>CAIGQW010055047.1:1449395-1494048 GCA_903798125.1 Danio choprae | reverse complement strand
ATAAATAAATAAATAAAACTAGGGCTAATTATTTTGACATCAACTCTATATCAGTAGTGCATAGGGCAAAAATTCTTCTGTCAGTGCATAAAGACTTTTTGTGTTAGGAAAACATAAAAATCCAAGTGTCAAGCCATTGAAACTACAAAACATAAATCCCTCTGTGAGCGCACAGCGTCACAATGCTGGCTCCCGGCGAACAAATCTAACAATTCCCATGGATTGATGGAAAAAAAAGCTTCACATTCATATGAAATACAGTGCTTCACATACACAAACCTTAACCTTTTTCTTCCTCCGCATCTCTGTTTCTCTCTGACTGTGTGACCTGTAGTTGTTCTGCAGCCCGAGGGCTTGAATAACTGTCTGGTGCCAGGCTTCTGCACCCAGGGGCTTGTGGGAGATGAGCAGGGGTCGAGAAAAGGGTGGTGTGTGTGTGTGTGTGTGTGTGTGTGTGTGTGTGTGTGTGTGTGTGTGTGTGTGTCCATTTGTCTTGTCCCCTTTACCTGACCTCAATCATGAGATCTCAAACCAGCCACGACCAACGCATAAAAAAATGGCTAGAAAGACAAGAGAGAGAAAAAGCTGTAAAAAAAAAAGTCTGACCTATATAGAGCAGCGTTCCCAGAATCCTCTGTCACCCTCTCCGGACCCACAAGGCTATTATTGACGACTGCTACTGACAAACAGTGATGCTCTTCAAAACATGTTTTCATAATCATGTAAGTGTCACTTTTCATTGCAATAATCTCCATCCTCCGTGTGGACACAAGGGCTGCTGCTGAACGAGTTGCCCCAGGGCAGTGCTCTCTCTTTGGGCATGAGGGGGCCGCGGCTCCCTGGGTGGTTCGGTCTGGATGAAGGCGCTTTTGCTCAATGGCGGGGTCTGGTTGTGATTTCGTGTCTGAATGTTCACTCTTGGCTGTCTGCTTTTTTCCCAGGGATACCGGGTGAGATGGAGGTCAGGGTGGTTCCAGTCGGTATGTTTTGGGGACTGAGTGTGTGTGCGTCTGTGTGTTTGTGTGAGGGAAGTATTTCTAAAACAGCAGGGCCGCGCTCCCCTACCCTTTCTTAACACGCTAAAGCAAACAAACACTGTCTTCATTTAATGAAGCAAAAATATCGAGTGGTTCAAACCTAAAGCAACATATTTTGCTTGTGACTTTAACATATCCAATATGTACAGTACAGTAAATAGAAATACAAGACTTAAAAAAAAACAAGTCTCTTAAAAGCATAGTTCACCCAAAAATAAAAAAGTATGTCATTGTTTACTCATCCTTAAATAGTCACAAACCTGTTTGACTTTCTTTTTTCCTGTTGAACACAAAATAAGGTATTTTGAAAAAGGTTGGAAACAATTAACCATTCATATCTATAGTATTTCTGAGTCAATGATTATAGGTTTCGAACAGTTTTTAAAAAAATCTTCTTTTGTATTTAAAGGAAAAGGGAATTTCATAGAGGCTTGCAGCCACTTCAGCTAACCAAAAATGATAAAAATAACTATATTAGTATAGTTTTATTAGTGTATTTTTTAATTTTTTTATTTAAAAAAAATTTCATCTTTCATTCTATTCTGTCTCTCCTCTATTTTCTATGTCCCTATTGCTTAATATTATTTTTCACACATCAAAAGATGTCACCCTGATCCTCAGAAATGAGTAAAAGCGTTGTGTTGTGCATGTCAGGCCAGTAGTTGGTGAGGTCAGTTTAAACACTCCGCGCCTGCGCACGTGACCATGTAGTCCAGTGTTGTTTTGGTTGTCACTCATTCATCATTTGGTTGTACTCACTCATCCCTAAAGAATGAACACTTGCACATGATGTCACAGTTTTCACAAAAACATGTTTGTTTGTTTTTTGCATTAATCAAAAGTGAGCATTTTAGGGTAACTAAAGTACTGTGTTAGACAAATTAACATGCAAAATGCATAAAAATGTTATCTTTTATAGCTATCTATAAATAATCGCAGACGTGTGATCATTGACATTTTTTATGCATTGGTTATTTAAATTTGACCAATCAAATGGGGCCTTACTATCTTTATTTACGCCTCCCCAGTAGTTGCTGTTCTGCTATTGGCTGGAGCGACTCAAAGCTGAACCCAGAGCTGAAAATGATGGCGGGAATTAAAACACAGTTTTAAGTCAGAATTAGATCTTAATTAGATCTGAAAAATATCATTTACCTGTTTATTTTAACATCATTACATAAATAAGTGATTTTATAAGTTTATATGTTATATCATAAGAAATATCTGTATCGCGATACTCAACAACATTGCATATTTTCCCAGTATCTTGATGCCCTAGTCCCCATAGTCATAGTAGTATTTGTTGTTGTTTGTATGTGTGTGTGTGTGTGTGTGTGTGTGTGTGTGTGTGTGCAGGTTTATTTGGTTTAAAGGAACACATTTATATAACGATATGGTATGACTTAGTTGTACTCTATTAAGTTGGTTGACATAGACATCTATCATGTCCTTGTAATTTAAAATGCTTAAAAATTGCTTTTGACATTGAAACACAAAACAGGTTTCCTGGGTTTAGGGTGGTGTCATACAAGTCAAGCATTTTTTACAGCATAAAATGTGCCAATAGAGAGTCGCTGTAAACATACACACACATACAGTTGAAGTCAAAATGATTCGCCCTCCTGTGAATTTTCTTTTCTTTTTCAAATATTTCCCAAATGATGTTGAACAGATTCAGGATTTTTTCACAGTATTTCCTGTAATATTTTTTCTTCTGGAGAAAGTCTTATTTATTTTATTTTGGTTAGAAAAAAAGCAGTTTTAATTTTTATTTAAACCATTATTATTAGCCCCCTTAAGCAATATTTGACCAGACAGTTGAAAAGATACCCAGTGGTCAAAGTCTGTTTGATAAAATATGAGGATTAAATATACACAGTTGAAGTCAGAATTATTATTCGCCCTCCTGTGAATTTTTCTTAAAATATTTCCCAAACAGATTCAGGAATTTTTCACAGTATTTCCTATAATATTGTTTCTTCTGGAGTGAGTATTTTTTGTTTTATTTCGGCTAGAATAAAAGCAGTTTTAATTTTTTTTTAAAACCATTTTAAGGTCAATATTATTCGCCCCCTTAAGCAATATTTGTTTTTTGATCATCTACAGAACAAACCCCTGTTATACAATGACTTGCCTAATTACCATAACTTGCCTAATTAACCAAGTTAAGCCTTTAAATTAGACTTTTAAGCCGAATACTAGTGTCATGAAAAATATCTAGTCAAATATTATATACTGTCATCATGGCAAAGATAAAAGAAATCAGCTAATAGAAATTATTCATTAAAATGTTTTGAAAAAAATCTGTTAAAAAGAATCTGAGGAAAAAATATGCAAGAGGGCTAATAATCCAGGCTAATGATTAATAATTCTTACTTCAACTGTATATGTGTGTGTGTGTGTGCGTGTGTGTGTGTGTGCATGTGTGCGTGTGTGTGTGTGTGTGTGTGTGTGTGTGTGTGTGTGTGTGCATGTGTGCATGTGTGTGTGTGTGTGTGACAGAGTGAAGCCTTTCTAAAACAGCGTGGCCTGCTCTCCCCAAACCCTTTCTTAACAAGCAAAAGCAAACAAACAGTCTTATCCTCTGATCCATGTTGGCCAGACATGCGGTTTGCGATCTGAATGGCCTCGCTTCCTCCACGCCACCTATAACAGGAAGTGACACACTTAAAAACGGCACTACTCGACCGGGATTGATATGACCCGGGAACACACAGGTCAGTGAGAAACGGCTCTCAAGGCCACTCCGCATTACCATTACACTCACTTTTAGGCTTTCCTCGCCTCCCACACGTTCGGCTATAATCTCAGACAGGAAACTTTTCTAACAAGTTCAGGTATCGGGGTCAGTGTTGATTTTGGATCCTCGTGGATTTGCCCCTCCGTAAACAATGTGCAAACTCAAAATTTGCCAAAGGCCCCGGCGAATTCATCAAGCACAAATAACTGCTTGTTGCATTAAGTTTGTTTCGTGCAATCACCCTGTGTGGTCAGGTGGCAGGGAGGGACGCGGAGGGTGAAGCAAAAGGTCATGGCCAGGTCATTGTGACCTATCTGAAAAGAGAAACAGATGGAGAGCAGCGGTCCGTTCAAAATCCTGGCCTTATTTTTTCTTCTTCAGAGCTGGGATTAGGCTGGTTTTAGCTCAGATGTATGTTGTGTTTTCTTTGCGGAGGAGAGCATGATACCATAAACATATCTTATGATACTATAGCAGCTGAAATATCACGATTCCGAGTGCCATCACATTGTGTAATTCACAGTTCAAATCTACAAAATCAAAATGAGGAGACTTATAAGGGGTCGCCACAGCGGAATGAACCGCCAACTATTCTGGCATATGTTTTACGTAGCAGATGCCCTTCCAGTCGTAACCCAGCACTGGGAAACACCCATACAGTCTCACATTCACACTCATACTCTATGGCCAATTTTGTTTACCCAATTCACCTCTTTGGGGAAACAAGAGCACCCGGAAAAAACCCACGCCAACATAGGGAGAACATGCAAACTCCACACAGAAATGCCAACTGGCCCAGCCGGAACTCGAACCAGCGACCTTCTTGCTGTGAGGTGACAGTGCTAACCACTGAGCCATTGTGCCGCCCTCATTAACACCGGAGGAAATGTGGATAGCATGGTAATGCAATGACGTTAATCGAATAATGTGCTTTAACATGTAAAACGGGATCATGAAGGGAACATTTAAAAAGCAACTCATGTAAACACCTTAATCATATTATCTTATTACTCATGTAAACACCTTAATCATATTATCATCTTATTCAAATTAAGGCAAATAATTTGATTACTGATGTCCATGTAAACATAGTCATTGTTTACCTTATTAAGACCTTGTAAGATGGAGTTTAAAGAAAGTATCAGGTGCATATAGAGAAGAAGAGGGCTTGTACAGGTGGTTTGTCAAGCCCACTCACCTGTGTGAGACACACTTCAGAAATGCACAATGTTGTAACCAGCATAACTGCTGTATGTACAACATGATGTGGTACTAAAGTATGTTGAGTATATTCTAAAATTAACAACACAGGATATGTGCACATTGTGAATACGTACCCCTGTATACATTTCTAGAGAGCTCGAAATATGTAACCAGAGGTACATATGGCTTCATTTTGTCTTTTAATTGAACGCTATGGGCGGTAGGACGCCGCCGATGGCTTCTGTTTCTTTTTGCGCTAGCAGCTGACCGCTTACCTCCGTGTGGACGGCTTTTCCGCTGTTACCAGTTTGTCCAGTGGCTCACTACGTATGTTGGCGGATTTGAGACATAGAGTGGAGTTGACCGCGACAAAGAGGTTTGAGTCCAGCAAAGAACGGTTCCAGAAAGCAAGTAAAACAAAAATAAAATAAACAAGTAAATAACAGGGTAAGAACGTGGTAAGATCTGAAAACGTGGTAAAAGTCAGGCAGCTTTTCTTCTTCTGGAATGCTTTTGAAAACACTATCGGTTGGGTTTAAAGAAGGGGGTCGTGGGGGTAAATATGAGATCTGAAAAAGCATACACTGCTGCTTCTGGCGGATTCGTGAAAACAAAAACTGCAAAAAAAACGTACCTCCTGGAATGTATTTGGCGCTCTACAGAAATGTATACAGGGGTATGTATCCATAATGAGCCTGGGTTGAAAATTTAGGTGGTATCACCAATAATTTAAAGCCACTGCTAATATACTAACTAAGTACTAGTAAACCATGCAACCCTACACACATATACCAGCCTAACCTATAAATACAGATGAAAATCTCAATTCACAACCTTGTAAAAATGAATAGATGAATAGGTCAATGATGTCAAAAATAAAAACATTTTAAAACATGAATATCACGATTTATTTATTTTTTCTTTGGGAAATATTAGACACTTGACAGCCTGAACTAATTAATGCAGTCACTGAATAAACTGCATAACGTAACTATATCTGACTACGACACAATCCGGAGGGTCTACTGGGATCATATCTTGTTGTATGTCATTTCCTATATGCTGGTTACGTCGCACTGATTTGGATTTGGAAGTGTCACATGATCCTTCAGAAACAAAAGTTTGCTGCCAATAAAGAAATATATATATTATCAATGTTAAACATTGTACTGCTTCATGTTTGTGCACAAACCATGATGTATATAAAAAAATAGAAAGTTTAATGTGACTTTGGTCAATTTAATGCATCTTAACTGAATAAAATTTGTAAAATATTCTGGTTTCTGCATTAAACTAAATGTACAGATGTGATTTTATATACATAGAAAGCAGTAAATTAAATACTATTCAGGTTTAATGCTTTAAATAACTTTTGTCAAAATAAAATGTCAGTACATTGGAGAGATTTTGTTACTTTGTCATTTAGTGTAACAGATATATGTCATTAAACATTTGTAATCATGACTTGACACACGTCATGAATGTGTATGACATTTTATGCATGCTGATAACAACTGTCATTAACTGTAATTTCGATAGTTATGGCATTATAAATGCAAAGATGACATTGTTTTTTATGATAACCTGACATTATGCACAATGACACAATTATAATGGCTTCATGACAATCATCTTTAGGACAGATTTATGACAAGTTTTGTTGTCTTGGTAATGTATACACAACACCAAATCAGAAAAGGACAGTATGGATAAAAAAAAATTAAAAGAAAGTAGTGATTTCTTAATTTACTTTAACTTGTGTTTCATTGCAGACAATACAACAAACATTATTTAACATGTTCCTTATGATTTTTATAAACACGTATACCAACTTTGGTTCTTGCAACACATTTAAAAAAAAGTTGAAACAGTAAAGCATTTATCACTTTGTAATGTTGTCATTCCTTTTCACTTAAAATACGTACAATATATATATATATATATATATGTGTGTGTGTGTGTGTGTGTGTGTGTGTGTGTGTGTGTGTACGTGTTTTTGTGACATGTCAGGACACAAATCTGTATAATGACATAGTTATGACACAGGTATTACAAAAAGGAGGTGAAATATGAGGACATTGCTGACGTCCTCATATCTCCAGAAGCTTATAAACCACACAGAATGAGTTTATTCAGAGAGTAAAGCTGTACACAGTTCCCTGTGATGGTTGGGTTTAGGGGTAGGGTGGGGTTAGGCCAATACAATATACAGTTTGGACAGTATAAAATGAATGGAAACCTATGTAATGTACCCACTTTTCACAAAAACAAACACGTGTGTGTGTGTGTGTGTGTGTGTGTGTGTGTGTGTGTGTGTGTGTGTGTGTGTGTGTGTGTGTGTGTGTGTGTAAAAATGGGTAAAACATGGTGAATTGAGCCATTTGTCGTGCAATGGCAAATAGTAGAAAAGTGCAAAGTAAACAGATTTTACAGATTTGGGGCTGCATGTGATCCTTGAACAGACTCTTTTAATACACCATCTAATTTCTTTTAAATATGCCTGACAAGATTTCTTGCTACATAAATGATCGTTACGCTGAATTATATTTTAGGAGATGTCTACAGTAAATCAAGGTAATGCTGTGTTCATGCAGTCATTAATCATATAAATAAACATCTTATAAAATACTATAAATCAATAATTTACCTCCATTACAAAGAATTCGAGTCACTGTATGCATAAAACATGTTTTTTTTTCTAATAATAGATGCTGAAAGCGCAAATAAAGTGCGTAATGTCACTGACGCAGACGAAGAATGAAAAGCAGAAACTACAAGGCACACATTCCTCCACATTTAATTGACATATATTCCTTAGAAACAAAAAAATCTTTTAGTTGATTCAGTTTGCATCTCCGGATGAATTTAAAATGACAAACTTTAATCCGCTCCATCTGACTAAATCAAAGAAGCGGCGGCCGGCACACTCCCCAACGATTTTTCCCAGAGTGCATCAGGGCTGGAGTCGTCAGCCTGTCTGCCCTCTCTTTTACTTTCATACTTTCTATTTTTGAGTTTTTTTGTTTGCTTGTTTCTCTCCTTATCATGCCATCTGGAATTCAACTCCATGGTTCTGATAAACACGGGGCACCACTTTGTCTCTCTTTCTCTCTCTCTCTCTCTCTCTCTCTCTCTCTCTCTCTCTTTCCTTCTCTCTCACTTCTTTCAGATGAAATTGTGATTTAACTGGCATGACGAGGACGAGGACGAGACTCCCAGCATGTGAAAACAAACAAACAAATCAATAAGATAAGTCTGAAATATGTACAGAATCTTATCAACACAGGAAAGTGAAGAAGAAGAAGACAAAATATGCAAAACTGGCAGGGCGGCCCTGGTGAAGTGAGGTGTGAGAGACATATGCACTGTAATAAAACAAAAAATGCTTTTCTTACATAGATTTTTTGTCTTGTTTCGAGTCCAAATATGTCAAAATTCTTAAATCAAGAAGCATTTTCTAGACAAGCAAAACATATTGACTTGTTTTAAGAAGTAGTTTGTCGAGTTTTACCTTAAAACAAGCCAAATAATCTGCTAATGGGGTAAGCACAATACTCTCGCTTTGCTTTAACCATAAGATCATTTTGCTTACCCTATTGGCAGATTATTTGGCTTGCTTTACGTATAAAAAGTCACTTAAATCTGACATATTATTTGTTTTGTGTTTTGTTTGTCAAGAAAGTGCTACTTGATTTAAAAAAACAATTATATTTGGACTGAAAACAAGACAAAAAACTAAGTAAGAAAATAATTCATTGCAGAGTTTAGTTTACATTCGCACCTTTTCTGGCCATGACCATCTGTGAGACACGTTCAATATTACAGAAATGCACGTCAAGTGCTGATGTTATTTATGTTGCGACACAGGCTCATAGTGAATACGTACCCCTGTATACATTTCTGGAGAGCGCGAATTATGTAGCTAGAGGTACGTATGGCTGCACTTCGTCTTTAAAACGAACGCTACAGGGTGGAATGACGTCGCCAACGGCTTCTGTTTTTTAGTGATACTGTTTTTTTCTGTGATACCAGCTGACTGCTTACCTACAAGTGTTCGGCTTTTCTGCTGTTATCAGTGTACGTCGGAGGACTTGAGATGTAGAAAGGAGTTCTTGACAACGGGGTTCGAGTCCGGTGAGGAACGCTTCCAGAAAGCAAGTAAAACAAAAACAATAGGCAAAAAAATTAAATAAACAAGTAAATAACAGGGTGAGAAGGGAAGGGGTTGATCGGGTCAATCGGTGCCTTTGAAAACACTGTCAGTTGGGTTTAGGAAAGTGGTTGATCAGGTCAGTCGGTGCCTTTGAATACACTGTCGGTTTGGTTTAGGGAAGGGGGTGATCGGTTGGTCGGTCAGTCAGTCAGTCAGTCGACAGCTTCCTCTGGTGGATTTACGTGAGAACAGCAGGCGTGAATGGCACTCGCGTGAGAAATTTGAGAAAAGAAAAACAAAAAACGGCAAAAAACGTAGCTCCTGGGATGTATTTTGCGCTCTCCAGCAATGTATACAGTGGTACATATCCATAATGAGCATAAGTTGCTATTATCAGTGATTTGTCCAATGATTCATCCAATAAGAATCATCACTTACTAGATGACCTTCAGCATATACTGTACACAGCAGGAGTTTCCAAACTTAATTCATATGACAGCTACTTTTAAAAGTGGCCGAGAGCTATTCATGTCATGATCGTTGAATCTTTCAAATTGATTAAATACCTCAAAAAATGTATCATGAATCTCAGATTTTGATCTAAAATTGGAATCTGAAAGGAATAATGATAAAAAGCAGCACTTTGCATAATTGGATGCTGTACAAAATTTGTCAACACAAAAATGTAGTTGTATACACATTTTAGGTCGCATTTTAATTTAAGGTACAATTCTCGCTGTTAAAACATTAGGTAAGACTTTTAGCTCAATAGACTGTAAAAAGTGATTACCTAAAAAGTGAGTAAATCCACTGCCTTAAAAATGATAAGTTGATTTTAGTTAAATTGTATGTATTTCTGTTGTAACTTAGAGCTGTTATGTTGACTTAACTTAGTTTGTATAATTATGCGCATAGGTCATTTACTTAATATTTTGAAGGCAATGAGTTTATTCAATTTTTTAACGATTCGCTTTTTACAGTGTAAAATTAAAATTAAAATTAAAAAGTTAGTAAGATACAATCAAAAAATGAGGTTTGCTGTTTGTTCAAACGACTTATTTAAACTAAGCTGAAACAACACAATGCTTGAGGGTTTTTTTCTGAATACTTCATTGTTTATGTTCAATCTATTAAAGTTTGTAACAATAAAATAAGTTAAATGAATCGATTTGTGTTGGGACTACATGAAGGAATTATGTGGAACCCTGCATTTTTTACAGTGTTGGTATATAATATCACATTTGTGCATTTGTACAAATAAAAAACTAATGATTTAACTTAATTCCAGCATTTGTTTAGTGTACTCGCCTTTTACTTTTTTCAAATGTTTTTGAGTTCATGAGTTTTAGGAGTATACGAAATTTTGAAGAAAGCTGGAAAAATGTCACCATTGACTTCCAATTTGTTTTCCCTACTATGGAAGTCAGTGGTTTACAGCTTCAAAATGTTAATATTTTAATGTCTAGTTTGTCGGAGTTTTAATATCACTCGTGTCTTACAGTGTATTAGTATGCTACTTCATATTTGATTTCCCTCTAGTCTGTGTTGCAATCTAATCCGAGAAAAACCTGTCAGCATACACGTTTCTCGAGTCCGTCAGTACTTTGCGTCATGCTTGTCAGCGCACGTCAAATGTAACAGGATCTGTTTCATTATCATCCAACCGTCTAAAGTACTGAATGTAATGAAAAATCTAAACACGGTGTGTCACCGAGCATGACCTCTGACCCGGTTTCTCTTGAACTGCATCTAATGGCCTTAACCCTAACTCGTAATGGTCCCAGCTCAATCTAAGTCCAGTAAAGTTGTGTCATCTCAGCGTCCTGGTTAGGCAGTTTTACCTTTTTTTCCCCTATTGAACACAACATATTTTATTTTAAGAAACATTTAAAATATTTGAGAACAATAAATTCAAATAAATCATTGACTTCTGCTGTCTTCATTGTTTCAAAAACACAGATTTCTATACAACTTGAAAAGGCATCTTTGGATACCACTGCACTGTTTTTAGCCACTGCACTGTTCAGGTCTATAGCATGCTTGGATGTCGGTTTATAAGAGATTCGTTTTTCAGATGTTTCCTGGCCTGACCAGAAGCTTTTAATGTGGAGGCTCCTTTTTTATTGTTGCCGTAAAAAACTAAATAAAATAGTCACAAAAAACACACATAGAAAATGTACAAACACCGTTGGAACAATATAACAAATCTTTTTTTACATTTTTAAACCTTGACTTAACCAAGGTAAACCTTGAAACCGATTATTGTACCATGCCTAGTCAAAGTCCCTTTAAGGCAAGTCATTTCACTCTGCGGGCATCTTTGAATATGCCATTTTTTATAACCTCGTGTCTTAACAACATGCTACATGAAGAGATTTGCAGTGATAAGCAATTTGGCTGTTTGCACCAAACAAAACATGACAGAAACATTCAAATACAGCCATTCAGAAGCACAGAATAGTGCACTCACTGCACACCAACGAAATGGTAAGGTTTATAATAAAATTATTAGACATTAAACCTCTTTAACATTATTAAATGTAGATGCTGAATCACTGATATGTGTTGGTTTGCACTGAGTCACAGTTCTGAAGTTCAATTTTAAAAGGGTTTATTTTATTTTATTTTCAAGATCTGCTGCTACACAATGCATTCTGGATAATTAGGACAAATGAGCTTGATTCCCATTGATCTCTATTGATTTATTGTAATCATATATTCACTCACCATCAGCAATAAACTGTACGTGCTCACACTACAAATAATAAAGAAAATCATATCTAGTTTTGGGCGAAGCGGTGGCGCAGTGGGTAGCACAATCGCCTCACAGCAAGAAGGTCGCTGGTTCAAGCCTCGGCTGGGTCAGTTGGCATTTCTGTGTGGAGTTTGCATGTTCTCCCCGTGTTGGTGTGGGTTTCCTCCGAGTGCTCCGGTTTCCCCCACAAGTCCAAAGACATGCGCTATAGGTGAATTGGGTAAGCTAAATTGTCCATAGTGTATGTGTGGGAATGAGTGTGTATGGATGTTTCCCAGTAATGGGTTGCAGATGGAAGGGCATCCGTTGTGTAAAACATATGCTGGATAAGTTGGCGGTTCATGCCGCTGTGGCGACCCCTGATTAATAAAGAGAGACTAAGCCGAAAAGAAAATGAATGAATGAATGAATATCTGGTTTTCTTGCGGCATCTCGTTGATGCCCTGTCAGTTTCCAGGGTTATAATAGTTTTGTATTTTTCATTAGTTTTAGTTTTTATTTCGTTTTGACTTTTTGTTTTCAAATTCAGTTAGTTTTAATTAGTCTTTAGAGGTAGATTTACTAGTTTTTATATTTTGAAATTGCTTAGTTTTACTTTAGTTTTTATTAGTTTAAGTGTTAGTTTTGTTTTGTTTTGTGTAAATAAGGATATTTGTTAGGTGCAAGATTCAAACCCATCAGAATGAATATTGTATAATAAAAACTCAACCAAAGATAGATTTTTTGAAACGTATTCAGAGGACACATGAACACTCCCACACCACCAGAGTTGAGTGTAACGCATTCCACAGTAATGCGTTACTGTAATCTAATTACATTTTTGAGGAACGCAGTAATGTAACGCATTACATTTTACATATGTGTAATCTGATTACAGTTATTAAAGTCAATGTAATTGCGTTACTTACGTCACAAATATAATATTTGGAATAAAAAAAAAATGCTCCTTTTAAATCACGTTTTCCGCTGCAACAACAGTTAATAAGCATGCGCTTTTACATTGCTGGGGAATGCGAGCTGAAATGTTTGCTTTCGAGAGCGGCTGCTTCTTCAAGTGGAAATACAGACGTTACTTTGATTTCATTGAGCATAAAAACAAAAATATTTTTGTGAAATTCAGTTTATGTTCAGTCTCTAAAGAACCTTCGACTGCTTTTAACTTGACCAGCAACTTTTTCAAGCACTTGAACAGAAAGCATTCTAAGACAATACTCGTCACCAAGGAGGACACCGGCGCCCAGAAACACAGCGGCCCAACTCAGCCTAAACAGGCTAAATTGGATTTTTGTGCAGGATCGGCAGTGAAGGCATCTTCTGAATGTGAAGAGAAGTGTAGCTGCTTATGGGGCCGTTCACATATCGTGTCTTTTGTGAGCACACGCATATTGGGAGCGCAAATTGCGCACGCATTTCCCAGCCGCACCAGTTGAAAACCGCGTGTCACGTGACAAGAACTGACCAATCAGTTTCATACTTTGTAAGGAATAAACATATTTCAGTAGACTAATTACCTCAGACAAACACAGAACACTGCACAGCTTTTTCATACTATGTATGTCAGTGGTTACAGGCGTCCAGTTTTCTTCAGGTCTTCTTTTGTGTTCAAAAAAAAAAAAAAAGGACAAGAAAAAGACAAAGGGGTTTGGAACAAGTGAATGATGAGAGAGTTTTAAGTGTTTGGCCGAACTATCTCTTTAGCTCTTTTGAATATGTCAAGCTGCTGTGATCAACCCATTGTAATGTTTTTCAGTGAATATTACGTTACTGAAAGAGCTGCAGTTGTATTTTGTATTTTCATTAATTCATTTTCTTTTCGGCTTAGTCCATTTATTAATATGGGGTCGCCACAGTGGAATGAACCGCCAACTTATCCAGCATATGTTTTACGCAGCGGATGCCCTTTCAGCTGCATCCCATCACTGGGAAACATCCACACACACATACACTACGGACAATTTAGCCTACCCAATTCACCTGTACCGCATGTCTTTGGACTTGTGGGGGAAACCGGAGCACCCGGAGGAAACCCACGCAAACACGGGGAGAACATGCAAACTCCACTCAGAAATGGCAACTGACCCAGCCAAGGCTCGAACTAGCGACCTTCGTGCTGTGAGGCGATCTTGCTACTCACTGCACCACCGTGCAGCCCATTTTGTATTTTTATAGGTATATTTTATATGTTTTTAAAGTAACTTCAAAGTAAAGTAACTAGTAATCTGATTACTTTTTACATTATGTAATTAGTAATGTAATCAGATTACAATTGTCGAGTAGTAATCAGTAATTTGTAATCGATTACTTTTTAAAAGTAACTTACCCAACACTGCACACCACTATCACTATCATCACACCACTAAATTCCATTACGATTTTCTGTTATGAATTAAACTTATGTTCGGCCAGATCCTCTCATTTAAGCCCTCGGTTTATCCGCGCTACAGTTGTTCCAGTTTGTTTCAGTCACAGCTGGCTGTCATGTACTGTTTGTGTTCGGTTCACTGAATTACACAAGCGCAGTATTATCAGTTCACTGCTTCTCAAATCTGATCTCAGTGTTCTGTTCTAATAACTGAATAACTCGGTATATATTGGTTTATTTGGAGTCAGAGGGGGGTATCAGGCATCTAAAAAAGCATGTTTTTTTTTGAGGATAAGTGCTTAACATTACTGGAGACGTGACTCGTTTCAAATGATTCAGTTCAATTTGGTGAATTAGTCCAACTGGTTCACTTAGAAGAGACTTAGAAAAAAAACGATTCGTTTGCAATCACTAATACAGAAATAAAACCCATTATTGAGCATAAATGTGTTAAATTCATACTTTTAAGTCTCTGCTCGGGTCGTTTTTGATGTTGTCACCGTGCTGCAGCCATGTCCACTTGTTGTTTTCGTCGCAGGAGCAACAGCGAGGATGACTGGAGGAGGACCGGCTTGATCTGGCCAGTGCAATCAGGTCTACAGACTCAGAGGTGTCGTACAGGTCAAACACCCGGCGGTGCGAATTAAATAGATTTACTTCTAAAAGGCTTACAGTAGGCTTATGTATTAAATACATTTACAAAGACGAAAACGAAGGACGTTTTTGCTATAATTTTAAGTTAGCTTGAGTTAGTTTTGTATGCACATAACACAGTTTCAGTTAGTCCTAGTTTTTAATTTTATTTCAGTTAATGAAAATTCATTCATTCATTTTCATTTCGGCTTAGTCCCTTTATTAATCTGGGGTCGCCACAGCGGAATGAACCGCCAACTTATCCAGCATATGTTTTACGCAGCGGATGCCCTTCCAGCTGCAACCCATCTCTGGGAAACATCCATACACACCCATTCACACTCATACACTACGGACAATTTAGCTTACCCAATTCACCTATAGCGCATGTCTTTGGACTTGTGGGGGAAACCGGAGCACCCGGAGGAAACCCACGCGAACACGGGGAGAACATGCAAACTCCACACAGAAACGCCAACTGATCCAGCCGAGGCTCGAACCAGCGACCTTCTTGCTGTGAGGCGAACGTGCTATCCACTGCGCCACCGTGAGGCCCCAGTTAATGAAAATGTTTTTCCATTTTAGTTTTCGTTTTTTCGTTAACTATAATAACCTTGGTCAGTTACGGAAAAACTCATTCATTTATTTGATCCTCTCTGGATCTGCCTCCTCTGCATCTGTGCTCGGCTTCTCCAGTTAAACTTCACCGCTGGAGACAAAATGTTATGAAATACAAATTATCAGCTCCTTGAACACACAGATAGCGTTCACAACCAAGGCCGACTGCAACTCGCCATGATGTACATTCTCGAGCTCTATAGCGATTGATGATTGGCTCCTGTACTAGAAGGCAGGGCTTCATTCACCATATTGACCGCTACACTTTTCCCCATTCAAAACAATACGAGCGACACGTCTCGTCTATTCTATTGACCTTATTCTACAATCTTTGGCTTAGTTCAGGCCTGCTTCTCAGTCGGCCACGATCCCTACACATACCCCTCCTGCGCTCTACCTTTTCGCTGTTTGAATATTTGGCATTGCTGCTGCCGCTGGTGCGTGATGCAGGACTGAGCTCTCATTGTGTGCACGCGTGTGGGAGCGCTGGTATGCGGGCCCTTGGCGTGTGGTGCGACGGGGCATGCGTGTGGCCGCTGACGCCAGTCTGCTCGCCTGTGCCCGCCTGTCTGTCTCAGCGCGCCGCTGTTTGGACACACCTGACCGAGGCTGGAATCACCCACATGGCCGCCCCGAGTTTTTTTTTATCTCTTCCTTTTTGCTCATACTTTGACTCTTTCGATCTCTGTCCTTGTTTTCTCCCCCCCCCCCCCCGCTCCTTAGTGTGCTCTTTGTATTTTACTGTCTCCCTCTTTCACTAATTTTTCTTTCATGTCTGGAGTGGTTAAAGAAAGACTTCATTTAGCTCTCGCGTCTCTTTCGGAGCCTTGTGAATCGTATCATGTGATTTTGGGCTTCCTTCAATCAGATTTGCTTCAATTGCTTGTGCCAGTACCTTCAGGTTCATTTTGTTTTTTTGTAAGAAAAACGCCCATGGATAAATTGGAGCATTTTAGAGGTTTATGTAAATGATTTATGTTTGGCATCACAAGGGAACATTTTTGAAGATGTAAAACATAACCCGGTAGAGAAATTAACATAATTGACATCTCATATGTGGATTATTGACCTTTTGGTCTTCCACATACTGGCGTATTTCAGGTTCACTGCAAAAAAAATGCTATTATTACTTCTAATTCAAATATCTACAGATTCTTAAACCAAGAAAAATATGGTCTTGTTTTAAGAAATAATATGCCAAAATGAAGTGAATGAAGCCAAAATGAAGCCAAATAATCTGCCAATAAGGTAAGCTTACCCCATTGGCAGATTATTTTAATTGTTTTAATTTCAAAATTACATCATTTTTTTATATTATTTTTTTAAACAATCAAATATATTAGCCTGTCTAGAAAAATGCTTATTGATTTAGGCATTTTTAGAAACTAAACAAGACTAAAAATCTAAGTAAGAAAAGCTTTTTTTGCAGTAGGAAGAGATTAAGCTTAATTATGTGGACTGAAAATCAAGATAGCGTCTTGTGCTTACCAAAGCTGGCTTTATTTGAATAAAATATACTGACTGTAAAGTAGTTTAATGGTATGAGGTCAAAGCTGAATTTTCATGTTTTCAGTGTCACATGATTTCATCGAAATCATTTTAATATAAAGCTCAAGGAATTTGTTATTATCAATGTTGAAAACCATGGCAAACCATAAAACCATGATGTGCTGCCATTTAAAAGCTCAGGGTAATCAAGAGGAAGAAAAAAATTATACTTTTATTTGCATTAAATTGATTTAATAGGACAAGATTTGAAAAGAATTTTCTGTTTTGTGATTTTGGATTGCCTTCTGATCAGTGTAATTGCATGCTGTAACCATTCATTCATTCATTTTCCTTCGAGTTAGTCCCTTTATTCATTAGGGGTTGCCACAGCGGAATGAACCGCCAGCTTATCCAGCATATGTTTTACACAGCGGATGCCCTTCCAGCTGCAACCCAATACTGGGAAACACCCATACACACCCATACACACTCATACACTACTAGTTAATTCAATTCACCTATAGCACTTGTGTTTGGACTGTGGGGGAAATCGGAGTAGCCAGAGGAAACCACACGAACACGGGGAGAACATGCAAACTCCACACAGAAATGCCAACTGGCCCAGACGGGACTCGAACCAGCGACAGTGCTAACAGCTTGACAGCATCACATCTCTATTTACTTAGCTGTACTGTATATCTTGGATATCTCTTTTGTGTTGCCAGATTGGGTTGTGGATTTCAAGCCAATGTATAATAATGTAAAATACACAGATTTCAACAAAATTCTAGCTCAAAATGTACTTGTGTACATCTTTAAAAATGGAATGTAAAAGAAAAAATAAAATGTATACCATGTGGTAACAGAAATAGAAGCATAAAACCAAACTGCATTGGTTGTAAATGCAGTTTAATAAACTTACACATATGCTAAAGTAAAATTTCCAAGAGTACTTAATTAAAAATCTACCAAAATCAGGAAATCCACGTCAAGTGCTGATCTTGTTTATTATTATAAACGTGTTTATTAATAATGATCTTGTTTATTAATAATAATCTTGTATATTGTGATTCATCCAATGAGAACAACATGAAATCATAATACTTACTAGATGACTTTCAGTATATACTGTACACAGCAGGGGTGTTCAACCTTAATTCATATGAGAGCTACTTTTAAAAGCTAAAAATGTCAGAGAGCTATTTATGTCATAATTGTTAATTCTTTCAAATTGATTAAATACCTCAAAAAATGCATCATAAATCTCAGATTTTAATTTAAAATGGAAATCTGAAATGAATCAAACAATGCGGCTCTTTAATAGAAAACAGCACTAATTGCATGATGTACACAAGAGCCTGATATCCAATGGATTTTACATGCTTTTAAGCAACATCCAAACTGTACTGTCCAAAATAAAAACTTATCAGTAAATTCTATAACACGTTTAAAATGTAAAATGAACTATAATTATACTAGCATACTGTTGTTTTGAAGAGCCCTTTATTACACACACACACACACACACACACACACACACACACACACACACACACGCATAAAAGCTGGGTTGTTGCAAACCAACATTGAGTCAAATAGGATTTTTAAAATGTTATATAAATTTAATCTGAAAAATTCTGTCCATATTTGGCAATCCAACATTTTTAGAGCATATATTCCTTTTTTATATAGTTATCTTACAGGAAGCATAAACTGATTATTGTTTATACTTGTTTGTCCTAAGGCTTTTATTATAAAATAAATAGTCATTTTATTTTAAAGGACTAACCAACTTATTTTGTCCCCATTTTTCCTCTGTTTCAATTATTTTAATGTAGTTCTAGTATTTCAAGTATTGATTTAATTATATTTAATGTGTGGCACGGTGGCTCAGTGGTTAACAATGTCCCCTCACAGCAAGAAGGTTGCTGGTTTGAGTCTCAGCTGAGCCAGTTGGCATTTCTGTGTGGAGTTTGCATGCTCTCCCCATGTTGGCGTGGGTTTCCTCGGGGTGCTCCGGTTTCCCCCACAGTCCAAACACATGCGCTATAGGTGAACTAGATGAACTAAATTGGCTGTAGTGTATGAGTGTGTGTGAATGTGAGAGTGTATGGGTGTTTCCCAGTACTGTGTTGTGGCTGGAAGGGCATGCGCTGCGTAAAACATATGCTGGAATTGTTGGTGGTATATTCTGCTGTGGTGACCCCTATTAAATAAGGGACTAAGCTGAAGGAAAATTAATGAATGAATAAGATTAACACTGAATTTTCAGCACCATTACTTCATGTTTTCAGTGTCACATGATTTCATCGAAATCATTTAAATATAAAGCTCAAGGAATTTGTTATTATCAATGTTGAAAACCATGGCAAACCATAAAACCATGATATGCTGCCATTTAAAAGCTCAGGGTAATCAAGAGGAGGATACAAATGATACTTTTATTTGCATTAAATTGATCTAATAGGACAAGATTTGAAATAAATGTTCTGTTTCGTGATTTTGGATTGCCTTCTGATCAGTGTAATTGCATGCTGTAACCAAGTCTACATTATAATCCCCGTGATCACTTATTTGTTTATTTGAGCTTGACAGCATCACATGTCTATTTACTTAGCTTTACTGTACATCTGTGATCTCCCTCATGTTGCCAGATTGGGTTACCGATTTCAAGCCAATGTAAAACCCACAGATTTCGACAAAATGCTACAGTAGTTCAAAATGCATGCTGAGGAACTGAACTTTACTATTTTTAAAAATGGAATTAATATGTCAAAGAAAATATTTCTTTGCAGCGTGTGCAAAGTTGAACCATAGTACATTTACATGTAGTTGTTTAGCAGACGCTTTTGTCCAAAGCAACTTACAATTGAGGCCTCACAGTGGCGCAGTGGGGAGCACGTTCGCCTCACAGCAAGAAGGTTGCTGGTTCGAGCCTCGGCTGGGTCAGTTGGCGTTTCTGTGTGGAGTTTGCATGTTCTCCCTGTGTTGGCGTGGGTTTCCTCGGGGTGCTCCGGTTTCCCCCACAAGTCCAAAGACATGCGGCACAGGTGAATTGGGTAGACTAAACTGTCCGTAGTGTATGAGTGTGAATGGGTGTGTATGGATGTTTCCCAGAGATGGGTTGCAGCTGGAAGGGCATCCGCTGCGTAAAACATATGCTGGATAAGTTGGCGGTTCATTCCGCTGTGGCGACCCCAGATTAATAAAGGGACTAAGCCGAAATGAAAATAAATGAATGAATGAACTTACAATTGAGGAGGCATTCAGCGATTCAACAAAAAGCTGCAATACACACAATAACTGCTAATTATACAAAAGAGCTGTTAGTTTTTTTAGAGAATTAAGTGCTAGAGTTAGGAGAGGGGGGTTAGTTTCTTTTTAGAGAGAGAAGAGTGTTTCAACAGGTGGTTTGTCAAGCTCACTCACCTGTGTGAGGCAAACTTCAGAAATGCAGTGGGGGGGTTTTTATGGAGTGATTGTAGGAACGTATCTGGTGCAAAACTGGTGCAAGTGTTGGTTGGGTGTAAAAGGGCATTACAGTAAAAGACATGTGGCTGCAATTTCAAGAACTTTTATATTATTCAGGCAGATTAACAATGAATTGTATTATTTTATACAATGACAATTATCCACAGTTATTTTTAGATTTGATTATTTAGTTTCTGTACCTGGATACTGAAAACCATAAAGCAATGTTTACTTACTTACATCCTTATTCGGCTTTATTCATCTGCACTTGTACTTATGCACATGCGTAATCACGAATATCCTGTACAAAATCACTCCGATCACTTTCAAATAAATTTTTCCAAACTGGAATTTCACCAAATTACTTGAATGGCTCTATTTATAAAGTGTCATTTTTGCCTTGAATTATTACTGCATATTATTGCATTCATTTATCCATTGTTAGCCAATAATAATGTATTAACAATTAACAATAGTCAATGAGTACAAACTGAATATTATAAACAGAATCCTTGAAATGAAAGCCAGCACATGTAAAGGTATTATTGTTTGACAGAATTTGATTACTTTAGTCTGACGGTGTCCGTGGGGTCTTAAAGGGGTGGTCCTGAGTGTATTTTTAAGGCTTGGTTGTGTTTATAAGATGCAAAGCAATGTGTGCTCATGCTTCATTTGTAGAAAGTCACACTATTTTTTCATATATCTTAGTTTGATTATATACAGCTACTCCCTCGACTCCAACGACCCGCCCTCAAGAGGCTCTGATTGGTCAGCTAAAATAATGTGCTGTGATTTGCGGATTGGCTCAACGTCACTAGGAAGCGTCACGTCCAGTCACAAGCATGTGCTGTGCCTCTGCTGTGTAAACACTGTCAGTCAGAGTACCTGTTAGCCGTATCAGTTTAAGGCCTGAATCAGACAGAAAATGAAGTGGACACGGCTGAACCTCACGCCTGCTCTCTAAAATAAAATCTGACAAGTGTCTTTCACATATATTCGGAATAAGCATGTGTAAGTAATATGAAATGTTCACAAATCTTTTGCGAGTTGGTTATTTGAGATCGCAGGGAAATCGGCTGTATAGAGAGACATTGCAGCGCTACTGAAGATTGTGGGTGTTTACAGCGGTTTGCCAGATAAATATGAATTTGTAGCTAAGTTGTTAATGGTGCCAAACAGAATTTTCCCTTTGTTTACATCCTTGTTTACGTCCTCGCTACAACATACCGTTAATGCTAGTTAATACTTACAGGTTGTGGCTCACAATCCACAGCTTCTTCTATTATGGTTGGAGCTGCTCCATCTTTGAGGAGTTTTTAGCCGAATCCAGCACTGAACTGGAGAGATTCTGGAAGCTCTCCTTTGTCAAATTCTAGGGCTATATATATTTTAATAATTCTCTGGAACATGATTAAAATTAAATTGGAAGCACTTAGGGATGCACCGATCCCAATACTTGGATTGGATATCGATTCGATACCGCATATTTTTGCTGGATCGGGTATCGGCCAGCTGATACCAATCCAAATCCGATCTTGCGGCATGCGCTAAATTCGGTGTAATTTATAAGCCAACAAAAGCCATGAAAGTGGCCTATTATAAGGCACTAGAAAGTTGTCGTGCATGCCTACTATATCCCAAATGTTCTGGTGCCATTCTATAGTTTAATGTGAAGTACAGATGAATATTCACATGGTTAAATTCATGTTCAGTTCAACGCTTCCCTCCGCTGCGCCTGTCAATCGTTCTCCATTCATTCACAATTCAAACTGCATGCCGCGTTCGTTTATGACAACACAAAAAAAACTTTCTCCAAGACTATTTGTTTCCTATTAATTTAAATAATCAGTAGAGAAATGCATTTAGTTTTGTATTAAATGGGTTCATTTTGACCTGCAACAAGGAGTTCATTGCTGTTTCTAAATCATGTTGCGCTGTGCCTGTTATCAGCAGATCGCATTCGCAGCACTGGACTAGAGAGGGTTATCAATTCAATTCAATTCAATTCAAGTTTATTTATATAGTGCTTTTTACAATGTAGATTGTGTCAAAGCAGCTTAACATGTTCTAGTAAAGTCCAAATTTCAGAGTTGAAGTTCAGTTTAGTTCAGTTCAGTTCAGTGTGGTTTAAGTTTCACTGCTGAAAGTTCAAACACTGAAGAGCAAATCCACCGAAGCGCAGCTCCACAAGTCCCGATCCGAGCAGGCCAGTGGCAACAGTGGGAAGGAAAAAAACTTTATCAATTGACGAAGTGAAGGGAAAAAAAACCTTGAGAGAAACCAGGCTCTGTTGGGCACGACCATTATTCTTCTGACCAAACGTCCTGTGTGGAGCTGCAGTCTAGGCGCCGGAGGCTGGAGAAGCTGGACGTCCATCGTGGAAAGCTGCAGGTGTGGTAGTGCACCGGCGGGAGGTCAGGCTGGCCCACAGGATCAAGCGTAGACTTGTTTGTCACTGTGGCCTTCCAGGTCTCATGCACTCCATTCCTCCATGACCACCACAGCATCAGCTCGGAATACGGCCTTGTCCAGGATACCTTTGGATCAACTCTTCACAGGTCTAGGATCGCATCTATGGCAATCACCTGCTTTTTTAACACCCAAAGTAGGCCTACCTGAAATTTTAAATTAGAAAAGGCCCAATAATACATTGGACAGATCCTCAACGCACTGATTTCTTCCGTTTGTGCTGCTGTTTTGGAAGTGTCCACAGATACCGGAGGGCTGCACGCTGTGTCTCAGTGATGCACCAAGCGCTTTATTCACGCATCCGGCTGCGCAGACATGATGTGCGCTGCTCCGTAAAATTATTCTCACAATGAGTTTCTGTTCTCTCATCCTTCCGACAGAGTTCATTCTTCCGAGGTGAATACTTTAAGTGCTGAGAATAGTTTGTAAAGCCTGGCTCATTGTGGTCAAAGTAGTTGATTAAATTAATAAAAGTGAAACTGACGGGTGCAATATGGATTGTCATTAACAGAAGATCATTTAGCCTAATATAGGCTACTGTGAAACTGAATATTTCACTGTAATTTTATTTGTATCAATATTTTATTTAACAGACCAGTTTGTTTTGGCGCTGGACCTTGTTTTATGGCGAGTTTAGTTGAGGGAATGTTTATTAAGTAAAACTGGCCTCAGACAGTATAGTTTAGTCTGCGCCAAATCTACAGGAAAATATCAGGCTTTGCTAAAAGGCAAAGACCTTTGTTATTTTACCAACGATGAGGGTCAATAGCGGTAGCCTATTAAAGATTTCAAAGAAAAATCTTAATATTAAAAAAGGAAACAAGCTGGACCACAACAGATCATATCAATGTCATAATGAATGCTCAAATAATTTAGCCTAGTTTATTATGTCTGTTATTTTTACTACAGAAGATATATTATTTGAGTTTATCACCAGAACTATAGAAACTGTATTATGATAAAAATAATAGTTTTTAAAAAAGGCACAGTATCGGGATCGGATCTGTATCGGTTGATACTCAGAATTTTAGTATCGGGATCGGATTGGTTCCAAAAAAACAGTAACGGTGAATCCCTATAAGCACTTCTCTCTTTGTGTCGTGTCCTTTGGAAGTCAAAAATACAGAAACAGAAGACGCTCTGTGGAAATAGCAGCATTTGGAAGGCATTTTAGCTTTCTCTGCTATAACATTACAGCGCCTCTGGCCACGCCCCTTTGCTGCGCATGGTGAATGCATGTAACCTGAAGCGTTTGTGATCTCACTAACCCTGATGTATTTTTTTGTAGTCCCCAAACTTTGTTCGCTGTAGGCTTTGCTAAGCTAACTCTGTAAAAGCCAATGTCTCCCTTTGCATTGAACTTTGAGTGTATTACTGTACATTCAGAGATGTTGTTTATGTTCACACAGCTACATTACACTAAATCAACTAAAGTTGAAAATATGATATTGTAGTGGACCACCCCTTTAAAAACTCTTAAATTGTCTTAAATTCCAAAATCTAAATTTCAGGCATTAAAAAGTCTTAAATTCACTGAAATGTTTTTTTGTAGGTCTTAAATCATTTAGGGGATTTTAGTTTTCCTGTATCCTGGTAAACCTGCAAGATATCCATCCAAAAATCCATCTCAATAACTTTTAACAAAAGTTTATTTATTATCTGTTTTTAGCAATATGGTTTAATTATCTTCCTTACAATAACATTTGTTCAAATGTTCTCCATGTATTTGTAGCTACCTGATGGGGGGAAACTGACCTGGACAGACTCTAGTATACAACTAGCGTTTGCTTGTTTTCAACCATTATTTAAAATTTGTGGCTAAAAAATGAACTAAATTTTAACCTCCCACTGGCCCAAACGGGCAATTAAAAAATAAATCCTTCACATTTAGCCCTCTTTAAGTCTGAAATTTCATTCATAATGCTCTTAAAAAGGTCTTAAAACGAAGGTCTTAAATGTCACTTGGTGAAACCTGCAGACACCCATCAGGTATCAGTTTGAGGTTAATGTCACTGTACTCTCTCAATAATGTTACTCTGGTTTGTCCATATTTAAATGCTCTGGTCGGTCAGCATTTAATGTCGCTGTTTTCTGTCAATATTTTAATGACGATAATTTAATGTCACTGTAGTTTCAGTGTATGAATGTCGCTGTTGACTTTCAGCTTTTAATGCTGATACAGGTTGACAGTAGTTTAATGTTGCTCTGTCAGCGTCTTAATATCATTATAGTCTCTCTAGTTTAAAGTCACACAAGATCAGGGGTCACCAATCTCAGTCCTGGACTTTAGCAGCAACTTGCCTTAACACACCTGCCTGCAAGTTTTAAATATACCTTGTATGTTTGTATAGGGGCTGCACAGTGACGCAGTTGGTAGCACGATCGGCGCACAGCAAGAAGGTCGCTGGTTTGAGCCTCGGCTGGGTCAGTTGGCATTTCTGTGTGTTTGCATGTTCTCCCCGTGTTGGCGTGGGTTTCCTCTAGGTGCTCCGGTTTCCCCCACAAGTCCAAAGACATGCGGTACAGGTGAATTGGGTAAGCTAAATTGTCCGTAGTGTATGTGTGTGAATGAGTGTGTGTGTGGATATTTCCCAGAGATGGGTTGCAGCTGGAAGGGCATCCGCTGTGTAAAACATATGCTGGATAAGTTGGCGGTTCATTCTGCCGTGACGACCCCAGATTAATAAAGGAACTAAGCCGAAAAGAAAATGAATGAATGTTTGTATAGGTGTATAGGTTTATTAGGTTTGGAGCTAAACATAAACACATTTTTTCCACATTTAATTCTCTGAGATCTACTGTATCTTTTTTAATGTCGCTCTTTGTCTGACAATGAATTGAAAGAATGAATTGACCAATTATGCAACATCCCATAGACCCGAAATTTTTGTTAGTTTAAAATCTGATGGATCACACATAGCTTGGAAACACTATTCCAAACATCACGACTTAACAAGCGAATAGCATTTTTGTTCTTGTCAATATTTTAATTTTGCTCTAACCTGTCAGTATAAACAGTGCCCTGGCCTACCAATGTTTTAATATAACTCTCCACACTCAAAACAATATATATGTTTGTAAACTACTTATTTAAAATGAGTTGAAACAACACAATTCTTGATTTTATTCGGGGGGGCACAGCTAATTTTACTGCTAATATTATGACCGTTTAATATAATGTAATTAATAATATGCATATTATGTATAATGTAATATAATATAATTCCCTGAAAAGTTTATTTCCCAAAAACATTCCCATTATATATTGGTTATTTGTATGAAGCAAATAAATGTGTATATAAATCTAAATAAAAACTGATTTATTTAACGCTGCAAGGCCTTCAAAAATGACATATGTTGTTTGTTCACACGACTTATTTAAAATGAGCTGAACGTTCAATTTTATGAGTTTTAAAAAAATGAGTTTTACGTTCAATCAACTTAAATTTGTCAAAAAATAATGTTAACTTAATTCCTTCATGTTGCCCCAACACAAATTGATTGTGTGGAACCCAGCATTGTTTACAGCAAGTTATATTTATGATTAGTTCATTTTATTATGTTCTTGTAAATAAGTATATACCTTAAGTATAAATAGCAATAAAAACAAGTACAGTGAAAACAAAATTGTTGCAAACTATTTATATGGGCTGAATTTAAACAAACAAATTTAATTTAGTAATGTTACATTTAATCTGTTGGTTTAAATTCGGCCCCAATAAATTAGTTACCTTAAAAAAAATGTAGTACATCCAATGAATATTTTTTTCAGTGTAGTTAATAAAAGAAAGAATAAACTATAACACTATAAATAATAATAATAATAATAATAATAAAAGCAGTAATACAAATAAATAAATGTCACAAACAAATCGTTTCAAAAGTCAAATCCAGCCTAATCTATCAGCTTGTGCTGCCATCTAGTGGACAGCACATCTCGATCAACATTGTGACTTTACTGCCATCTAGTGTTTAGATCTGAAACATTCCCAGGATGGTCATTCTTCCTCCATTATTTATAAAACCTTCACAGAATACAGTTGAACTAGAAAAATGACACTTGATAAACCCTTTTTAAATCACTTCACAAAGCATATTTTTGTAGTGTAAAACGAGTACAGACTACAGTGAGTTGCAGACTTGTATAGAGGCTGTAAGTATCGCTCTGTTTAAATGCTTTGAGAGGCACATCTGTTGTGAATTTTTCTCCCTCTGGCCTCTCAGACTCCTTCAAATGCAGCTCAACTCCTGAACTTCCGACATGATCTGGGTCAATTCCTCTGCCCTCGCCCTCAAGGAAATACACTTCAGCCATCTAATCACGGCTAAAGAGGAACAACACACACACACACATCTCAGACTAATATCCAAGGGAGAACACTGAGAATCAAACTGAGCTAATTAATATTCAAGGAAGAATATGGTTGTTTCGACGCTACACTGTAAAAAAGGATTCCTGAGAATGTTTATTTCCTACAAACGTTCCTAATACACAGTCCTCAACATTCATTCATTCATTTTCATTTCGGCTTAGTCCCTTTATTAATCTGGGGTCGCCACAGCGGAGTGAACCGCCAACTTATCCAGCATATGTTTTACGCAGCGGATGCTCTTCCAGCTGCAACCCATCTCTGGGAAACATCCATACACACTCATTCACACACATACACTACGGACAATTTAGCTTACCCAATTCACCTGTACCGCATGTCTTTGGACTTGTGGGGGAAACCGGAGCACCCGGAGGAAACCCATGCAAACACTATATATATAAAAGTGTATACAATATATAAAATAATCAATTAAAAATAATAAAATAAATAAAAAATTTAATAAAATGTGGTTATTTTCAAAAATATATGTAGCCTTTAATGAATGTCTTTATGTATATTTTTTTAATTTAGTAAATGTATGTCTTTTTATATAGTAAATAATATATTTTCTATTTGGGCCACTTGAATTTATTTCGGGCTACCGAAAACTGAGGCTTGCCTGCCTGAAAGGCTATTAGGGATTTTCAAATTTTGCAAGCGCTGCATAACTTTTTGATTTAGTGGATGATTCGTATGAAGTTGTATAACCTTATTTTTATATTTTATTACAATTTGCTTGCTCATCCCTCAATGACATCTGGTTGTTCACATAGGACTCATTCTTCATTTTGGGGTTTTGCGGCCATATCTTGGAATCATTAGCTATGTTTTCATCTAAAATGCGAATTAAGCTTATACGCAAAATTGAAATAATACATAAAACCTTTGCAAAAAAAACAAAAAACTACGTTTTCATCCAATGAGTCACAGAGAGAACAAAATTGCCATTTCCTGACAAGTAGCAAATGACAGCAACTGGCAACATATATCAAAAATAAAACTGGAATTTGTTGCAGTCATAGAAGCCAAAGCGGGCCTTTTTTTCTTATAAAAGAATTGATTTGCGCCTCAGAATACGATGACAAAATGCAATGAGCGCACGGTGGCTTTTGGAGGTGTGAGACACTTTGGGATCGCAGATGTTCAAGACAGTTCTGGAGGTAATAATATTAATAATAATACTAAACCACTGTGATGACAGACTTTAGCTGAGGGATGACCCAAACTAAATCTAGGATGCTTTACAATGTGCTCGAAACGCTGGTTTGTCCATTAATGCCATCCCATCGTGCCCATGTTTTGATCACATGATGTTTATAACAAAAATCGCATGATTTTTGGATCCGCATGCTGGAATTTATTCAGTAAATGTGTTTCCATTGAAATTTATGCACATTTTGTTCTTATCGGACAAACAGTTTATCCTGCGCATATATACATTTTTCAGAATGTATGTGCATCTTGTCATTATTTATGTGATATTCCAGAATGCGCACAAAAATGGGTGGATTGAAACACAATTGAGAAAAAAATATATATATAAAATATATATTTTTAAATATGCTCAGTCTAGATTTGTTTCAGGCACACAAACCTCTCCTTGCCCAAAATCTTTCCATGGTGACGTGTGTGGTCTGTTTCTGTGATGATGTCATCTCCTAAATGGAGATTGTGACAGCACATACTCACTCCTCTATGCCAGTGTGAGAAATTGTCGGAGCCAAAGGACAGAACTGAAATCTTCATCGCAGCCCAAAGACTTCGCAAGAATTACTAACCAAACCATGTGACTCTTACTGGGATTTAAAAAGCTAACACAGAAAAGAAAAGCCTGATAGATCCCCTAAAATGAAGTTTAGAGACAAGGTTTTGAGGAGCATAGATGAAAACGTCAGTGTGGTCCAAATGTATAACTCACATATATAACTCTCAAATGTATAGTTGAAGTCAGAATTATTAGCCATCCTGTTAAATTTGAATTCTTTTATATTTTTTCCCAATTTCTGTTTAACGGAGAGAAGTTTTTTTCCAACACATTTCTAAACATAATAGTTTGAAGAACTCTATTTCTAATAACTGATTTATTTTATCTTTGCCATGATGACAGTGCATAATATTAGACTAGATATTTTTCAAGACACTAGTATTCAGCTTAAAGTGCGACTTAAAGGCTTAACTTGGTTAATTAGGCAAGTTAGGGTAATTAGGCAAGTCATTGTATAATGATGGTTTGTTCTGTAGACAATCGAAAAAAAATATTGCTTAAGGGGGCGAATAATATTGACCTTAAAATGTTTACAAAATTAAAAACTGCTTTTATTCTAGCCGAAATAAAACAAATAAGACTTTCTCCAGAAGAAAAAAATATTATAGGAAATGCTGTGAAAAATTCCTGAATCTGTTAAACATTGTTTAGTAATATATAAAAAAGAAAGAAAATAAATCCCAGGAGGGCTAATAATTATGACTTCAACTAAGTTTTGTTGACTACTGGATCTGTAATCTGAGTTAGTAGAGTTTTACAATTTATTTTTTATAGAAACCTCTGTAAATCTCAACATAACACAGCATTAAAGTCTAAATAATGTCTTCCTATGTTAATCATGTTAAAAAAATTGTTTGCATTTATTTTTTAGTCGGACTGAAAACATGCTGGGAACTAGGAATCTGCATGGTTAGGCATTCAGCTTAAGTTCAGTCTAATACAATCAAATTCGAAGTTCTTGTAATTTGTTTATAATAAATAATAATAATTCTTTACATTTATATAAATCTTTTCATTACATAAAAAGGGCTTCACTCATTGGGGGGGGGATCACCTCATCCACCACCAGTGTGCAGCATCCCCCTGGATGAAGTGACGGCAGCCATATAGCACCACACACCAGCTCATTGGTGGAGAGGAGACAGAGTGATGAAGCCAATTATGATATGGTTAGGAAATGGATGGAAATTTGGGCAGGATTAAACCTCTACTCTTTTTCAAAGGACATGCTGGGATTTTTAATGACCAAAGAGAGTCTGGACCTCAGTTTAACATCTCATCCGAAAGACAAAGCAGTATAGAGTCCCCATCAATATACTGGGGCATTAGGACCCACACAGACCGCAGGTTGAGCACCCCCTGCTGGTCCCACTGCGACAATGTATCATTTTTAACTGTGGTCCAGACCAAAGGAAATGTACGGGTATAAATGCATCCTTATATTTCTGAATTTCAGACTTTACCACAAAGTGTTTCGTTACCCTGCATCATGTTCATCACAACTAGCTGTATCACATATACACTGTAAAATATCTGTAATTGAACAGTTTCCATATTTTGTGATTCACAAGTGTTTTCCATTTATTTATGGTTGTGAATTGCTGCTCTGTAGATTTTTGATGTTGAAAATTCAACTCTACAGTTTAACAAAGTTACTTGTTGACATCTTTTTTATTTAGTAGTTTGAAATAATACAATGTGTAATAAGTAGGGGTGTAACGGATCACAACCTACAGTACGGACCGCACGTGGCCCGCGGATTAAAAACTTTTTTTTGAACTTGTAGGTTAATCCAACATTTTTAACAATTGCAGAGAGATAGCCTCCTGCTTCATTCAAATCACATGTATGAAAGCATTTTGGCTTCCCTGTAATATATATAAAAGTTGTGGTGGGACCTAAATGCTTTCTTGGGTTATTAATTAAAGGTGTTTTCTGTCATTGTTTGTTTAGCCTGCATTAATGCATTCAGTGTAAAGCTGCACAATTAAACATTAAAAGATCGTGATCTCAATTCAAACCCGCTCAACATGAATGATAAATGATAATGATTTGCATATGTTTATTAATCCTTCGAATCGCTGCATTCAAATCTGTGTTTGATCGAGAGAGATTGAGTTTTTACATTTCATTTTTTCAGTTAATTACAAACAATTAAATAACACAGAAGTACTGGGAGAACAGTTTATAGTTCCGATATAAACACTGATGTTTATGGTAAAGATTAAAATCACAGTTTAAATGGAACTTAACGCTGGTGAATGTTGTAGAATTTACATTGTGTAACCAATGGGTGGCGACAAACAACCATCAAAATAATGTCATTGAATAGGTTTTCAAAAATGATCCACCTATAATCAAACATGAAGATTTATGTGTGAATTGTTGAATCATTAATTGAAAATAAATATGATATGTTGTACAAGATGTTAGATTTCTATATTTAGCATTATCAGCAACAGTAGCAAAGATCATTTATCGTATTGAATATTTTCCTTTTATTTCAGATGGTCCTTTCTTGATTTTTATTTTTATTAAAATTACAGGTTCCAAGGTCCCTTTTTGTAAAAAAAAAAAACAATGGTTTTTGCATTAATATTTTTGTATAAACGGAAAGCAAATGACATTGGTCTCCTCCCTTTTTTGCTGATCCAAAAAATGCTTCAATCTGTGACTCAAAAACCATAGTGTGATCCGAACCGTGAGATTTGTGATCTGTTACACCACTAGTAATAAATAATATATAGAGAAATAAGTCTTTAAATAACAGAAAATGTAGTGGCAGTTTATTACAAGGTTTTTGTAGCATAATATACAACACCAACCCAGACAATATATCACTTTAAACCATTACAAATGTCAATAAAAGTCACTTTTTAAAACTTTTCAAGGTTCAAAGTTGGAGGGCAATCAAAGTCCCAAAATGCAATTCAAAACATTCAAAAACATAAATCACAAAATACGAAAAACTGCGCATTTAATTTGCTAATTGTGCCACCATTTTAGGTTTTAAAGGCCCAAGAAGGAAAAAAGGGGAGCTAGATGTACTTTAGACCCCATAAAAATATTCAAAATTGAGCTCTGCTGCTTTAGCGCGGACTGAATGTTTACCTTTTGAAGAATGACATCATATCTGACTTCAGCCTTGTTAAAAAGGGAGTGGCGAGAAAAGCCAAACACACACAAACACTTGCACCCTAGCAATGCCGAGCAGACATGACACACTGAAGTCCCGAAAACCATGAACAGACTCATTGACACCCTTCATCCCTCTCATTTCTCTCAGCACCTTGATTACTTGTCCTTTGGCTGCTGTTCTGTAAAATTTACAGCACATTAACTCTCTTTCAGAACACACGGTTCAGTATAGAGGCATACTGTTAGAGTTATTTTTGATAAATGAGAGCTTCTGTGTGACTTATTCAGGCAAACCGAGGGTCTAAAGAGTTTCTCAGCACACCACAGAAAACATCTGTAATGTTATGATAGAGAGATAGCACTTTAACACTCCACATCACTGGCCACCCACTTGTTTAAACTAATAAGACTAGACTTAAAAATGTTGTCTTTTTTCTCTTCAAGATTGTGGATAACCTTTTCACTCAGTTGCATAAAAAGGTAGATTGGTCTAATCTGAATTCAACAAGTTAAACTTGTTACCCTTGGCTAACTGCTTTCAAGATACAAGATATGTCCTGCATAGTAATCAGAAGGATTTTGAGCTATTCTTCTTGGAGAATACTGGCCAGGTCACTACGTTATGCTGGTGGAGGAAAACCTTTCCTGAATCGCTCCTCCAAAACACCCCAAAGTGGCTCAATAACATTTAGATCTGGTGACTGTGCAGGCCATGGGAGATGTTCAAATTCACTTTCATGTTCCTCAAACCACTCTGTCACCAGTCTTGCTGTGTGTATTACTGCATTGTCATCCTGATACATGGCACCACCTTCAGGATACAATGTTTGAACCATTGTATGCACATGGTCCTCCAGAATGGTTCTGTAGTCCTTGGCAGTGATGTGCCCATCTAGCACAGGTATTGGGGCTAGGGCATGCCATGATATTACAGCCCAAACCATCACAGATCCACCCCCATGCTTGACTCTGGCCATGCAACAGTCTGCGGGGTACACTTCTTTGGGGCTTCTCCACACCATAACTCTCCCAGATGTGGAAAAGACAGTGAATGTGGACTCCTCAGAGAACAATATATGTTTGACATTGTCCACAGTCCAAGATTTTCACTGCTGACACCATTGAAATTACAACCAGGTATGCAGAGCTCTGAACCTGCCAAACCTTAAAGCAGATATCACTTCTGGCATCTAAGAACAGCAAACCGAGCCTACAATTCACTCAGCCCCAACAAATTTGGATAATGTTAAAAATTGAAGATTTAAGATTGAAGAATGGTGGTCTGACAAGTGTCAATTTCTGTTCTGACCTTCAAAAACAACATGAAAGCATGAATCCATACTGACTTGTATCTATGGCTTAGGCTGGTGGGCAAATGGGCAAATTTAATTTCACCGTATAAATCCTTTTATTTCACAGTAACAATGTAATATAGTTATTAAAATAGGTAGTTTTTCCAAAAAAATTTAATTAAATCACCAAAAAGGCCTATAATAAATATTCTTGAATATCATAGAATAGAAACGAAAAGGACTTCACTTTGTTTCTTTTATATGGACCCTGTTAAATATAGTAGAGATGCACAATACTGTATTTTTGCAGATATTTCTATACTTGTAAGTGTTAGCTTCTCACAATAAATGAAAATCAGACTTGTGATTTTATGACCCCAATTGATGCTATTATTAGTGTAACACAGCAGCCCCTGGGTGAATTTATCATCCAGCAGACACTAGGACCCAGCAGGAGATTGCTTGGGTGCAATATTGAAAAGAAAACCTAATCATATTTACGTAATTAATAAGATCTGAGTGAATCCCTTTTTTTATATATTCTGACCAAATACGCCAAACAAGACTTTTCATGACAAAACTTCATGTGGTTTGTGTATTTTGCTTTCATTTTCCGAGTCTAATGTGATTCAGTCACATCACCAGGCAGGTATTAGGACATGGCGGAGAAATGCTACACAAATGGCTGTTTAACTAACTGAGGGATATTGTACACAGGTAAAAATTCACCTTAGATTGCTGACCTGATCTTACTATGAGCACTCCAGTCAGCTATGCCCAGTTAGTCACGCCCACTTATGTCACAGTATACAATGAATTTTAAAAAATCTATTGAAAATGTATTCCGCAGTAACAATATACAGTGGGGGAAATAAGTACTGAACACGTCATGTGTTTGATGTTTCTGAAGGAGCTGTTGACATGGAATTGAACCAGATTTAGGTAAAAACCCAAACAATACAAACATAAATCTAAAACAAAACAAAAAATCAGAAAAATGCGTTCTGTGTAATAATGCAATGACAAGGAAAAAGTGCTGAACCACTGAAATGTATTTAATACTTTATATAAAAGGCTTTTTTGGTGATGGCAGCTTAAATATGACTCTCATATGGAGAATAAAGTCACATGCATTGCTCAGGTGTGAGTTTCTCAGACTTCAACAGAGTGTCAAAATCTTGATGGTTCTGTGGGTCTCGTCTATTAAATCTGATCTTTATTTTGTATTCTCTACTGGATTCAAGTCAGGTGATTGGCTGGGCCATTCTACAGCTTGATTTTCTTTCTCTGAAAGCATTTGCGAGTTTCCTTGGCTGTTTTGGATCATTGTCTTGCTGAAATGTCCACCCTGGTTTCATCTTCATCCTCCTGCTAATGTAGATGTTGGACTGAAGCAGCTAATATTCATTTACAATGAAGACGGGCAGTGGATTGCTCAAGAACTACTGAGAGATTCCAGCTGCTGTATGGGTTTTCACTGCCTTTCTACACCACCATGTGTTCAATACTTTTTCCCTGTGTCATTTTATTTTATTACACAGAACTTAATTTATAAACTAAATAATTTTCTTTTATTTGCATATATGGATTTCTTTGGTTGTTACCAACATCTGGGGAAAATTTCATGTCAATGGCAATTTTAGGCAAATATGTTTCCAGAGAAAAATGGTGACGTGTTACTTATTTATTATATTTATATATTTATAAATATATACTTATTTATATACTTATTTTACATGTTATACTTATTTCCCCCACCGTATAATGTCATACCGCCTAGCCCTATTAACTGGTTAATATTTGAATGGTAATCTTGAAAATTATTTAGTTGGCCATAATTGGTCATTAGATGTGAATTCTGCTGTGTCGGGTGGAGGGAGTGAGTAGGAACTGTAGAAAGTACCAGATTATTGGGCACATTCACACACCCCTTTGGCAAACCGTATGTCCAACACACAGGCGCTCATTCATCGGTCTCTCTCTTTTCACTCTCGTTTAAGAACATCAACAGGCAGAGCTGAAGTCAGTCTAAAGCCATTTAGGACCAGACTTCACCATGTCTGCAGTGAAAGTCATGCTATGGATGTTTGTGTTATTTTGCTTGATTCTCATTGCCAAAGCTCAAGTCGCAATCAAAGATGACGGCAACAACTCTGCAAAACAGGTATGTTTTTTTTAATTATGCGCTTCAATGCATTCATGCTTTTCAGTTTCTCGAATCTGCATCAGAAGTACAAAACTAAAAAGTGCAATTGTTTGTTTCCTTCAAAAAAAATGTTCAATGTAATGCTCAGAATATTCAATGTAAAAATGCTGGGTTAACGCCAGTAGAATTAAATACTTATAATAAACACAAACCAGATATTTGCACAAAATATTTGGAAGCTAGAGGAACTTTGTTTCACTGTGTTTGGCAGTGTACAAAGATTAAACTATTTTGGGAAGAGGTAAGAGTCATAAGTGAAAAGATCATTTCAAAACAAATCCTCCTGGACCCATATCTTTTTTTTGCTGGGCTTATACCCAGAGAACTCAAATTATAGTAGAAGCGAACAAGTATTCATAGACCTCAGCTTGCTTTATGCTGGAAGATGTGTAGCTTTGCTATGGACAAGATGCAAAGACCAAACACTATTCAATGGATGAGACAGATGTTGGCAACATAGGCTCATTCTGAAAACGCAGCCCTATATACATTTCTGGAGGTCGCGAATTATGTAGCCAGAAGTACGTATGGCTGCATTTGGTCTAGAAAACTAATGCTACGGGGTGGTGTGACACCATTACTTTTTGCGCTACCAGCTGACCGCTTAGCTCTGTTATGGACGGCTTTTCCGCTGTTACCAGTTAGTCCAGTGGCTCGCCATGTATGTCGGCAGACTTGAGACGCAGAGAGAAGTTGACCACGACGACGGGGTTAGAGTCCAGCAGTGAATGATTCCAGAAAGCAGGTAAGACAAAAACAGAAGCCAAAAAATAAAATAAACAAGTAAATAACAGGGTGAGAATGTGGTAAACATCAGGCGAGGGCTTTTATTTTTCTGGATTGATTTTGAAAACTGTCTTTTAGGTTTAGGGTTTAGGGAAGTGGGTGGGCATTGGTCAATCTGTGCTTTTGAAAAGACTATTGGTTGAGTATAGGGAAGGGGGAGAGTGAGTCAGTTGATTGGTCAGTCAGTCAGCCATTCAGTCAGTCGACAGCGGCCTCTGGTATATTTACGTGAGAACAGCAGGCGCGAATGGCACTCGCAAGAGAAATTTGAGATCTGAAAAATTGTAAACAGCGGCCTCTGGTGGATTCGCGAAAACAAAAACTGCTTAGCTCCATATAATGAGTAGCTCCTAGGACGTATTTGGCGCTCTCCAGAAATGTATATAGCGGTACGTTTTCAGAATGAGCCTGGGTTGGATGTTGTCAAGCCTGCCATTAGAAAAAATAACTTGCATAGTATAAGCTAAACAGCTTGTATTTGAAAACATATGGAGTCCTTTCATCAGTTATATCAAAGATGTGGAATTAACAGAGGAAGAATTTGATGAATAATTTTTGCGTGGACAATGCAGTTCCAGTCTTACAGTTCTGTATTGATACACTCTTCAGTATATGTATATATTTGCTGTACGTTGTACTCAGTATGATAATAATGATCACTTTTGAATAGATTACCATTAACAAAAAAAGGAGCATTTTTATGTTTTGTGTCGTTTTTAATATATATATATGCATATGCTTTTATTTTGTTTAGTTTGTAAATGCAGCAAGGTCATTGTTGGGAAAAAAACATATGTAAAGTGTTGTATTTCAATGTGTACAAACTGGAAATGAAAATAAAAAGAAATAGTATGGCAAAAAAACAAATGCTGGGTTCCACAGAGTTTCTCCATGTCCCAACACAAATCGATTAAGTTAATTTAATAATTTTTTACAAATTTAAGTAGATTGAACATAAAACAATTAAGTTGTCTCCAAAAAAAAAAAAAACTTAAGAATTGTGTTGGTTCAACTCAAGCAGCCAAAGTAATTTTTTTTAATCATTTGTATAGACCTTTATGATGCTTTGGGGGGGGTTGATCTCAAAAGCCCCTTATCTTATCTTATCTTATCTTATGTTTATTTCTGTAACACCGTGGCCCTGCGAGACACAACATTTCATTCCACTGTTTGTCTAAACATGTAGTGAAATTACAATGAAGCTTGACTTGAATTATTGAGCATGTTTATAGTGTTACTGAGGTAAAAGTATCACATATATAAAATCATATCATATCATGTGCCATATTGTTAAACTATGTTAAAGTCATAAAAGCATGAAAAGGAAACTACGACCATTTTTTTTTTGTATTGTGACGCAGTTCCTAGAGAAACTGAATATTAAATGAGAAAACAGTGGGTGTGGCTTGTTTTTGTTCTACTGCGAGCTGATTGGATGTAGTGAAGTAGGCATTTCATTCAGAAAGATGGGGAAAAGAGTTTGGGGAGAGTTATTACAACCTAACAGACTCTTCCTGCTCACCATTTCTGTTTGTTGTCAAAACTGACAGCTGGAGGGGCGTGGTTAAGTGTGTTAGCCCCGCCCAATAACCTCAGACAGACCTAATCTGAGAATTTAACTGAAAACAAACAGGAAGTGCATTTTCAGATTTTAATTTCAGATTACAAGTGCAAACTAGTGTGTTATCTTAATGGCATGCACAGATGAATTGTTCATCACAAAACTAGCAATGTGAGCTAACAAAACCAATATGGTTAGTTTTGTAAATATATAGTTTTTTATATATATATATATATATATATATATATATATATACTGTAAATATAAGTGTACAGTGAATTCTCTTACTATCTCTCCCAGATTGAGCTGCAAAGCATGCGAGTGGATTGCAAGGTTGCGTCTCGTTTTGCTCACACCGTCATGACCACCAGAGCCCTGAACACAGCCAACGCATCACAGGAAGTGTTCTTTGAGGTGGACTTACCCAAAACAGCCTTCATAACCAATTTTAGCATGTTAGTCCTTCCTTTGGTTAAACAAGCTATTAATATACTGCAACTGCAACTGCGAAACACTCTGCGTTTGTTTTTCAGAGAGATCGAGAACAGGATATATGTCAGCGAGGTGAAGGAAAAAGAGCAGGCCAGGCAGAAGTATGAGAGCGCTGTGATATCCGGTCAAACTGCTGGCCTGGTTAAGTAAGTAAAGATCAACACTGAATTTCTGGCATGCTGACTAAGTACACACACAAGTGAAGTCAGAATTATTAGCCCTCCTGAATTATAAGCCCCCCCTGTTTATTGTTTCCCCCAAATTTCTGTTTAACAGAGAGACCACATTTCTAAACATTATAATAAATATTTTCTAACTAATAACTATAATATTTTAATAGATATTTTTTAGGATACTAGTATATAGCTTAAAGTGCGATATAAAGGCTTAACTAGGTTAATTAGGTGAGTTAGAGTAATTAGGCAAATCATTGTATAACAGTAGTTTGTTCTGTAGACAATTGGAAATGAGAGATTGTTTTTAGGGCTTCAGGAAGGCACATGGAGAAATTCTCAGTGTCGGTGAACATCGCAGCACAAAGCAGTGTCACATTCACTCTTACTTACGAAGAGATGCTGCAGCGGCGTCTCGGCAGCTATGAGATCATGATAGGTGTCCGACCCAAACAGCTGGTTCAGAACTTTGAGGTTCGTCATTTTAATGTTGTTTTCAGTGGAATGTTTAAATATTGTAAACTATATTACATCAGCCTTGTCTCTTTATCCACAGGTTGTGGTAGATATCTATGAACCTAAAGGAATCGCATTTGTGGACGTCAACGGAACATTCATCAACAATGAGCTGCTGCCTCTAGTAAAGAAAACAGTCACTGATAAAAAGGTTAGAAATTAAACTCTAATCAAGGACAATCAAAGTAATGTACTGTATAACCTTCATGCACTGGTGTCACAACAGTGATTATTTTGCATAAGTACAACTTTATATCTCATGCGACTGGAACCTTATTGCTGTTAATCTCTCACAATTCTCTCGTCATCTTGAAATGAGTTTAGCTCAACTGACCTATCCAGACCATTAAGTATTTTAACCCTTGTGTGCTGTTAGGGATGTTTTCATCCACTCTGGGAGATTTTCAGTCCTAATTGTTTCAGCAAATGAAATGTTTTTGGTGACAAATCTTATTTTGACACATATTTTGAGAAATGCTTTAAGATTTTTCAAAAATTCAACAATACACTCTGGGCAAATTGACTACCCTTTCGTTATGTTCTTGGCTGTTCTTGCCCCATTGATTTCCATTATAATGACATTTTATAATTATGTATTCTTGATTGTTGGTGGTTTTCCCTGTTGGGAAAAGCTAAAAATTGCAATTTGTTTAAAAAAAAAACACCTTTTAACTACTGGAGTAAATATTTTATGGCTCTGCTCATAACACTGATCCTCTGTGATTCTCTACAGGCACACGTGTACTTCTCTCCAACACTGGATCAGCAGAAAAAATGCTTCGATTGTGAAGCGACACTGATTGATGGAGATTTATTTATCAAGTATGATGTGAACCATGCACAAGATATAGGGGAAATACAGGTACAATATTCTCAAATGCAATTTTCACAATGAATTCCTTATTAACTACCAGGGCCAAACAGAATCTGACATTTTGTGACATTTCTGCTAAAAAAAATAAAAATAAAGATTCTGAGGGTATTCATTCATTCATTTACCTTCGGCTTAGTTCCTTATTTATCAGGGGTCGGCACAGCGGAATAAACCGCCAACTTATCCAGCATATGTTTTACACAGCAGATGCCCTTCCAGCTGCAACCCAGTACTGGGAAACACCCATATACACAAGCTCTCATGCACTACGAGGAATTTAGCTTACCCAATTCACCTATAGGTATCTGTTTGGACTGTGGGGGAAACCGGAGCACCCGGAGGAAACCCACACCAACACGGGGAGAACATGCAAACTCCACAAAGAAATGCCAACTGGCCCAGCCGGGGCTCGAACCAGTGACCTTCTTGCTGTGAGGCGATTGTGCTACCCACTGCGCCACCGTGCTGCCTTTGAGAGTATATTAATTAGAAATTTAACACAAGAAATGCAATGCAAATTCAATTAGAACCACTTGTTTGTTAAACAAAGTAAGTCTCTCATATATTGACTAAAAGACAGAAATTATTACTTTACAAACTGTTTTGTACATAAATCCCATAAACATTTGCATATTCAATAATATTACTGAAATGAACATAAAAACTGAATAAATACATATTTATTCACATTTACATAAGTAAACCGACCCATTGATGGGCTAAAAAAATCTATGGGAATTTGCTCATTTTAGTGGGTGCAGATTTCGTGTGGGCCTACTAATTACTTATTAAAACTGCCTTATTCAGGAGTTGTTCTTGTGTTTCTCTGTTTCAGATAGTAAATGGTTACTTTGTACACTTTTTTGCCCCCGATGATTTACCACAAATGCCTAAGAATGTGGTATTTGTGATAGACAGGAGTGGCTCCATGATGGGAGAAAAGATGAAACAGGCAAGTCTAGAAATTGTTTTACCATGCATTTCCTCCACATTTGTGCATTTGCATCATCTGTTTATCTGTTGGTAGACTCGAGAAGCTCTGATGACGATATTAAGTGAACTGCATGAAGATGATTACTTTGGGCTGGTCACGTTTGATGACGTTATAGAGTCATGGAGACCATCCCTTAGCAAAGCTACACCTGAAAATGTGACAGAAGCAAAAGAATACGTCCAGTCTATTAATGCAAGATCTAGTAAGTATGAACCGAAACAGTAACCATGCAATCATAAGGTGTGTCCCAAATCGCTTATGCACTATTCTATAACATTTTGTAGTATAAATAGTAATAGTAGTGCATTCACATTGAAATATTCGTTTTACTCTAAAAAGAATAAGTGCACTTTAAATACCCGGGTGATGCACTTATAGGACTGACTGGACGGAATTACAAGACAGCACTGGAATAGTCAAGCCTGGACAGAACAAACTTGAACAATGAGTTGTTTAGCATGCTCAGAAAAGAGATCATCAGTGAGCAGTGCTGAAAGAAAGATACATAAATATTTGGGTGGATGAGACTGGTATGGAATAAAATGTCTACCTGAATTTAACCCCAACAAACACCTTTGTGATGAACTAGATTTCAAACCAGTCCTCCTTGTCTAATATCAGTACTTGACCTCACATATTGATAAGGAACCAACTGAACATTAATGTCAATATATTTAGAATGCACTGTTGGTGTAAGTGTTAGGTCTCCCAATACTTTTGTCCATAAAGTGCATCTAGTTGGTTCAAGGAAAATCTTTACTGCATATGTTCCACACACTGAATGCCAAAGTTACATTACTGTCACTATATTGAAATATTGTTTCTTTTTCATTAGTGACTGATATTAACAAAGGAGTTTTGTACGCTGTGGACATGCTTACCTCAGAAACAAGTGATTCTTTCCCAAACATGTCCATGATAATCCTACTAACAGATGGACAACCCAGTTCTGGTTTGTATTGACTTTGCCTTGAACACACAAAACTATTTAAAATGCATTTACTTTGAAATAATTATTACAAATCAATCAATTATTTTTAATATGCAAGTAATATTAAGTCAAATAATAATGTCTTTATTGGGCGTTTAGTAGAGTCCAGCAGGGATGAGGTCACAATCTCACTAATTCATTGCTGTTTCCATGATTTTCCCCTGTTTCCTTTTGTTCTACCATCTACATCACACACACATCCATGTTAAAATGAAATGAAGTGAATTTTGAAGCTATTATATTATACCACACACCATTGTTTTGATTGTAGATTTTTTTAAAAATAATTGATTTCTGTATGGGCAGCACGGTGGTGCAGTGGGTAGCACAATCGCCTCACAGCAAGAAGGTCGCTGGTTCGAGCCTCGGCTGGGTCAGTTGGCGTTTCTGTGTGGAGTTTGCATGTTCTCTCCGTGTTTGCGTGGGTTTCCTCCGGGTGCTCCGGTTTCCCCCACAAGTCCAAAGACATGCGCTATAGGTGAATTGGGTAAGCTAAATTGTCCGTAGTGTGTGTGTGTGTGAATGAGTGAGTGTGGATGTTTCCCAGTGATGGGTTGCAGCTGGAAGGGCATCCGCTGTGTAAAACATATGCTGGATAAGTTGGCGGTTCATTCCGCTGTGGCGACCCCAGATTAATAAAGGGACTAAGCCGAAATGAAAATGAATGAATGAATAAACAGAAATCAACCTTCTTACCAAAGACCAAATCAACACCAAAATCATCTTTATATTTTTGTAATATTAAAAAAATATTCATTTATTATTAAAAAATAAGTTTGAAAACCCCTGTTTTCGAAAGCACAAATCTTCAATTACTTTGATTTAACAATATGCACTGAACAATGTGTGTTTAAGGGGAGCAAGACCTGTCCAAAATCCAAAAAAATGTCCGAAATGCTATTAATGGAAGCATGAGCCTTTTTTGTTTGGGCTTTGGCTATGATTTGGACTACATTCTGCTCGATACGCTGGCCAAGCAGAATGATGGACTCGCTCGAAGAGTCTACGAGGCCTCGGATGCTGCGCTTCAACTACAGGTAGAACTGACCCTCGAACAGTGAAATAATTCTGATAATAATATGCAGGTCCTGAATGATTTCCTTTCTCTGTAGGGTTTTTATGAAGAAGTGGCTACTCCACTTCTCTTAGAGGTGAATCTCAATTATCCTGCCAACGCTGTAACAGATGTGACACAAAGCCACTTCAGACAATTCTTTAAGGGCTCTGAGATAGTGGTAGCCGGACGCCTACAAGAACTGGAGATCAACACATTTCCAACTGAAGTATTTGCAAATGGGGTAAGGAAAGCCAACTATTAAAGTTTTTTTTCAGACATCAGTATCAGTATTGCTCGTTTTTAGGACATCTATAAGTTAGTGCGCACCCAAATTTGCGTGTAGAAGATATAAAACTGATATAAACATGTAAAACTTGTAGTTTGTCACTTTCGTCTAAATGGATCAACGGTTTTATTTACGTCATCTCATACTTCAGTTTCTCGTCAAATCGTCTGACCAATCAAATGCTGTCTAGTATCTGACATGCCCCACCCCCTTCAAGATGCTTTACATTTGATGTGCTTGAGCTCAACCACTCTCACTGGCCAAACACTATTGATTGTTTTTTAAAAAGGGGAGGGGCTACACTATGTCCCGCCCTCTCTTTATGTTTTGGTTGAGATCACGTCAAATATCGAATGTATATTTAAAAGCACTTCACAAGATCTTTAACTCTTGTATAAGAATCGGTTTATTGGACCATTCCATAAGACCCATGTAACCCATTTCAGTTGGAAGACCAGTTTGTGATGCAGGGTGTAGCGATTGCTGAAGAGTGGGACAGTGTGTTCCCGGAGCAGGAGTACATCTTTGGAGATTTCATTGAGCGACTGTGGGCATATTTGACCATTCAGCAACTCCTGGATAAAAGGTCAGCATAAGACATGAGCTCAAATAATTCAACGATTACCTGAGAGTGACAAAATTAATACCTTTTTTCCTATAACAATTTTTTTACAGAGAGAAATGTTCTCCAGAGGACAAGGAAAACACCACAGCTGAAGCTCTGAGCCTTTCTTTAAGGTATAACTTTGTCACACCGCTTACTTCCATGGTGGTCACCAAACCACAAACCGAAGATGAAGAAACACTCATTGCTGACAAGCTGACTGAAGGTATTAGACATTTTTAGAGTCCGTCTAAGGATGAAGATTCTGCCATCATTCATGCTGTTGCAACTGTGTATCTGCTGTTTTATGTTAATATAGTTGCATCATTATATTTGTCTTAGAAAGATAGGCTAAAGGTGGTGTCACATAAATGAAACTTTAAACAATTTGTCATGCAAAAATGGTCCATTATTCATTATCAATAGTATAGTGATTCATGAAGCACTTGGTTTGAAGTACAAATTATGCAAATTTATTTTCATCAGCATGGCAAATTTGCTTTTTCAAAGTAAAAAACATGAATCTAATATGAAATGTTTTAAAATTGCACACCCCAGGGTTCCTGACATTACATTTAACATAAGATTGGTAAAAAAAAAAAAAAAAAAAAAAAAA
>CAIGQW010055047.1:1390439-1414064 GCA_903798125.1 Danio choprae | reverse complement strand
TATATATATAATTGAATATAAATACAATTTAAATAACAGTGCTCAACTTATATGAGTTCACCCCTCACAAATCTCTCATTTAAATTCATATTTTATATAGGATGCTCTACAATATTATATTTGTGCATATACATTAGTTTAGTCAGTACTGAAGCCAAATCTGGAGCTTACAAAATAACTTATGATAACAGTCAAAAATTTGTACACCCAAATTTATATGTTAGAGAAAAATATTAAATAAAAAATGTAAAAAGGGCAAAAAAATGTATAAAATTTAGTTGAAATTTTGGTGTTCAGTAACTAAAATATTATTTTAATACATATGTCTGTTTAATAAATCTGTTTTGTTCAAATGCACCAAAATATATGACCCATATTCACTGAGAAATAAATAATATTATTCATTTTTCAAAATGGAGTGTACTCATTTATGCTGCGCACTGTAAATATAATTTATATGTGGCAAATTCTGTCATCAGGATTTATTATATTAGCATATTTTACAGCATTAATTTGCCAAATGAGTAGTGTTTTACATATTTTTAGATTACTCAGAATTTCACTCATTAAAGCATTTGCATTTGCCTTCAGTAATAAGCATGCTTGATTTACTTCTCACAGATTCTGTCAAATGAGGAGCGAAGGGCGAACTATGATCGTTTTGGTCAAATGGACGAGAACCAAAACTTTGCGCGGCCGCCGCAGGGCTTCAGACAGTATCATGACAGTTTCTACTTCGACGAATCGTTCTTTCACTTCCCTCGGACAAGTCGAGACTTCACAGAGAGCAAACATCTCCTTCACTACAACCAGTACATGAATGAGGTGCTGCCTGACAGTTTCAAGAGACCCTACCTGATCAAGATCACCTCAGAGTGGTGCTTCACCTGCATTCACATCGAACCCGTGTGGAAGGACACTGTGCTGGAGCTGGAGCCCTTGGGTAAGTGATTCAGGGTGCATATTTATCATCACATGATCTCTTATAGTATAATCACATGACTTCTTTTAACGCGCATACTGGAATCGCATCTTTTCTTATCGAATAAAACGTTTATTTTACTCAGTTTTGCTCATACAGTTTTTTTAATGCACATTGTAAAAATTAAGCTCCGGTTTCCCCCACAAGTCCAAAGACATGCAGTATAGGTGAATTGGGTAAGCTAAATTGTCCGTAGTGTATGAGTGTGAATGGGTATGTATGGATGTTTCCCAGAGATGGGTTGCAGCTGGAAGGGCATCCGCTGCGTAAAACATATGCTGCATAAGTTGGCGGTTCATTCCGCTGTGACGACCCCAGATTAATAAAGGGACTAAGCCAAAATGAATGAATGAATGTAAAAATTAATGCACATCTTGGCGTTTCCATCAACCATTTTTATGAGCATATCCAAAATGTGCATAAAAATAGGTGGATGGAAACATAGCTTATGTCTGTGGGTGTCACCATTCATAATGAAAGCACACCTTTTCGCTTATAATGTCTCGTTTCTCATCGTCATAAATTAAAATAACGACGTGTGACAGCTGAACGTGTGATAAACCAAACTGACCAATGAGAGGAGAGTTTACTCGCACGTGACTTTTTGTAATAATTTTGGTCCGTTTAGAAACTTTGCCGTGTGAAAGCGAACCGCACCGAGAACAAAAAGCAAAATTATAACAACTTTAATCCCTGTTTCAGAACAAAACTATCGATCTAGGTGTGAAAGCACCCTTAGATTGTTTATCTTAGATTGTAGGTTTATCACCATATTAAAATGAACACTCGCCGGTAACACTTTAGTTTAGGTCACAATTCATGCTAGTAACTACTGGCTTATTACCTGTCTGTTATTAAGATATTAACTGTTCATTAGTAGTTATAAAGTATGATCTTATTCTGCAACACTAATCTTACCCAAAACCTAAACCCAATTTCTACCTTACTAACTATTAATGAACAGCTAATTAGTCGTTTATTAAGCTAGTGGTGTTAGTTAATGCAATGTTTAATACCGTGAATTGTGACCTAAAGTAAAGTGTTACCCAATATTTTTATGCAATCCTAAGGTTCATTCAAACTTCACTGACAGATATGCAGTACACGTTGGTGCCATTTAGCATCGGTCAGCCTGTTTTTGAGTCATGAATTGTCTGGGCAGTGATGTACTGTAATCTGGTGATTGTCTGCACTGATGTGTGTCTACTGCTCAGTGTGAGTTTGCCTTTATTTACATTAGAATATCAGCCAACTCCTCTGAAATGAACCATGAGGGTGAAAACAGGGCCTAAAACTAACTTCTGCCAATGGCTGGTGACGCAAAAATTATATTATACCTTACTCTTTGCAAAAACAGAGAGTTAAGAAGGCGAGTTTATAATTCAAATGTCAAAGTCCCAGTGCATATACCCCATTGTTCATAATAGTTGGCAATTTGTTTCAATAAATTAAAAGAACACAGCTTTTTAATATCTGTTTGTGATTTGAAGGGGTTGGTTTCGGTGTGGTGGACATTGGATATGAGAAACAGCTGGCTAACCATCTTGGTGCCCACCGCACGCCGTCTATTCTCGGTTTAATCAATGGAAAAGTCACTTTCTTCCACTACTCTGTGGTCAGAGAACACTTGAGGCAGTTTGTGGAAAGCCTTCTGCCCCAGAAGCTAGTAGAGAAGGTAGGAGAGCACGTTCCCTTTGTACATTTTCCTTTCCTCCTCCGACTTCTCTTTTCCTTTTATTTGCTTTGCTTTATTTCTTATTGTACCTTTTCCTTCTTTTCCATTCTTCTATTTTCTCCCTTCACTCCATTGTTTTCTTTCCTTTCCTCATTTTCTTTGCCATTTTCTCTTTTGAAATGAGCTTTCCGTTGTCATCTTTCATTTAATTTTCACTTTCCATTTCCTTTACTACTTTTCCTTTCCTTTTCCTATTTGTTTCTTTTTCTTTTACAACTCTTCTTTTTTTCTCTCACTCTTTCTTTGCCTTTTTCTTGAATTCCTACCCTTATTTCTTCATACTTCATTCCCTTTCTTCTATTTTACCCATTCTGTACCTTTTTTCCCGCCCTTTCTCTTTGTCCCAATTTTCCTTCTTGATTTTTTTTTTTTTTTTTTTTTTTTTTTCCTTTCTTTTTTCTATTTCCTGTGATTTTTCTTTTCTCCCATTCCTTTTCCATTTCCTTCCTTTTATCTAGTTTGTCATTTCCCATCTGGTTCTCCCTTTTCTTACTCTCCTCTCTCTTTCTCTCTCAGTTCCTCTTTACTACTTTTCTTTTTCTTTTCTCTGTTTTGGTTCTTTTTCTTTTACAATTTTTTTCCTTCCTGCCTTCCTTTCTTTATATCCTATTATTCTCTTCCTTCTATTTTCCCCATCTTGCATCTTTTTTCCCGCCCATTCTCTTTGTCCCAATTTTCTTGCTTGATTTTTGTTTCCTTTTTCCATTTATTTTGAGTTTTTTTCCTTAAATTTTTGCCCTTTGGTTTTATTTTTTCAATTTCTTTCCTACTTTATTTTTTTGTTTCCCTCCTTCCTTTTCCATTTCCTTCTCTTTGTCATTTTTCATCGGTTTTTCCCTTTCCATAACTTTACCTTCATTTTTCTTTTCGTCATCGCTTTTACTTACTCTCCTCTTTCTTTTTTTTCTCTTTCTCATTTCCACTTTTAATTTTCTTTTTTAATCTTTGTTTATTCTTTTTCTTTTACAACATTTTTCTTTCTCTCTCCCTATTCCTTCATTCCTGCCTTCCTTTCGTCATATACTGTTATTCCCTTCCTTCTATTTTCCCCACTCTTGACCTTTTTATCCCACCCTTTCTTTTTGTCCCAATTTTCCTTCTTGATTTTTGTTGCCTTTTTCTTTTTCATTTACTTTCCTTTTTTCTATTTCCATTGAGTTTTACCCTTCCTTTTCCATTTCCTTCCTTGTATCTCCTGTCATTTTCCATGTTTCTCCCTTTCCATAACTTTACCTTCTCTTTTTTTTCATTATCCCATTATCTCTCTCTCTCTCTCTCTCTCTCTCTCTCTCTCTCTCTCTCTCTCTCTCTCTCTCTCTCTCTCTCTCTCTCTCTCTCTCTCTCTCTCTCTCTCTCTCTCTCTCTCTCTGTTCCCTTTTTATATCTTTTTCTTTTCCTTTAGGTGACCGACAGCAACTACCTCGAGTTTTTGAACAGTTGGCATGAGGAGAATAAGCCAAGAGTGATAATGTTTGATATCGCATCTAACGTCCCTCTTTTGTACAAGGTGAGTGTTTATTATATTAATTGTTCAATTAGTCTGTCATTGTCTTGACACGAGCTGTATTATGCTCTTTTTTTGGTTTGCAGCTCACCGCGTTTGCCTATAAAGACTATGTGAGGTTTGGATATGTGGATATGGGCCTGACTGAGACCTCCAAAGTCGTGCAGCGATTCAACGTTAACACATACGCTCCCACAATGCTCCTATTCAAGGAGAACACTGAGAAACCTGCTGATGTTATACAGGTAGCACCCTACTAAAAATACAGTTTTTCTGTCAAACTGTGTACCAGTTTTGTTTTTTTTCTTCACAAATCCGTCACACTTTATTTTAAGATTAAATTCTTGCTCTTAACAAGCCATTAACTCTGCTTTTTGCCTCAAGAATATCATAATTTGCTGCTTATTAATAGTCAATCTGTTAGAGAATGTGTTTCTTTTAAGTCATTTAAGTATAATTTTAAGAAATGGCTTCTTTTTTTTATTGATATAGACCTTTAACATCTGGCTAACGCCGGGTTCAGACTGCACGATTTTCAGAGTAGTTGTGTCACAGATGTTTTCACACTGCATTACTATTTGGGCTAGCTATTCCATCGCTGCTGTGATGACTTTACAATAGGAAGAATCGCTGACAACTTTGTCTAGGTCCGCAAACTACGTCTTACAACCAAACACATGTGAAAAGTGACATGAAAACAATGTGAGGTCATATAGTATATATTTTGTTATTAACTATATAATGAGAAAGAAATGTTTAGCGGGGTAGAAAATGTACTTAATTTGCTCACCTGGGCTTTGAAGGGAATTAGCAATTTCTCTTTAACTTTTTTCTTTTTCGACCTGGTTGTGGTATTGCTCAGATGACACGTCAAACAGACACGGGTGCCCCCGACAAATTTACATTCGTTTTTCCTCTATTTCTTGGGTCCAAATAGACCGAAAAGAAGCCCTTTTAACTTCTCCCCCAACCTCCTGCTGGCCTGTAGATACCCATACTAGTAGATGCTGCTCTCTCATTGGCTGTAGGCAATCGCCGATGTTATTTTCAAGCAGAACGCATTTCACACGGCATGATTTGAATTACTGACAGCTCCAGATATTTAGCATGCCAAGTATCTCACGGGTGTCTGCGACTCATCTGCGATTCTCTCAGATCGCCTGTTTGATAGTTCACACTGTGTGATTGTTACTCACATGAACGAGCACCGATTTGCCTGTGATTTCAGCCGTTTGTCAGTGATTTCTCAACCTGTCAGCGAGTCAAAATCTGGGCTAAAATCATGCAATCTGAACTCGGCATAAGGGACCACCAATGAAAACTAATCTTTGGGCTAATTTGGGTACATTTACATTCTTGGGGAACATTGATTAATGAACTCTGTCCCTTGTTGTGAAATAAACAAACAATTAAGGTAGTTTAGATATTGGATAAGAAAAGAAATGTAGAATATGATCATGCAGAATGTGTTCTTTGTAACGACTAATAAACAACCAATATATTCATAATTAGCATGCCAATAAGCAACTAGTTAAAATTGAAAATTGGTCCCTGTACTAAAAGTATTACTGACTAATCTTTCTTTTTTTTTTGGTTCCTAGGCAAGAGGGATGAAAAAGCAGATCCTTGACGAGTTTGTGTCAAATAATCGTTTTCTTCTGGTGCCGCGTCTGGTGAATCAGAAACTCTTTGATGAGCTGTGTCCAGTAAAGCAGTTCCACCGTCGCAGGAAGTAAGAAATCTCACATATAACTATTGACCTTATTCTATAATGTGCTCGTTTTTGCGATTGTTTTTGAACTTCCGGTTCAGTTGCTTATGGGAAATAATAATAAATGGCAGAAAACGATCAAACTACTTGCTCTACAAACAAGTGCGTTCAGGACTATACATAAAAAAGAAGAATAATATAAAAAGAAAATGTCAGTTTGCAACATCAAGCAGCATAACGAGCTGTTTTTAACCTCTAAAAATCAATGGAAGTGAATGATACCTGAAATGTCGAGCCAAAAATATTCCAATGACTGCGTCCGCTCTAATGTGAAGAATAAGGTCAGTAGCATTGGGTCAAAGACTACAGAATTATATACTATACTATATAGTTTTGAATGGGGAGAAATGCAGCAGTCAATATGGACATTCTAGCCCAAGAAGTTCTCCCTTCAAGTAAAAGAGCCAATCATTGATCTCCATTGGCTGATGACTCTCGGTGGTAGGGGTTTACGACAGTCTCTGCAGCTTCATTTTTATGAAACCTCTGGGGTCAACAAATGCGGAGGGATCTCAACAAATTCTTGCCTCACAGACATGAGAAATATGTCTACATAAAGTTTGATATTTCTACTTTTAAATGAATCAACTACACTTGAAAACAAATGCTCTCTGGTTTTGTAATCTGTATTAAATGAACATGAGGTACAGTCTGTTCTGCCTGACCTTGTTATTTTAAGTGAATTCCCAACCACGTCATTCAAATGCAAATCACATAACCACTTGAATGCCCACAAACGTGTAAAACAAAGAGGTCTCTTTCATTTTGGGAATAGATTTGCCGGTTAGAAATTAGACCAGCATGATCAGGCGTGGAATTATTCAGAGAATGATATTGTGTAACAGATACGTTTTGATTCTTATGGTAGTTACATAGTAAGGATGTTGGTGTCTTGGTCTCCTTCCTTACAGGTCTGCATGTGCATTAGCTTTGGCAACCTGAAAAAATACATTTGTTTTATTTAATTATTGAATGTTTGGCAACAAAATTTAATATCCAGTTATTGTTAAATTTCATTGGCGTTTCAAAGATGGTCGCCAAGTGAAATTACTTGCCTTAAAGTTTACATGAACCGGAAGCTGCAACCGTTTTTTGTTTTTTTTTTCATATTGTGACGCAGTTCCTGGAGAAACGGAATATTAAATGAGTACAGAGTGGGCGTGGCTTGTTTTTTCTTCTGGTAGCTGATTGGATGTAGTAAAGTAAGCATGTCATTCAGAAATGGAAAAGGGTTTGGGGCAGAGTTATTACAACCTAACAGACTCCTCCTCCTCACCATTTCTGTTTGTTGTCAAAATTGACAGCTGGAGGGGCGTGGTTAAGTATGTTAGCCACACCCAATACCTCAGACAGACCTCATCTGAGAATTTACCTGAAAACAAACAGGAAGTGGAAACAAGGGAAAACTATTGTTTTTTTCTCAATGACATGCACAGATGACTGGTTCACCACAAAACTAGCAATGCGAGCTAACAAAATCAATATGGTTAGTTTTGATTTCATTTGTACTTTAAAGGGATTTTGATTGGGTGTTGGTTAATTTTGAGACTTCATCTTTTCGCTCTTTCTCTGTTCAACAGGTACTGTGTTCTGCTGGTTACTGGTGAAGGAGAGCAGTTTGTGTCCGTGAACGAGGCCTTCTTTGACTTTGCTTCCTCCAACACTAAGGAAGTTCTCCGGTTCGCTTATGTTGATCAGAGACAACAGCAACCTCTTTGTGACACCCTACTTAAGAAAGACGACACAACCCCTCCACAGGTCAGAGACGGTCTTTCCCTAAAGGCTGATTTATGCTTATGACAAGCACACACGTATGGTCTGGTCGCATAGCACACACGTATGGTCTGGTTGCATAGCCCTCGCCGTGGCTGACGCTGACGTGGACTTCTCAAAAAATGTACCTATATATCGCAACAACGCATAGCGCAAGCTCTGTGATTGGTCGGCTTGGTATTGGTGACGAGTGGGGGTGGTGCTGAGAGCCACGAACTCGATGGAGTGAGTGTTTTCAAGTGTCAAGTCCCGTGAAGGAGCTCCATATGGAGACTTTTGTTTTGTGTTTACCTTATTATTAAAAGTGTTGCACGTCCGCCTGTTTTCAACTCTGAATGAGCGAGTTTTAGCTACATGTACATTAAGGTAGCGTTCAGAAAAAAAACTAAAAACCTGTGAAGAAACACGACACAGAGGAACATAAAAATCTACTGCCAGCTAGTGTTTCGGAAGTGTTAATGCAGAGCAACACAAACAGCGCGCAGAAGTATAAATGCATGACTACGCGCAAGGCAGGCGCCGTGAGTCACGCCGATCACTCGACTCAGAAGTATAAATCAACCTTTATGCATTAACTATGTTTGCATCCATAAACAAGCCAATGCATAGACAAAATTCTGAAATGTTGTTTTGGTCATTCTAAAATCTCCCAGCCAAAGTCTGTCATCACAGTGGTTCAGTATTATTGTCTCCAGAACTGTCTTGAGCGTCTGTGCTCATCTCATGACACCAAAAGCCACAGCGCCTTCATTGCATTTCGTCTTCATCTTCTGAGGCACAAATAATTTATGATTTAAGAAAAAAGGCCCGCAATGGCTTCTCCTACAGCAAATTCTGTTTTTCTTTTTGATATTTGCCACCAGTTTATCAGGAGGTAATGATTTTATTCTTCATGACTCATTGGATTGAAACAGTGCTTTATTTGCAAACGTTTTATGCAGTATTCCAATTTTGCACACAAGTCTGATTTGCATATTGGATTATGGCTGCACGATATTGGAAAAATCAGATATAGTGATATTTTATTTTTCTGCCATATGAATACAGTTTCAAGAGTTCACACTTAGATATTGCTTGATAATAAAAGCAGGTTTGGCATGCTGTCCCGGGAGAGAACCCTGAACTCGGAGATCATTAAGCCCAGGGCTCCCGCCTGGTCAATAAGCATATAAGGGGGTACAAGATCAGATAGTTCTCGAGAGCTCCCCCTGGTAAAGGAGGAGATGGGGTGGATGGGGGGTTTCTTCGAAAACGAAGATAAGAGAGTAGTTTTTTGACAGGCTACTTATAGGGAGTTTGTAATAATCTGATTGGCTTACTAGTGATTACTGATGAGAGACCGGCTGCGATCAATCATATCACGTGCTCCTCTCGAAATTAGTTTGTGAAACTTCACTTCAAAAGATAGTTTGAATAGCTCTATTAAAAGATAAAACTTACTGGGGAGTCTAACAGTATTCAGGTTCTTGGAATTTTGCATTCATTTGTGTTACACAGCCCTTTACCCTAAAATGCTCAATTTTAAATAATACATGAAAATGGTGACATCATGTGGAAATGTATTCATTTTTTAGGGGTGAGAGAGTACTTGGAAACCAAAACAACACTGGACTACATGGTCACGTGCGCAGGCGCGGAGTGTTTAAAGTGACATCACCAACTACTGGCCTGACACACACAACACAATACTTTTATTCATTTCCGAGGATCAGTGTAAAATTTTTGATGTGGAAAATTGCACAGGTCAGACTTTACACCAAAAATATTAGTAAGTTAATAGATACAAATGAATGATTAGATATGCAGAGCTTCGGGTCACGTCTGTCCCTTACGTTACACCAATGCAAAGCAAAAATTACATTCGGGAGGTTTGCAACAACTCTGCACTTCCCTGACTCAAGTATTTTTACGCAACTGATATTAAAAGGTGGAGTTTTGGTGGAATTCATCACTTGTCAATCATTCTGCAGTCCTCTGGGGGCCGCACACAAACATACTTCCTCTTTTCTACAAACTTCTCTGCGCACATAAGCTGACCGTATTACCAGATAAGGCATGCTCTGCAACATTCTGTCTTCACACCTTTAAGCACATCTCATTGTACAGAAAAAGCTAAGTGAGAAATGAAAGTGATTTTCTTTAATTGATGTATCTGTATCTTTTCAGCCATATATGCCAAAAATGCTTCATTAGTATGCAAAGTGTATCACACTCAGAGAAGAAGTTTGGTTAATATTTCACCTAAGCAATACAAATGTTTGATGAAAAGTAAAAGAGACAAAAGGAGTAAAAAATTAATTCCTATTTCCCTACAAATTTCCCGACAAGGTACAGAAATTGAATAATCACAATGCAAAATATGCTTTTCTTACTTTGCTCTGTCTCATTTCTAGTCCAAATATCAAACAATTCCTAGATCAAGTAAGATTTTGCTTTGCTTTCAACTTCAGAAGAAATAAATCTAAATTAAGTGTTTTTCCTTAAAACAAGTCAACTGATCTGCCAGTGGGGCAAGTGAAATAACCTCGTTTTCCTTTTGAATTGTAGTTATTTGGACTAGAAACAAGACAGAAAGTCCAAGTGAGAAATAAATAGTGCATAAACCATATAAATTCAGAATCAGAATGGGATTTATTGCCAAATGTGCTTACACACACACACACACACACACACACACACATACACACACACACACAAGGAATTAGTTTTGGCTACAGAAGCTTCCAGTGTACATAGTGACGACACGAAATAAATATGAAAAAGACAGCAAACATTAATCAGAGATGCAGTCAGTCAGAAAGCTCTGGATGATGAATTGTATGTACAGATTTGTTATAAATATACAAGTTATAAGGTGCTGTGTACAACTGCGTAGAGAAAGTATTGCACTGTAAATTGTTATAAGGTGCTGTGTACGAGTGCGTATGAGAAAGCATTGCACAGTAGAGGAATATCTAACTGTTCATGAGGTAGATGGCCTGAGGAAAGAATATAAATACAGTATATATTTAAGTTCTATATAAATTCTATATAAATAAGTTCTATATAAATACAGTAAATAAATACAATTCTTTATCTCCTGGTAAACTATAATTCAGACTCAACATTGCATATCTTGCACTCTGACTGTTGCAGATTGTGATATCGATGCTGAAACGATATATTATGCATCCCTGTTTTGGATGGAAACATCTATTGTCACCTTGTTTTATTGCCTTCATGAATTGATCGCTTTTGTGCATGCGACTGTAGGTGATTATCTTGGAGAGACGCAGCACTTCGGGACGGGTGTTATATCGGACAGTGACGGGCGGATGGAACGGGAGTGACGATGATAAGCACCGCCTCCACGAGCAGCTTGAGCTTCTGCAAAGAGACCCCTCCTACCTTACCCATGATGCCATGCTGCCTGAACTCAACAATGAGTTTGCTTCTGTGAGTCTTATAAGGCATAGTTCACACAAATATTAATACTATGTATTTTTTTTCTTTTATGGGTTTCTTTTTTTTTATGTTAAACACAGAATAAGATATTTTGAAGAATGTTATAAATATTCGTTTAATGTAGAGGAAGAATAATTTGCTGTGGTTTAAAACAAATCTCTGTGGTAAACAAAAGTTGACAATGCTATAAGGTTTTAGGTTTTACTTTAATGTATCTACAAGTGAATTAGACACATTTATGTTGAAAAACTGTTATGTGTATTTTATCAAATGTACATTTACAAATTAACTAGATAAGAATGGGATGTAAGTGGAGTTTTTGGTGTAAAACAATAAGTACTGTCAAGTTATGTTTACCACATATCTTATTTTTCTCATAAATTAACCACACCCCCCCCCATTACAAAACCCTATAGGAAAACCTAGAGGGAACCCATTGTGAATTATTCCTATTAGTATCATTCCTGCACCAATTTGAACTCTGACATTTAACCCATGTGTGCTGTTGTGGATGTTTTCCTCCACTCCGAAGTGATTTAATTTGGCCACAACTTGTCTCTGTTTCAGCAAATGGAATTATTTTTGGTGACAAATCTTATTTTGACGCATATTTTGGTAAAACTCAACAATACACTCTGGGCAAATTGACTACCCTTTCGTTGTGTTCATGGCTGTTTTTGCCCCATTGACTTTGACTTGTAGATGCCCCACAGCTCTCAGAACATAGTAAACATAGTAAGTGTATTTATGCACACACACACACACACACTATAATCTGTTGTTTTACTCCACAGAACTCCATATAAAAGCAAGAAACTGTTTTGCACAGGCCCGTCTAAAGGGTTAATGCTGCCAGCTAATGATCAACAGTAAAAATGACACATTTTACCTCTTCCCAACAAGGAAAACCACCAACAATCAAGAATGCATGATTATATGCTGTCATAGCTTTGCGATCAAAAATGTCATTATAATGGAAGTCAATGGGGCAAAAACAGCCCAGAATATAACGAAAGGGTAGTCCATTTGAACAGTACACAAGGGTTAAATATATTTACATTGACTAGAAAGTGTAGAAATATTAATGAAAGAAATGATTACACAATAATTAGGTGGTTTTCTCTTTTTATTCCAGATGTTTCTGATTCAGTGGATAAACAGCGCATATGATTACCTGGCTCAGTTTTACTTTGATCTTCTCTACTCTAACTGGTGAGCACAGTCCTCTGTACCCCAGTAATCTCATTTACATAGACGTATTTCTAAAAACTCATGAAATTGAACACTTCAACAGAGTGTAAAAATTTTGATGGTTCTGTGGGTCTTGTCTATCAAATGTGATCTTTAATTTGTATTTTCTATTGGATTCAAGTCAGGTGATTGGCTGGGCCATTCTACAGCTTGATTTTCTTTCTCTGAGAGTTTCTTTGGCTGTGTTTTGGATCATTGTCTTGCTGAAATGTCCACCCTGGTTTCATCTTCATCCTCCTGCTAATGTAGATGTTGGACTGAAGCAGCTGATATTCATTTAAACTGAGGAAGGGCAGAGGGTTGCTGAAGAACTACTTGGAGATTTCAGTTGCTGTCTGGGCTTTCACAGCCTTTCTACACCTCCCTTTTTTCATGTGTTCAATACTTTTTCCCTGCGTCATTTTATTTTAGTACACAGAACTTCGTTTGTAAATTAGTTTTTTGTTTTATTTGCATATATGGATTTTTTTGGGTATTACCAACATCTGGGGAAATTTTCAAGTCAACAGCACCCTTAGAAATATATTTTCTGAGAAAAATGGTGACGTGTTCAATACTTATTTTCCCCGCTGTATTTATGTCAACTGAAAAAAAGGCTTGTGCATTTATTTTGCGGACACAATCACAAACAGTATAGTTCAGATCCATCCTTGGATTAATTATATTTAATCAATGTCAAGGTTTTGGTGCAGATTTATTATGCTGAAATAACCTGTGGAGAATTTAATCTCAAAATTGTTTAATTAAATTATTATTATTATTATTATTTTAATAAATTAAACTAAACGAGTTTACATCATCATTTGTGTCTCCCAGGCGTGAGATGATGCCTGTACTGTCGCTGATCTTCTCGGCTCTTTTCATCCTTTTCGGGACTGTAATCATTCAGGCCTTCAGGTATGACTCACGATTTGGTTATATATTTTGTCCTAAGTGCCTTTTTAAGTAGAGTTGTGCATTTACTTTTTTATTTGTTATGGTGAACAGTGACTCTGGGGAGGAAAAACCAGCCAAACAAAAGGCCACGGATTCACCAAAGACACCGGAGAGCTCTCCAGGCCCAGAGAGCACTTCAAGGTAAGGACAGAAATAAATGTAATTGCACAGTGAAATGCTATACACTGGTGTGAAAAAGTGTTGCCCCCTTACTGATTTCTTATTATTTAGCATGTTTGTCACACTTTAATGTTTCAGATCATCAACCAAATTTAAATATTAGTCAAAAATAACACATCATGCAGTGTTTAGATGAAGATTTTTGTTAAGACAAAATACAAAACGACATGGTCTTTTGTGAAAAAGTGTTTGCCCCCTGTTAAAATGTAACTGTAGTTTATCACACCTGAGTTCAATTTCTTTAGCCACACCCAGGCCTGATTACTGCCACACCTGTTCGCAATCAAGAAATCGCTTAAATAGGACCTCCCTGACAAAGTGAAGTAGACCAAAAGATCCTCAAAAGCTAGACACCATGCTGAGATTTTGAGACCATACGTGTATATCAGGATTGCGCTAAGAGCTGTTTTTTTCCTGTTCCAGTCGTCCACCTAAGAAGAATTTTGTGGAGGTGACGGAGCTGACAGACATCACCTACATGAGCAACTTAGTCCGGTTAAAGCCTGGTCACATCAATGTGGTGCTGATCCTCACGGATGCTTCTAAACAAGTGCTGCTCAGGAAGTTTGCCAAAGAAGTATATTCATTCTCAGGGTAAGGCCTGTTTCTGCATTTGAGAAAACGTAAAAATCTGTTTCTGGAGGTTAAACTTTCACACCAGCCTCGTTTAGTTTGATTAAATCACACTCTAGTGCTTTTTCATGTTTGGTTTTGTTCATTTGAGCAGGTGTGAATGCAGCAATCACACTCTAATGCGCACCTAACCAAACAAGTGTACCGAGACCTGCTTGAAGAGGTGGTCTCAGTACTTTTTCAAACGAACAATGGATAGGTTTGTTTGGTGGTGAGAGCATGATTCAAAATCGAACAGACACTGCTGCTAAAAGTACTACACATTTTTGGACTAAACCAAAGACTATAGAATATACAAGACTTGTCACTTGTCGATTGAGGGGGGGAAGTGTGACGGTCAATATGGCTATATGGCTCTAGCCATAATATGGCAATATGGCTCTAGCAAAAGAAGCCCAAAGTAAAGAAGCAAATCATCGATTGATATAGATTGAAGTAGCTACAGAAGTAGCGCTATAACAGCCAAGCGGAGAGGAAACGTTACCTCACGCCAGCAGGTCAAAAGTCCACAGCGAGAGAGAGAGAAATGGAGTTTACTTTCATTTTCTCTATAACAGTGAAATAGGGGCTTCTGCTGTAACTTAAGTGTCAGTTAAAGACTGTCCAGCAAACACACACGCAGTGAATTGTGCACAGTTTCTGCATTTTTAAGTGGTTGGAGCGTCTCCTCTCTCGCCATAGTAAGCTACCGCAATATAGCGTATATGAGATAAATGACGTCAGTACGTAATAACCGGGTATGATCTATTACTCAACCGATACCGAATTCTCCGCATCTGCATCGCAGTTCACAGAAGAAACAATTAACTTTGACACCCCTATGAAAAATGTTGATTTTTTTTTCTCCACTGTACATTAGAGGTCTTAACAGCAGACCTGTGAACCCGTAACCCATGCAGGTTCGAATCTATTTTTCAAATGGTCAGTCGGGTCTGGGTCAGGTCCCAATATATTATGTAATATATCGGGTCTGTGTGTAACACCCGAGTTGATCGGGCTCGGAGAACACCACATAAACCAGTGATCAGTTGACGGCACTTTTCATGTGTTTTGTAACTTGTAAAATTAGGATGGGATGAAGCAGGAAATAAGGTGGTTAAAACACAGGCACGCACATTAGGATACCTCAGCCACCACTCAACAGTGGTCAGATAATGTAACTTGAATGTAATACTAATGTGTCAGTCGTTGCCTTGGTAATGTAACTGTAACGTAAACACAGTCAGGGTGAAGACTTCTATCAGTGGTTAAGCCCAAAGTTTGGGTTAATGGACCACTCGTTAATAGCAGTTTGCTATCAATATGTGCCGATCGGGTGCAGTCAGACCTGTATCTTCCATGTCGAGGCATATCTCAGGTCTGCACAGGTTTGGGTCTATTTTTTTTAATTAGCCTAACGGATCCGGGTTGGGTCTGTGCAGCACATTTATGGGTCTTTTTGGGTTCGGGTGTAAATCTTTGGACCTGTGAAGACCTCTATTGTACATCAACAGTTTTTCTGGTAGACAGTGTCCCATTTCAGACTAACCTGCCAGTGGGAAAGCACCCTGAACAAAACAAAGGAACTGTATTGAGCACTCCATTTATTTTCAAGCCTTTTCTAAAGTCCTGCAAATAAATCCACTTCCCTCTTGCAGGTCTCAGAATCTCCACTACTCCTTTCTAAATGTGGACAAGCACCGCCAATGGATGGACTCGCTCATGGAGTCTGCTCCTGATGCCAGGTCAGAAGAAGAAGAGGAGGTAGAGGACTCCAGCGCCAACAAATCTGACCACACGGGCCACGTCCTGGCGCTCAACGGCCACAAGAAGTACTTCTGTATATTCAGACCCGTGTTTACAGGGGAGGAAGCTGAACGTAGCAGGAACTCTGATGAGGATGCGGCAACCGCAGGACCCAGCAGAACCTCAAGGTCCCGTTCAAGTTCCCGTCAGAAGGCCACAACTCTGGAGATCCACCACAAACTGGACCGACTGGGCCTGTGGATGGAGAGGCTCATGGAGGGAACTCTACCAAGGCACTACGTTTCAGCCTGGCCCGGTATGGACACCATCACACCACAGAAATAAGACTCTACCCATAGCAGGAGGCGTGAAAGGTGTCAAATTCTAGACCTTTTTCAATCCCGCTTACATGGTCGTTTTAAAAGATGTTAAGTTATTTTGTGAAATGCACTGGTTATGAGAGGTTATTTAGAGCAGTGTTTCCCAACCCTGTTCCTTAAGGCACACTAACAGTATACACTTTCACCTCTTCCTAATCAAACACACCTGAATCAACTCATCAGAACATTAGAAGAGACTCCAAAACCTGAAGTTAATGGGTCAGATAAGGGAGACATCCAAATATGTACTGTTGGTGTGCCTGCAGGGACAGGGCTGGGAAACACTGATTAAGAGCACAATTTGCTTGTTTGCTGCTTTAGAGGTTAAACTCACCTGCCAGTGTAGGCTTGTTTCATTACTGTATGGAAAGATACCCAGATAAAGCCACTCTGTGTAGCTTTGAATAGGGCTAAATGTGTCTTTACGCTGCTGGGTGTTTGGCAGCCATTGCGCTACTTTATCATTTGGGCCTTTGATTTGGTCCTGACTTAAGAGAAGCTTGTATTAAAGAGATAGTTCACCCAAAACAGAAAGTTCTGTCATCATTTACTCACCCTTCAATTGTTAAAACCTGTTTGACTTTCTCCTGTTGAACACAAACGACCATTGAAAACCATTGACTTCCAATCAAACACTATAGAAGTCAATGGTTTTCAGCTTTCTACAAAATATCTTCTTTTGTGTTTAGAATAAAGAAACACATAAAGGCTTAAATGTGAGTAAATAGTGAGTAAATTAACATTTTTGGGTGAACTATCCCTATTTTAGGTTACTCATCTGCCTTTTTTACAGTCGGAGTCGTTATTTGGATTCTAGAGATTAAAGTGTGTGTGTGTGTGTGTGTGTGTGTGTGCGCTCGTGCGTGCGTGCGTGCATGCATATATGTGTGTGTGCGTATATGTGTGTGTGCGTATATGTGTGCGTGCGTGAGGTTTCATTAACCCATTTTCCTTATGCAAAATCTCAACGAATTTACTAAACCATGCTGCATGCCGAGTTCACTATATTGCATTATAAATACGATCCTTTAATGCCGTTTGTGCATGTGCTGCCTTTTTATCAGACCCCATAGTTACTTTAGTCGTTTAATTCCTGTTTTGCACTTTGAAAGACTCGCTTGTCTTGAATTCGTTAGCTCCATATTTAAATAGAGACTCTTAATTGCATTTGAATCATCACAACCGGTTAAATAGGATTAAGAATGTCTGTAGATCATCAGTTGGTAGTGTCTTTTAAAGGGGCAGCTCACCTAAAAATGAACATATCTCTTTATGATTTACTCGCATTCAGCTGGTTCTAAACTGAATTTCTTTCTTCTGTTGAGCACAAAAGATGATATCCTGAAAAATGTTGGAGTTAAAAAGCAGCCATTGACATCTATAGTAGGAACAAAACAAACAAAAAAATACTATGGAAGTCAATGGCTGTTATTTAATTCTTCAGTAGATCTTTCTTTGTGTTCAGCAGAAGAAAAATGAGGATGAGTAAATGATGCCATATTTTTCATTTTGGGGTGTACTGTCTCTTTAAGAAAATGGCTTTTTATGTTGCACTACTTTGTGGTTGATTTATATATCATGTTCATTGTTTTAATAATAATAGTAATGATGATAATAATAAAGTTTGTACTGTAGCAGTGTGTCCACTCATGTTTTTTGAACTCTACCGCCTTAGTGTTTATTCAAAAATAAGAATAATTTGAATCTTTACATACATTACAAGAGTATATAAATTAGTTAACATTCAGCACTGTTAAAGGGATAGTTGATGGTGACAATTCTGTCATCATTTACTTCCCCTTCACTTGTTTTAAACCTGTTTGAGTTTCTTGAAAACAAAAGATGATATTTAGAAGAATGTTGGTAACTGGCGCCCACTGACTTCCTTAGTAGAAAAAAAATTCTATGAAAGTCGATGGGTGCCATCAACCAGCATTCTTCCAAATATCATCTCATGTGTTCAACAGAAGAAAGAAACTCATAAAGGTTTTAAAACCACATGAGGGAGAATTAAATGATGGTTGTTTTCATTTTGGGTGAACTATCCCTTTAAACACAATGTTCTATATACACAGCAAAACTCACATGTACAGTTGAAGTTCTTATTATTAGCCCACCTGAATTATTAGCCCCCCTGTATATTTTTTCCCCCAATTTCTGTTTTCAACACATTTCTAACAATAGTTTTAATAACTCATTTCTAATAGCTGATTTCTTTTCTCTTTGTTTTTCAAGATACTAGTATTCAGCTTAAAGTGACATTTAAAGGCTTAACTAGGTTAATTAGGCAAGTTAGGGTAATTAGGCAAGTCATTGTATAACAGTGGTGTGTTCTGTAGACAATCGAATAAATACATTGCTTAAGGGGGCTAATAATATTAACCTTAAAATGGTTTTAAAAAATTAAAAACTGCTTTTCTTCTAGCCGAAATAAAACAAATAAGACTTTCTCCAGAAGGAAAAATATTATAGGAAATACTGTGAAAAAATCCTGAATCTGTTCAACATCATTTGGGAAATATTTGAAAAGGAAAATTCACTGGAGGGCGAATCATTTTGACTTCAACTGTACGTTCTCCTCTAGAATCTCCTCTTCAGAACTCATTCCGAATGTTCACTGTCTTCATTTTTAAGTCCTCTGGTCCGAAAGATGCAGGCAGAAGTTCCTCGACCGTCATCTCAACATAGGAACCGTCAGGTTTGGACAGATACACGTCCCAGTTAGAACCAAACTGTGGATGGAAAAATAATAGATGATTCATGAATCCCAATTTGTTAACACAAAATCAAGCAAATGTTCGCCAAAATTGTGGCGTTCACATTTTTGTGTAAATTGCAGCTGATTTCCTGCATGTTTTGGACAGTCGGGACATAATTTACATTCAAAAACCTGTAGTACTGGTGAATCGAATGTGCTCGAACGGTGTGTTAAAGTTCTTATAGTATAAATGAAATCCAAACTAACCATATGATGTTGTTAGCTCACATTGCTAGTTGTGTGGTGAACAATTCATCTGTGCATGTCGTTAAGAAAAAACCAACACCTTGAGTTGATATATTAGAAACGGCTTCTATTTCTTGCAGCTGAACAACAGAAAACTGACAATGATCTCCTCAGGTACACCTCATGTGCTTTATTCAGTGTTAAATGCTAACAATGTGAGTTTAAATGTCATTTTACGTGACATTTATTGCCATACTACTGAAAGCAGCAGCAGATAGTTCACCTCAGATCCTGAAAATACAATAAACCCTTTGAAATTGAACTTTAGAACTGACTCAGTGGGCCTCACGGTGGCGCAGTGGGTAGCACATTCGCCTCACACCAAGAAGGTCGCTGGTTCGAGCCTCGGCTGGGTCAGTTGGCGTTTCTGTGTGGAGTTTGCATGTTCTCCCTGTGTTGGCGTGGGTTTCCTCCGGGTGCTCCGGTTTTCCCCACAAGTCCAAAGACATGCAGTATAGGTGAATTGGGTAGACTAAATTGTCCGTAGTGTATGAGTGTGAATGGGTGTGAATGGATGTTTCCCAGAGATGGGTTGCAGCTGGAAGGGCATCCGCTGCTTAAAACATATGCTGGATAAGTTGGCGGTTCATTCCGCTGTGGCGACCCCAGATTAATAAAGGGACTAAGCCGAAATGAAAATGAATGAATGAACTGACTCAGTGCAAACCAACACATATCAGTGATTCGGCATCTACATTTAATAATGTTAAAGAGGTTTAATATGTATTAATTAGATTATAAACCTTACCATTTCATGAGTGAGTGCATATTCTGTGCTTCTGAATGGCTGTATTTAAATTTGTCGCGTTTCGTCTTGTGCAAACAGCCCAATTGCTTGTCACTGCATCTCGTCACGTAGCTTGTTGTTGGGACACGGGGTTACAATGTAACCTGCTCACCTAATGTTTACGTTGGTAATATTTATATTATTTGCTAATTAATAACCTCATGTGGAACTCTGAATCTGCCTCTCATTTCGGAGTCTGCTACTGTCCACAGGAGGTCGCATTTCGGTCGCAGGCGCATGCTTTGAGAGCCTTCCTGAATTAATAAATGAAATACGCGATTTTCCAATAAGGCAACCCGGGGTGCTCAAATATAATTGGAACCAAAACAAAGACAGACGTTCCAGCACGTAACGCACATTTTCAGAGCAGAATATCTGACTTCAGCATTGTTTTTCAGATGAACAAGAATGTTCACTTAGCATGTTTCTGAAATATCTGCACACATATCATGGTATTTCTATGCTTCAGAAGAGTCAAAAACGTACATACAGCGCCTTTAAATTATTTATCCACATTTGTTTACGTTGTGCAAAGTTTAACGTGACATTTTAGTCAGTTAAATTGATATAAGTTATGATATAAGATGACTAGAAAAGTTAATGATTCAACCTGAAGGCAGCAAGAATTTAACAGTGTATATTTTACAGAAGAACAGGAAATGCAGAGTAATTCGCTGCAGATTTAGCAAAAACTCGCCACTTTTTATCATTTTTTTATTAGCAAAATCCACTGAATACTGTGGGAAACAAAAGAGGAACTTACCTCTCTCATGAACTGCCGGCAGCCTCCACAGGGGGAAATAAAGTTCTCACACATATCACTGTAAAAGACGCATCATTGTTTTATCTTTTCAAACATGCCAGCATTATGGTATTTCCCGCCACTAGAGGGCCTGTCGAATACAGTAGAAGTTTACCTCGCAATCGCAATGGCTTTGAAATCCCTGTAGCCCTCAGATACAGCTTTGGAAATGGCAACTCTCTCAGCACAGATTCCCAAGTTGAAGCATGCGTTTTCCACATTACACCCTGATGTGGAGACACAATCAGAAGGTTTGTGTATCAAAATGTGTATTCGGTTTTAATTCAAGGGAGAGTTTAATTCTGTCATTATTTACTCACTTGTTTACAACCTGTTTGAGCTTCTTTCCTCTGTTGAACACGAAAGAAGATATTTTGAAGAATGTTGGATCCATGTTACCATAAACCTATTTTGATGTGCTTTTTGAACAATTATATAAAAAATGCTTAATGGAAAGACCTAAAAATAAAATACTGTATGCGCACAACTGAGTAGGATAACCTTTTTATGCAATATGAAAAAATTTGCATAATCTATGATGACAGATTTACCAAATAAATAATTTTTGCCGACTGTTTTGTTATTTTTGACTCTTATTTGCAAATGTTTTATGCAATTTTCTAGTTTCGCACATAAATCTACAATGTAAAAAATGCTGGGTTCCACACAATTCCTTCATGTTGTCCCAACACAAATCGATTAAGTTGTTTTTACAAATGTAAGTGGGTTAAACATAAAACAATTAAGTTGCCCCCCCCTTAAAAAACTCAAAAATGAGTAGTCTGAACAAGCAGCAAAAATCTTGGATGGATGAATTGACTTCAATAGCATTTTCCTACTCTGGAAGTCAACAGCTACAACATTCTTCAAAATATCTTCTTTTGTGTGAAACCAGGTAAATAAATGGTGAGTTAATTAGCATTTGATTTTAGCAAAGTATCCCTTTAAAGTGAACCTTTAGAGTGTGAATGTGAAGTTTCATATCAAAATACCACACAGATAATGCTTTCTAACTCTGAGACTTAGCCTTTTAGGCTTTGATTCTAATTGTGCTGTTTTGGTGACTGTCGCTTTAAATTCAAATGAGATTGTGCTTTTTTCAAAAGAGGGCGGAGCTACAAATGCCTATGTGTCAGCATAGTTGCAGATTCAAAAAGAAGACTAATGAGGGAGAGGTGGTCACTAGTGGGTGGGGTTTTCTCCCTCTGATGACACGTACAAAGGGAGAATGTCAATCAGAGTGTTTCTGCAGACTGCTTTTATCAAGTGTGATTATAAAAACTAAAATGATTACATTTTGACCGTTAGAAGCTGGTTATATTCACACACTGCTGACACACAAGTGTGTTTAAACCCCTTATAAAAGGGATTTTTGCATAACAGGTCCCCTTTAACATTCAGTGTCCTCTGTTTATAATGCATTTCATCACACTTTAAACACGCATGGCAAATAAATATTATGTAATGTACGCCCTGTACTCGTGTTTTGTAGCGAATGTGATTTCTATTGGCTGGTCTGGAGGGGCCTGTCAGGTCAAGGGCCAAGTTTTTATTTACTTTCTGACGACAAAGGAGAAAAATAAAACGTGTGTCTCGTGCTACTGTAGTGACTAACACTGTGGTCATTGAACAACAGTCAATAAGTTCAAGGCTGCGTCACTTCAACTGGGAGAACAACAATCATTACATTACTCAATCAGAGTCATCATTAGTCAGCCCGAATATTAGCCTAACATTCATTCATTTATTTTATTTTCGGCTTAGTGCTTTTATTAATCTGGGGTCGCCACAGCGGAATGAACCGCCAACTTATCCAGCATATGTTTTATGCAGTGAATGCCCTTCCAGCGGCAACCCATCACTGGGAAACATCCATACACACTCATTCACACACATACACTACAATTTAGCCTACCCAATTTACCTATGGCGCATGTCTTTGGACTTATGGGGGAAACCGGAGCACCCGGAGGAAACCCACGCCAACACAGGGAGAACATGCAAACTCCACACAGAATTGCCAACTGACCCAGCCGGGGCTCGAACCAGTGACTTATCCGTAGTGTATGAGTGTGAATGAGTGTGTATGGATGTTTCCCAGTGACGGGTTGCAGCTGGAAGGGCATCTGCTGCGTCAAACATATGCTGGATAAGTTGGCGGGTCTTTCCGCTATGGTGACCCCAGATTAATAAACGGATTAAGCCGAAAAGAAATGAATGAATAATAATATTTGACTTTCTTTTTTGAAAATGTAATGCGAGTTATTGTTTAGTTTAATTATTTAGCTTTAAAAATTAAAGTAGTCACAATGAATCACGCAGTCAATGAGAGAATGTGTTCAATATAATGAACACATCGAATAAAGGGAAAAGAGGATTGTCTCGATGGACAGTGATTTTACTTAAGACAAGTAGCAAACGCATTGCTTTAAACTTTCAATAATCTGTATATACGGCTCTGGAGTGTGGAACTTCTCGGATAACATTATCCTAAAATATTTGTTTGATGTGTTTTGTAAAGGTGAATGGAGGTGTAGGATATGCAGTGTGTTGTTAATTGCAGAACTCCTCCTTTAAAAAAGAAAGTTAAAAAAAAACTACAAGTTTTAAAAGAGATCAAGCCTCAGCCAGGTAATAAAAAGTAACTCAAAAGTAACGTAACATTACTTTTCATAAAAAGTAACTCAAAAGTAACGTAACACATTACTTTCCATAAAA
>CAIGQW010055047.1:1375431-1390429 GCA_903798125.1 Danio choprae | reverse complement strand
TTACTTTCTATAAAAAGTAACTCAAAAGTAACGTAACACATTACTTTGCATAAAAAGTAACTCAAAAGTAACGTAACACATTACTTTTTATAAAAAGTAACTCAAAAGTAACGTAACAGATTACTTTTCATAAAAAGTAACTCAAAAGTAACGTAACACATTACTTTCCATAAAAAGTAACTCAAAAGTAACGTAACATTACTTTCCATAAAAAGTAACTCAAAAGTAACGTAACATTACTTTCTATAAAAAGTAACTCAAAAGTAACGTAACACATTACTTTTCATAAAAAGTAACTCAAAAGTAACGTAACACATTACTTTCCATAAAAAGTAACTCAAAAGTAACGCAACAGATTACTTTCCATAAAAAGTAACTCAAAAGTAACGTAACACATTACTTTTCATAAAAAGTAACGTAACTAGTTACTTTTTAGCAGAGTAACTCAATATTGTAATGCATTACTTTCCCCAACACTGCGCTTTACTACAAAAATATCGTGCATTACTAAATCTCATTGTAAACGTACAAATAGACTGAAGTGTTAGTTAATGCATTAGTTTATGTAGCATGTATTATATTATTATTATGCGGCTTTCACATCTGGCTGCAGATAAGAATGTCGGCCTTTATTCTGCGATAACGACCTCCTGGATGTACTTCGTCCCTAACTTATATTACGTTACATAATATTATAATATGTTTTAATATACAACCTAGCAACTTGAACATCCTCACCTGTGAACACCGTCCCGTCATGTGTCAGCAGTGCCGCCCCGACTCGAAACTTGCTGTATGGGCAATAGGCAAACTTCTTGGCCTCTAGAGATTTCAGAGTCAACTCTTTTATTCCCAACAAGTGCCCATTCAAGCCATTAATAAGCTCGTGCATCATCTTTTGGTCTCCCATGTTGCTATGAAGTGTGTGTGTAGTCTTTCTGTGGCTCAGCAGAGTTGCCTGTGATTTAGTTTTTTTCCATACGCGGCATCCAATCCCCTTTTCCCAGCTCTCCCTCCTCCCATATGCTCCATGTTTGATGTGTGGGATGCTTTCGTGCTGTAAACTTATGTAATTTTCAGTCAGAGACAACCTGTTCCCTCAGCCGTGAGGAATAAAGGTCACCGCACAATAACACACTCGCACTCCCAATGGAGTAGCCGTGAAAAATCCTTCGCTTTTCATGGCAGACAGCTGGAGATTAATAGGCCAACTGCGCCGTTTATTCTTTCACGCTCTCCCGCCTTGAAAGGACATTAAAATAAAAGGAATTTAAATCCAGTTATGTTTGGTGGGGTTAAATTGTGTGTCGATATCAATGTGAATTTAACCACAACTGAAATTTATAACCTGTTCTGATTCCATTCATGAATACATTTGAAATCCTTGTTTGAGAAATAGGGTAACACTATATGTATAAGCATCCACTATTTTCTCAGAAAACGCATTTCTAAAGGAGCTGTTGAGTTGAAATTTTCCCCAGATGTTGGTAACAACCAAAGAAATCCATATATGCAAAGAAATTACAAAATGAAGTTATGCCTAATAAATGAAATGACGTAGGGAAAAGTATTGAACAGATAAAGAAAGGGAGGTGTAGACAGCAGCTGAAATCTCTCAGTAGTTCTTCAGCAACCCTCTGCCCTTCCTCAGTGTAAATGAATATTAGCTGCTTCAGTCCAACATCTACATTAGCAGGAGGATGAAACCAGGGTGGACATTTCAGCAGGACAATGATCCAAAACAGCCAAAGAAACTCTCAAATGCTTTCAGAGAAAGAAAATCAAGCTGTAGAATGGCCCAGCCAATCACCTGACCTGAATCCGATAGAAAATATAAAATACAGATCAGATTTGATAGACGAGACCCACAGAACCATCACGATTTTGACACTCTGTTGAATTAGGCAAGATAGGGTAATTAGGCAAGTCATTGTATAACAGTGGTTTGTTCTGTAGACAATCAAAAAATATTGCTTAAGGGTGCTAATAATATTGACCCTAAATAAAAAATTTAAACTGCTTTTATTCTAGCCGAAATAAAACAAATAAGACTTTCTCCAGAAGAAAAAATATTATAGGAAATACTGTGGAAAAATTCCTGAATCTGTTCAACATCATTTGGGAAATATTTTAAGAAAAATTCACAGGAGGGCGAATAATAATTCTGACTTCAACTGTGTATATTTAATCCTCATATTTTATCAAACAGACTTTGACCACTGGGTATCTTTTCAACTGTCTGGTGTCATTTTTAACAGTATGGCAGTTCAACAACCATTGGAAACTGAACATTCTAGCTGGTGTCGTTGTCGATTATCCAGGTCATCCAGGGAATGTAGTTGCGGACTTTGGTGTAGACTCCAGGAAAATAAGCATTGGCACAGCTGATGCCCCAGGATACGATGCCCTCAAAATAACCATTACAGATGAGCGGCCCGCCAGAGTCGCCCTGCAGACAAACACAGACCAACACGTGAGACTGTTTGTTTTAGCGGAGATACAGTCAAACCAAAACTTTCAACAGATCTCACATTATCACAGTTCATTTGCTTTTATTTATTTATGTATTAACTATTATTATTGTTATATATATAGAAAACTAAAGTTGTGATCATGAGAAAACGAGATGTTATGTTGAGATCACATGAAAATTAAGTCGAGATCTTGAGAAAACGAGAGAGAAAAAATATTTGAATGTATGGCCTCTTAGGATTTATCATTTATTAATTTTATATCAGTTCCTTTTTGGTGATTGTTGTTAGTTTCAGTCAGTCTTTTAGTTTTTTTTATTATAATTCAGTTAACGAAAATGTTTGGCCAATTCTATTAATCTTAGCTGTCGTTAATTAAAATAACCTCGGTGTGCACACTGTCGTCTTCAGTGTCAGAATAAAAACCCTATAGGCTTCACCTGGCAGGAGTCTTTGCCGCCCAGCGGGGAGCCAGCGCACACCATGTTGTCTGTGATTCTGTAGTAGTAATAGTACTGGCACTGCGGGATGATCTGGACGTCCACGGCTCGCAGGACGGGCGACAGGTAATAGCTGTAGACCTGAGTGACGCCCCAGCCGCTCACAATACACACTGTGCCACCCTGTAGAGCCGGGGCGGAGACCGGCAGCACGGCTGGCTGGATGGTGGCACTGAGCTCGGCTGGCTTCTCCAACTGAGCCACACAAACGCATACAATATAAACTGCATATTCAACATATATACTGTTTTCAACATTGATAATCATTTAATAACTGTACATAATAACAGTAATAATCATTTAATAAATCAACACTAAAGACTGGAGTAATGAGGCTGAAAATTCTGATTTGTATTAGAGGAAAGGAATATCTAGAAAGTTGAAATCAGAGTTATTAGCCCCCCTTTACATTTACTTTGTACCTACTGATGACGTTTCTTCAGAATTTAACATAAAAATGTTGTCATTTAAAATGATGCCATGTTTTCAGACATACCAATACCAAAGTTTAACTCCAGAAGAGATCAATAATTGGTGGAATAACTCCAATTTTCAATCACAACAAATAAAAACATCCCACCAAGCAATTTTGTGTTTAGACGTCTAATAGACATCTAAATGTAAATGGCTTGGCTAAAGCAAGGCTAAATTTGAGCTGTCAGTGAAAATCTAATAGACATCTAAGAATAGACCAAAACTAGACTAGTCATCAAATGCATGTAGCCCTTCACATATGTAGTCGTTTATATTTATGAATTTGATCACTACTCTAGTATTGGGCTTTTCTTAGATGTCTATTAGATGTTCACTGACAGCTCAAATGTATTCTTGTTTTAACGAAGCCATCTATGTTTAAACGTCTATTAGACATCTATTAGACGTCTTTTAAAAACAAAAGATGTTTGCTGGGTTTTTATGTTATCCTCAGAATAACAGTATTGTCATGTGCTTAATTTCACAGCTGTATATGTCATATTTCCCAGAAAATAAAGAGTTTTGATCATAATACCTTCTTTTTGCGTTTAGTGATTTGATGCTTAATGAACTTACTTTCAGAAGCATGATGTCACTATCGAACGTCCTGTAATTGTACATGTAATGCACCAGGGCCTTAGACACATTGAACACCCGCTCAAAGCCCTCGATTTTAGAGAGGTCATGTTCACTCAACACCACTTTGATTAAATAGCTCCTGTGAACAGAGACCGCAGAAACCAACAATATTACATACAGTAAAGTCTGTGTTGGCCTTTTACATACACACTGTAGAACAAGTGTTATTAGTGTATATGGAAAACATCTCAATAGGTGTTTATGACCACTGTTTAGTGACCCAGCCGGCACCTTGATGTCAAAAAGACATAAAAAAAAACATGTCAAAATGCCCATCGACTGTCCTGTAATGTGTTTTTGACGCCAATTTTAGACGTCAATTTGATGTCATTTTGACACCAAGGTTGTTTACATCATTGTACACTTGCTATAAAATCCAGTGTAAATTTATAATTGAAGATTTCAGATGAATAAATCTTATGTTCTAATATGTTTTGTGTCATTATTTTGGTGGTCAAAAGAACATCCATGTGTGGATGTCAAATAGACGTCAATGTTTTGACATCAAATTGATTTGCATTTTTCGATGCCGTTTTCACATTAAGTTGACCGCTGGCTTGTGTATTCCCTGAGAATGTTTCCCCAAAGAGTCTTAAATGCCTGAAAACCGCCTTTGTTTAGTTCAGCCGATGTTAGCAGGAAGTTATCATTCACATTCTCACTAGGTTTTTTAAGGGGATCTGCAAATTGATTTGATCTCAATTGACTACCTTGATGTCAAAACGAGATTAAATTGACAACTGGAGTCAAAAAAAAAAAAAAAACATGTGAAAAAATTAATTACAGTACTGTCCTTTAATGTATTTTTGACGTGTTTTTTGACGCCAATTTTAGATGTCAATTTGATGTTGTTTGGACATCAAGGTAGTTTACATGCATTGTAGGCATACAAAATCCAGTGTAAACTTGTCATTTGTAATTGAAGCTTTTAGATGAATAAAACTTTTCTTATATTATAATACTTTTTGTGTCGTTATTTTGCTAGTCAAAAGGGCATCAATAAGTGGATGTCAAATAGACGTCAAGGTTTTGACATTAAATTGAGATGTCACATTTTTGACGTGTTTTTGGTATCATTTTGTTTTGACTGTCCCTTTAACACATTTTGTTGAATTTAAAGGTCCCATGAAGTTAAAATAAAGTTTTTTAGATGTTAGTATCAGTACTATTCATTTTTAGGATATCTATAAGCTAGTGTGCTTCAAAACAGGGACAAAATTCGCATTTAGAAGATAAGAAAAATGTAAAGCTCGTAGTTTGTCACTTACGCCCAAATGGATCAACAATTTTATTCACATCATCTCACACTATAGTTTCTCATCACATCATAACCAATCAAATGCGCTGTAGTATCTGACATGCCCCGCCCCCTTCAAGATGCTTCTCATTTGCTTTTCATTTGATGCGCTTGACCTCAACCACTCTCACTGGCAGAGCTGTGATAAAACAAAATGCTATTGACTGTTTTTTAAAAAGAGGAGGAGCTACACTATGTCCCACCCTCTCTTCGTGTTTCGTTTGCGATTACTTCAGACATTGAATAAAAAGTCAACTAATTCTCACTAGAGTATTAGTAGAGTGTAAGGTTAGGGTTAGGGTAAGGATTAGTGTAAATTGACATGTACTTGCAAAGTTATGAGCAATGTCTCTTGGTGGAGCAGTGTCAGCAGATATATAGCAAGCAGGCTTCTTATTCTCCAATGATTTGTTAGCATGTAGTTGCAATTGAACTTATAGTTAATCAAAATACAATGATATCGTGTTTTTTGACGTCATGCTTGATGTCGATTTGAAAAGCCAATATTAAAGCCAATATTTTACAAAATCAGGGTATAAACTACAGTCTGGACTTAAGACATCCATATTTGAACAATTTATAAGAAATTAATCATCTGATTATCTGACATACGGATATAAGCAATATACAACACACTGTGAGTGTACACACACACAAAAGAAATTATGATTTTTGCTGTTCAAACTACTAATATGAGCTGAATCAACACAATTCTTGAAGGTTTTTGGGTGACAACCTTATTGTTTTATGTTCAATCCACTTACATTTGTATAAACAATAAAGTTAACTTAATCGATTTGTGTTGGGACAACATGTGTGGCATTTACCGTGTATGTTAGTAGTTTGCCATCTGGTGTTAGGTAAATAAAAAAAAAATATTTGTCATGAAATATGTAATGGTTAATTAATGGTTATAACAGAAATTGTTTTGTTTTTAATGTAAACTGTAATGGTCCTTTAGTTTCTTCTGAAATTATTTTACCTTCTACTATTGGCATGTTAAAACCAATAAATCCCAATTTAATATGTGCCAAAACACATTATAAACTAAATATTTACTGGTTTTAATGGTTAAAATTGTCATTATGAAATTGTTTAATAATGTGTGATGTTTTGTGGTATTTGTAGTGTACGCCATTAAATCTTCTGTTATGAGGGGAAGTTGTGATCAATTTGTGAAGATTAAACAGCATGGTAGCCTACTTTGCACAATATTTAAAACCAAAAAAGGTAAAGGACGTATGATGCACTCTTTTTATCTTGGTTACGTCGAAAAGGTTGATTAAAGTGGCTAGTTGTGGTGCGTGTGAATGAGTTGATGTAAGTACTCACGGTCTCCAGCAGTGGGCAGCACTGACCACCCACTGCGGGTGTATGAGTGTTCCCCCGCAGTAATGGTAGTTGTTGTACTGGACAGAGGCCTGGTACTTTATGGAGTATGGCTGAACCTCCTGTCCTCCAATGATCCTCTGCTGCTGCGAGCCTGTCAATGAGGAGAATAATGAGAAAGACCCAGAGCTCGTGTGTGTAAGGTAAACACAAAATGGCGGCCGCTTTAAATGGACCCTTTTCACAAAAGACTGACGCATTTAACGGTCATCAGCATCTTAAATCCTTGGACTTTTAATATTTAGATATATTGTTTTAAACGTATGTATATCTTTATGTATTTATGTATGTCTCATCATCTTTGCATCATATTACAAATAAACAAAATAAATTACCGCTTAGGTGTTTCTAATGCAGCATCTATGGGACAGGACAGTAATGTTAAATTGGATGTTGTTCTCTCTTCTGGCTGCCGTTTACAGTCTCACACAATTATATTCCTTTTTCTGAAAGTCTTGATAACACCATCATTGAGTTTTTCTTTTATTATTTCAGCAAATATGATTGTAAAAAAATATATATATTTGTTGTACTCTCTCATTCACTGCGCTCTAAGTTTATCCAACTATGACGACTTCCGCTACTGAGAAACCCTGAAATGTGAAAAGGGTCCATATTGTATGTGCAAAAAGCAACTTCCTGTTATTATGTTTGGATGAAAGCACTGTGTGTTATAGAGGTTTACCTTGAAGCATGGAGAAAATGAGGAGCAAGGTGTATTCAAGGCATTTCTTCATGTTTGAGGGGTCTAAAACAGAGTAAAACACGGTGCAAAATGCAGCTGCATGATAAGAACGAATAAATGAATGCAAAGGAAATATATAACAGCTCACATGAAAAAAATATTATATACATTTATAGTAAGCTCTATAGTGTGTTTGAACCATACTAGTAACGTGTAATGTAGCTTACTATGCCTGTATTATTTTATGAGACTTAGTTAATAAACGCATACTGTAGCATTAACTAACCATAATAAATACTATAGTATACTTTATTAAACTTTGGTATATTTTAGGATAATATACCCTATTTGTAGAAAACCTAGTAGCCTACTGTAATGGGTAAGTTTATTGCTATAGTTGTTGCAGTTGCAGTTGTATTGTTATAGTTGTTACCACAAAAAGTAGAATTTTATAAAGGTATGGTTCAAAATTATAGTGTTTACTATAAATTACTATAGTATTTTTTTCAAAAGGGAGGTTACCCTGTTCGAAGAAAGTTAAAAACTTACTTAAAGTCTTAGTTTAGCTTATTCAATTGTTTTAGATGGTCAACCAGCCTGACCAAGCTGTGGTTCAGCTAAATTTAGAAAAATAATTAACAAAACTGTATTTGAGGTCGACAAGGTGGCTTAGTGGTTAGCACTGTCGCCTCACAGCAAGAAGGTCACTGGTTCGAGCCCCGGCTGGGTCAGTTGGCATTTCTGTGTGGAGTTTGCATGTTCTCCCCGTGTTGGCGTGGGTTTCCTCCGGGTGCTCCGGTTTCCCCACAGTCCGAACACATGCACTATAGGTGAATTGAATAAACTAAATTGACCGTAGTGTATGTGTGTGAATGAGTGTGTATGGGTGTTTCCCAGTACTGGATTGCAGCTGGAAGGGCATCCGCTGTGATATAACATATGCCGGATAAGTTGGCGGTTCATTCCGATGCGGCGACCCCTGATGAATAAAGAGACTAAACCGAAGAAAAATAAATGAATGATTGAGTTTAATTGACCTAACAGTCTCAAGTTACAATGAGTTTACTCACTTATTTTAAAGTCTACTTGTGCCTTTTAGGGAAATGAGTTTACTCAATTTTTAAAATAACGTAAGTAATCGCTTTTTAAAGTGCATCAAAGAATAATTAGCAATAATTTGAAAATATTTAGCACCACTGATTTTAATATTTTAAGATAATACACTGCTGAAAATTCCTATTTGATATCACATTATTACATGACTTTTTCTTAGTTTCTTATTAAATCAAATTAAGGTCTTTGTGAGACTTTACTCAAAGACATTGCTGTAATCACAGGAATAAATTACACTTGAAAATTGGCATAAATACAGTGTAATAAATGCTGGGTTGTTTCAGCCCAAATTGTCTGTATGTATACATACAGTTGAAGTCAGAATTATTCGCCCACCTGTATATTTTCCCCCCAATTCCTGTTTAACGGAAAGAAGATTTTTTTCAACACGTTTCTAAACATGATAGTTTGTTCTGTAGACAATCGAAAGAAATATTGCTTAAGGGGGCTAATAATATTGACCTTAAAATGTTTTTAAAACAAATTAAAAAAGCTTTTATTCTAGCCGAAATAAAACAAATAAGACTTTCTCCAGAAGAAAAAACATTATAGGAAATACTGTGAAAAATTCCTTGCTCTGTTAAACATCATTCGGGAAATAATTGAAAAATGAAACAAAAATCACTAATAATTTTAACTTCAACTGTATATTTCCATACAACCTTGATGAGATATAATATCTTATGCGTGACAAAAAGAAAAAATGCTATTTAATAGCGTGTATAATATTTTCATATTAAAATTTGTTAGCTTTTCTACCTGAAACGGAAACGTAAAGCATAGAAACTCACCCTGAGCATCGAAACCTAAATCCTGAGCAGCTAAATCCTGCTAGCTTCCTCGAGCACTAGCTAAACTGTGAACGATATCTTTGGTTTTATAGTGTAACCGCATCTGTCCCTTAGGTTTTACGATCTTGTTTGTACACTAACTATTCTCAGGAACAAAACCAATAGCACACAGGACTCTAGCTAACCCAAAAGCTCCTCTGAATGCCTCCTCTTGTCTGATGCTGTCACGTCTAAAACATTGCCTTTGATTCATAGACTGTGTGCTGCTCTCGAAGGTGAAATTAAATATCTATAGACTCTCTAACTTGACAAAATGGTTTATTAGACAATAGGGTATCAGGTGATGGAGAAATTGGGTGGAAAAGGCAAACAGGGTGGCAGTAAACAAAGCGTCTGCGAACGAGGTCTTTCCAGCATCCATTGACTGTATAAATTCAGATATTAATCCACAGGGGGGAAGCTCCACCTAGAAGAATGAGTTTGGCATTTATCTCAAGTCCCTCGCTGAATGTAATATTTCTGGAAATCCGATAGTCTCTCGTGAGATTTGATCTGAAAATTAATGTCGATTCCCGTCCTCTCGTTGCTTGAAAATCAAATGAGATGTCAAATGTGAAATTTGTATTATTAATGTTACGTTATGCGGTGTTGTTTTGTGTAATTCATCATAATCCGTCCTGAAAGCCCTGTCGGAGAATGCTGAGGCGATTCTCTTTCCCTTGAGGGTGATTATTACAGAAACCTGAAACAAAATGCTCTTGTGGAGGACACTGAGGTGGCAAATGTTTGGTACTGCATCCTGAATAAAAACAATCCAATGGATAAAGTGTTTGGGATTTGCTAGCAGAGATTATAGTGTCAAAATTATACTGACATGAAAACTTAACTGTGTGTCTTCAACCATAGATGTATGAATTAGACTATGGGTGCTTCTTAATCAGCTTCTGAGGTCGTGAACAGATTTAGACACTGCTAAGGAAATTAAACTCTGTGTCAACCAGACAACATAGGCTCATTCTGAAAACGTAGCCCTATATACATTTCTGGAAATCGCGAATTATGTAGCCAGAAGTACGCATGGCTGCATTTCGTCTTTAAAACGAACGCTAGAGGGCGGTATGATGCTGTTCCTTTTCGCGCTAGCAGCTGACCTCTTACCTCCATATGGACGGCTGTCCCGCTGTTACCAGTTTGTCCAGTGGCTCGCAGCGTACGGTGGTGGAGTCGGTTGGGTTTAGGGAAGTGGGTGGGCGGGTCAATCTGTGCTTTTTAAAATACTATCGGTTGGGTTTAAGGAAGGGGGTGAGATATCGGTCGGTTGGTCAGTCAGTCAGTCAACAGCGGCCTCTGGTGGATTTACGTGAGAACAGCAGGCGTAAATGGCACTCGCGAGAGATATTTGAGATCTCAAAAAGCATACACATCGGTCTCTGGTGGATTCGCAATAACAAAAGCTGCAAAAAAATACCTCCTGGGATGTATTTGGCGCTCTCCAGAAATGTATATAGGGCTAAGTTTTCAGAATGAGCTTGGGTTGCAACCGGATGTTCCTAAGACTTTTATTTCAGTATGTTGATGTGCTTCCAACTGAAACAAAATATTGAGTAGGGGGCGGGGCTTTGTTTTTGTGTGTCATTTCCTCATTGATAGTTTTCTTGTGATGTCACCATTAGGGGAACGCCCCCCTGGTGGGCAAAAAACTACCGCCAAGTCACTTGCTGAGTGATTTCTTGTTTTTTATTGCTGTGCAATAACATACAGCGTTACTAACCGACGAGGAGACATGCCTGGCTGCGCTTCTATGGAAATGCCTTTATAGAAAGAACGGTCAAAATGGAGAAATTTATGGATTTGTGTCAAATGGTATCAATGACCCATGTCAAGATCTACGCTACCTATAACTGTCAGTATGTTTGTATTGTACATTTTATACTGTTTTTATTCTAATTTGCAGATTAAATAAATAAAATAAATAAATAAACAACAGGCTGAAATGGTGAAATCACGCCACCGCGACGGCTTTTCTTTTTCTAGATTGCTTTTGAAAACACTACCGGTTGGGTTTAGGGATGAGGATGAGTGGGTGGGTTAGTCGGTCAGTCAGTCAGTCGACAGCAAGCTGGCCTGGTTGGCTGAAGTGTATATTGCGCCCTCTGGTGGATTTATGCTAGAAGTCGATGCGCGAGAGAAATTTCAGATCATCAAAAAGTGTACACAGTGTGCAAAAGCAAAAACTACAAGCAGACGTACCTCCGGTTACATATTTTGCTGTCCCCAGACATGTAGACCTTAGTACGTATCCGCAATGAGCCTGGGTTGGAAATGTTTGCCTTTTTTTCAGTGAAATGCTTGTCACTTAATCTACCTGGTGTATTTTTCATTTTCGACGTTTGAGAGTGTGCGGACTTCAGTCATTTCATTCTTTTGGGATTGTTTGCTCTACGCACACACTCTAACAAGTTATTTTTGCTGCTTGATTCAAACTGCTTATTTAAAATTAGCCGAAACAATTCAATTCTTGACATTTTTATTGGACAACTCAATTTAGTTATGTTCATTCCACCTAAATGTGTTAATCGATTTGTGTTGGGACAACATCATTGAATTGTGTGGAACCTACATTTTTGAAGGCACAGTGAGTTTCTGATTGTTTTTAATATTATAAAAAACAGATGATATTAGCAGCACGTTCGCATTTTTAACCAGAGACTGACTAATTATCACATATTCGTGGGCTTTATCAGACATGTTTGAGCTTGTCTTAAAGTCCGCTTGAACCGGAAGCTGCGACAGTTTTTTTTTTTTTTTCGTATTGTGATGGAGTCCCTAGTGAAGCAGAATATTAAATGAGAAAACTGTGGGCGTGGCTTGTTTTTTCTACTGCGAGCTGATTGGATGTAGTGAAGTAGACATTTCATTCAGAAAGATCTGGAAAAGGGTTTGGGAAGAGTTATTAACAGACTCCTCCTGCTCGTCATTTCTGTTTGTTGTCAAAACTGACAGCTGGAGGGGCGTGGTTAAGTATGTTAACCACGCCCAATACCTCAGACAGACCTCATCTGAGAATTTAACTGAAAACAAACAGGAAGTGCATTTTCAGATTTTAATTTTAGGCTACAAGGACAAACTATTGTTTTTTCTTTTATGACATGCACAGATGAATTGTTCACCACAAAACTAGCAATGCGAGCTGACAAAATCAATATGGTTAGTTTTGATTTCATGTGTACTTTAATACTTGTCCCTTACTCTATCCAGTGCATTGAGAAGGTCAGAGAGTCAGCGCTGATGAAAGCCCAGCCTGAATCAAGCACTGTCTGATTCTCAGCTCCTCATGACAGCTGAAATCAGAACTGCGGAAACTTGAGCAATGGTGTTGATGTGATTTGCTGAGGTTTGGTTGATAAAGTCTATAGCCGACAGTCAGAAACGCTTCACTTGCTCTCATTAGCAATGGCCATGCTGCTGTTTCTGGTGCTGCTCAAACTCGTCCCAGCAAACTGTGAGTATAATGAACACTATCAGGAGTGGACCTTTCTCTGCCGCCCTGCAGCTTCACCTTAACAGCCAGGCAATAAAAGGATTCGTACAGTATTATAGCTTTATTTTTAGTTGGTATTTAGGTCAGTGATGTGCACTGCAAAATATGCTTTTCTTACTCTACATTTTTGTCTTGTTTTTGGACCAAATATCTAAAAATTCTTTAATCAAGAAGCTAATTTTTATAGACAAGTATTGTATTGTGTTCAGAAAACAAAACAAGTAAAAAATTAACGAGTTTCTCCTTAAAACAAGCAAAATAATGTGAAATAACAAGTTATAATTTTAATTTTAAATGTGATGTGATTAAATTCTTTAATTCATTTTGCCATAGGGGGTAAAAAATGCAGCACAGGCTCATTCTGATAATGTAGCCCGATATACATCTCTGGAGATCGCGAATTATGTAGCCAGAAGCACGTATGGGTGCATTTCGTCTTTTAAATGAACGCTACGGGACGGTATGACGCCGTTCCTTTTCGGGCTAGCAGCTGACTGCCAGTGCCGGCCCATAGGGTTGAAGGAACCTAGGCGAGATTTTAAAAAAATGGGCTCACTGGTGTAAAAACTGTGAGAAAAAAGCACAACAAAAAAACATTTTAATATTTAAGTGTATACATTTTTATTAACTGTAACATATTTAATCTATAATATGTAAAAACGTTTACTCAGATTTAAACAAATAAGTTTGCAAAGTATTGTAAAGTACTACTAAATGATGTATTATACATAGCAGAACATGCCTTTACTTTGAACTTGCTTGTCTTCCTCTGCTTTTCTTTTCTTCCTTTATTCGGCTCCGGAAAGATGCCGTTTGGATGCCATTTCATTTCAAATTAAAATTTGATTAAGATCGATGAAAAATAGCAATGACACTTAAGACTTTAATACACTTTTTCGGGTTCCAGAAAGCAGGTAAGACAAAAACAAAAGCCAAAAAAATAAAATAAGCATGTAAATAACAGGGTGAGAGTGTGGTAAAATCCAAAAACGTGGTAAATATCAGGTGAGGGCTTTTCTTTTTTTTTGTCTGGATTGCTTTTTAAAATCACTGTTGGTTGGGTTTAGGGAAGTGGGTAGGTGCTGGTCAGTCGGTGCTTTTGAAAACACTGCCGGTTGGGTTTAGAGAAGGAGGAAGGTGGGTCAGTCGATCGGTCAGTTAGGGTTCTGGTGGATTTACGCGAGATCAGCAGGCGCGAAAGGCACTCGCAAGAGAAATTTGAGATCTGAAAAAGCGTACACAGCGGCCTCTGGTGGATTCGCGAAAACAAAAACTGCAAATAAACGTACGTCCTCATTTGGCGCTCTCCAGAAATGTATATAGGGGTACGTTTTCAGAATGAGCCTGGGTTGGTTTTTTACTATGTCATCAAATAATGTTTGCACTTAATATGCCTGACAATATTTTTGCTACATAAACTATTGTTGCTCTGAATGACATTTTAGCTGATGCAGTCTAAAAATTGTAATACAAATAATTTACTGACATGATAATTTGTTGCACAGTAAACAAAAAAACATATCATAACTAACATTAGACTACTTTTTAACCCATCAGAAGCTTTTGCAGAATATATCAGGCTTTATATATCCTACCTTGGAATGAAACTTGACCTTTGTCATTCCACAGTGGTGTCAAGCTTGATTTTGTCAGCTGTCAGTGTAAATGAGATTCGTTTTATTTCATTGTCCTTTCACTGTCGCCTTGAGTTGAGCTATTTTATCTTTATGTTGTAGGTCTGGATTTCGTTCAGGGCCGGATTGTTGGTGGATATTCCCCATTGCCAAATTCAATCAAATACATAGTGTCATTGCAGAGCTCGAAGGGCCAGCACTTCTGTGGAGGATCTCTGGTCCATAAGTACTGGGTGCTTACAGCTGCTCATTGCAATATCGGGTGCGTGATTTTTCACATCTTCTTTCAATTTGCCGCCTGACAGCCTGCTACTGAGATGGTTGGTTTTATATTCACACATTCTCCTTAATAATATAATTTCAGAAAAGCATTCCTTGGAAATTCTATATAGTTTAATCATAATATCATTCAATGACTCTCAAAGTAGGGCGGCACGGTGGCTCAATGGTTAGCATTGTCGCCG
>CAIGQW010055047.1:1278323-1317880 GCA_903798125.1 Danio choprae | reverse complement strand
CACACACACACACACACACACACACACACACACACACACACACACACACACGTACTGTCCCACTAACACATTGTTCGAAAGAGTGGCACAAAGTGAAAAAATAAAGTGGCATTTGTGAAATGGCAGAAAAACACATACCGTGGTAAACACCACACAACACAAACTAACTAAATGAAACATAAAGAATTAAGACTCAACATGCAGAATCAACGGGCCTCACAGTGGCGCAGTGGGTAGCACGTTCGCCTCACAGCAAGAAGGTCGCTGATCGCTGGTTCGAGCCTCGGCTGGGTCAGTTGGCGTTTCTGTGTAGAGTTTGCATGTTCTCCCTGTGTTGGCGTGGGTTTCCTCCGGGTGCTCCGGTTTCCCCCACAAGTCCAAAGACATGCGCTATAGGTGAATTGGGTAAGCTAAATTGTCCGTAGTGCATGAGTGTGAATGGGTGTGTATGGATGTTTCCCAGAGATGGGTTGCAGCCGGAAGGGCATCTGCTGCGTAAAACATATGCTGGATGAGTTGGCGGTTCATTCCGCTGTGGCGACCCCAGATTAATAAAGGGACTAAGCCGAAATGAAAATGAATGAATGAATGCAGAATCAACATGCAAATCAGCCAGCAGAGTATCAGTAACATACTTTTATTTTTGGGGGGAAATTGCATGGCTTAACGTTACATAGCCTACCTGTTAAGTTTCATGCCATTAATATAGTTTGCTCTATAATGTGTGTGTGTGTGTGTGTGCATTGAAAAGCGCGCTGAGCACAGTATAACAGCAGACAGGTCAGGAACACTGACGCGATATTTCAGCATCTTATCTGACGGCGGACTCTTGCGCTTAAATCACATCTGACAGAAGTATAAACACAGCAAAAACTGGGGAGTTGAAATTTCGATGTTAAATCTTTCTGAGTTAATTTCAACTCTCAAAATGTAATTTTAACACATATAATGTAGAATCGTGTCAAGTGTTGGAGTCATTTAAAAGAGTTGATTATCAGAGTTTCTTTAACTCCTACGAGGAGTTATGATGATACTCCGCCCAAGCACTCAGCCCCCCACACATTTCAAGCTAGTCTGTCTCTGAGAGAAAGCGTTAACAGCATGGTGTAGTTTTTTGGCCGTAAGTACATTTTAAGCTATTATATTTATTCAATTATGATATATGTATAACAGTTGTTTTAACACTTTTTGGGAGTAAAAAAACAACAACTCTACCTTTAGTGTTATATTTTTCTGTATTTGTATATGGTTAATTTAACTCCAGAAAGTGTGGAGCTATATAAACTCATAAAAAAGTGTTGAAATCAACTCTGTGAGAGTTAATTCAACACTCGTCTTTTTGCTGTGAAGGCTTTAACACACACCTTTCAAAATCAATGTTGTGGATCACAAAAACACCCTGTAAGCCACTCAAAACGGTATTGACAACCATATTCGGATCAAGATTAACCAGTTCTATAATGTCTATAAGCCACAGTAAGAGAGAAGCATTTGAAGACATCCCCTGATAACGCAATCTTTTACCGCATATTTGACGACGGTCCCTAAACTCACTCAGCGCTGAAACGGATCCACACAGGCACAGATCAGTGTGTCACAGTGTCACTGTTTTACCGGGGAACGGGATATACTGGCGATTTACATTCAGTCGCACTACGGGCACCGGCAATGAGCTGCTTTAATTTTAACTGATAGACGGAATAACTGCAAACATGACGGTGGATTTTGAGGAATGTATTAAAGATTCTCCCCGATTCAGGTAAGAACACACACTCATGTTCCACAGCTGACGCCTGTTTGCATGTGTATGTTCACATTATATTTAAACACACACACACACACACACACACACACACAATCCACAACATCACTGGCCACCTTAATATAATGTCTGTACAGGCTTTGTTTATGTTTACTTAAGGTTCTGTATCATATTTCTGTCTGAGGTCGCTTTTTTAAAACACAAGTCGCAATTTTGAGTGTTTAATGTCATAACTCAAACATGTAGACACCGTTTTGTGTTTAAAAAAATCTAAAACATATGTTTTATGTTTAACCTACAACATTTAACCTACAATATGCGTCCATAAACTGGGTTACACGTACATTTACCGCGCTCTTAAGGGACTAGTTGAATGAATGAGGGCTTTTTTAAGGACATGGATCCAGAGCTCAGTTTTGACGTTTAATTGTGTTACAAATGTCGTGGTGAATAATTACAAATATCCATATTATTAACGTGTCCATCCTCACGCAGTAGCATCATATGAAAGCTAATGCAGTGCTGATGTTCTGCTGGATTCGTGAAGGGGGGCGTTGCTGTGCTGCTGAACACAAGTATGATGATTACTAATGCAGAGACACTGCTTCATGTTTCATGCATGTAGTCATCTGTTACAGTAACATCAATTATGACTTGTTGTAATGAGGTATGAACGCTGATACGCAAGAGATTAATTAAGAGTCATTATTGTTATTAAAGCTTTCACCATTGTTAGTAGAGTCATTTAGTAGTCATCATATGAAGAGATTTCACTAGGAGAGGTTTTTCTTACTGTTGTGTCCTCAAGATGACTTAAAAAGGTTACTTTTCTTATTCGAGTTCATGCCTCAACTCAACTATTTTCCAGCAATGTTAAAGGTATGATAAAAGTGCTATTTGCAAAGTCAAATTAATAAAACATGCATAATGCACTTTATTTATTCAGTAAAAATTGTAAGTTAAGGCCGTCACGGTGGTGCAGTGGGTAGCACGATCTCCTCACAGCAAGAAGGTAGCTGGTTTGAGCCTCGGTTGGGTCAGTTGGCATTTCTGTGTGGAGTTTGCATGTTCTTCTCATGTTGGCGTGGGTTTCCTCCACAAGTCCAAAGACATGCAGTATAGGTGAATTGGGTAAGCTAAATTGTTCGTAGTGTATGTGTGTGAATGGGTGTGTGTGGATGTTTCCCAGTGATGGGTTGCAGCTGGAAGGGCATCCTCTGCGTAAAACGTATGCTGGATAAGTTGGCGGTTCATTCCGCTGTGGCGACCCCAGATTAATAAAGGGACTAAGCCGAAATGAAAATGAATGAATGAATGAATGTATGTGTGTGAATGAGAGTGTATGGGTGTTTCCCAGTGATGGGTTGCAGCTGGAAGGGCATCCACTGCATAACACATATGCTGGATAAGTTCAATCCGCTGTGGCGACCCCAGATTAATAAAGGGACTAAGCCGAAAAGAAAGTGAATGAATGAATGAAATTTTAGGTTATTGTTCAAATCTTGTTGAAGATTTCATATAGAGAAAGGTAGCAGTGTCTGATCTGTTCATGTCGGGTGTTTTCAATGAAACTCTTGATCTTGTTTGAATAATGTATTACCATTATTTATTCACAAAATGTATTGATGTTGTTTTTGTATTTTAAATAGTCGATTCAATTATCCAGTTGCCATTTAATCAATTAATAAAGCATTGTCATTGATTTATCTTATGACTTGAATTATACTTGTTTGAACTATTTATATGGAACTCATCCCCAGGACAATTTTCGGCTCTTGGCGTGTTTCTCGAAACAGAAGCCCTATTTGGATGGTAATTGTTTCTCAGGCAAAGAGATTTTCACCATTTACCAGCTTAATTCAGCCTAAGGTGGTTGGCTGCTTTTAGCTGGTCAACCAGGCTGGTTTTAAAGGGGTTTTAACCACTTCCATTCTGGTTTTGTCAGGAATGTCCAGAATGTTTTTGTTTTTCTGTCAAAAAGTCCCTGGCAGATTTACCTACATGATTTTTTGTTTGACAAACACAGAAGTTGTGTGGTAATTTAATTGCTGTCTGAATTAGAGCTGCATGATACTGTGGAAATCTGCGATATGCGATGCTGTCGAGTGTTGCGATTAATATTTCTTATGATATAACTGACATTCAATGTTTTTCTTTTATCAGCAAGTTAAAAACACATATATGAAATGATCATACTAAAATAGACAACAGATATTTTTCTGAGCTAATGAAATCAGAATATATATTTTTAGACTTTTATACACCACAAATGACAGCGTAAATCCTGATACTTATTGGCTTGTGTGTTGTCATTTTTCTCTCTTCTATCTCAGCGTTAGTATTTCTTTTCAGCTCTATTTTAGCTAACAGCACCTACTGGAGAGGTGGGGATGAAGATAGTAAAGGCCTCATCTGATTGGTCGGATTTGGATAAACAACCTTTGTATGTAGCACACAAATGCTTGGCACATAAAATGTATTTAATTAATTTCATGCACTTCTCTGCGAAGTCCAAAAACATGTGGTACAGTTGAATTGGGTAAGCAAAATTGTCCGTACTGTATGTGTGTGAATGAGTGTGTATGGATGTTTGGATTGAGTTGTATGGATGTTTCCCAGTGATGGGATGCAGCTGGAAGGGCATCCGCTGTGTAAAAACATATGCTGAATAAGTTGGCGGTTCATTCCGCTGTGGCGACCCTAGATTAATAAAGGGACTAAGCCGAAATGAAAATGAATGAATGAATATTATCGCGATAACGATAATTTTTCGATACATTGTGCAGCCCTAGTCTGAATCCACTTTTCTGAGTTGCACTTCATGGTAATTGTATTTAAAATGGACACTTACATTACCGAAGTGCTAGAAATGTAGTGTCTGTGCGCTGTTTATTTTTGATTAGTTGTCAAAAGCCACCTTGTTGCAGTCTAATCAATGTAACTGGCTGTTGTCATGCTAACGCCCCATGTGAATATGGCGTGAGTTTACTCGGGGGTAGCTGAGCGTGTGAATTGTCATGTAAGATGCAGTTCGTAAGATTACGAACCACTCAATCCGAAAGTTTAATCACTGAAGAGCTATGGATATTTTGCTTTTACAAACGTCCCCACGAGAAACAATTGTCATCTGAATAGGGCTAAACAATGGGTTATTCAATTCAATTCAAGTTTATTTATATAGCCCTTTTTACAATGTAGACTGTGTGGGTTATGGTTTTGATACTATCAAAAGCTGGGTTTCCATCGCCCTGTGTTAATGCTCATTTTGGAGTATTGCATGAGAAAGGAGTGATGGAAATGCCAAATATCGAATAAAAAAAGGTTTTTACGCATGCTTAAAAGTGGTTTTAGACTTGTGTGAAAAATGATGGGAGATGGAAAAATAAAGCAAAAATTGGACCTGCATGACTCCATTGTGCTTGACTTGTTTACTGTTGGTTGCTAGGTTACCAATACTACGTTCAGCCACTCTAACGACCTGATGGAAATGCACCAAATCAAAGAATGTAGAATACACAAGACATGTCACTCGTACAGTTTTGAATGGGGAAAAGTGTAACGGTCAATATGGCGAATGAAGACCCGCCTTAGAGTACAGGAGCCAATCATCGATCGCTATAGACTGAGGATTCTCCGGGGGAGGGGCTCGGACCAGATGTGAGTTTCTGCAGATTTTGTGTGATTCAAACGTTTAGAAATGAAACTAAAGAGACGGCTGTTGTTCAATTTTATTGGTGATTTCTAATATGAAGTTTAACAGTAAGCTTGGCAAGCAATTTTGGAGAATTGGATGTTTCCCCATTCAAACAGAACGCCCAAGCATACTGTTCGAGAGGCGTTTCAAAGATGGCCACCGAGCTAAATGACTTGTCTTAAAGGGACTTTGACCTAATTCTCATTAGGTTTTTTTTTTGCAAACTTTAAAAGGATTTGCTTCACGTTAGGATGGAAACCTAGCTAATAACAGAATTTAACATTTTGGATGTGACCAATTTATTAATGTTCTGTCATGGTTTGGTTTGTAATGTTATTTATAGGTTTATATGCAGAAATTATGGCAGTGTAAACATGAGATTTTTAGGGTTGTCATTGTTTACAGCGCTGTGTAAGTCTTGGTTTCAGTAGCTTAGTCAGGACTGTTTTTTAGCACGGACAGGTTCACTTCAGATGAATTCTAATGAGGTGAATCATGTGGCTCTGATCTGTCATCAAACACGATTGTTCAGAAGGAGGACACAGGAGATGCTGAACTTGTTCTCCGTCTGTTCAGTGCAGTTCGACTGTTATCTTCATGCGTCAGCCATTGAGGCGTCATGAACTTCAATTGTATTAAGTGCTCCATCATGCATATTGACATTTATCCAGCAAAACTGTCTCTGGCCGTCGCAGCCTCTCTGTGCCTCTGAGGCATCAAGGACTTTTGAAAGGCAGGCAGCAGGGTTACGGAGACTCTGCAAGGGGGTTTATATTCTGGGCAGGCATCCAGTATTCCCAGCTTCACTGATGCTTAAGGTCTAACACACTCTAGGGACCATACAAGACAAGCCAGACAGCAGATTTCAGTGAAAAATGACTGTTTATCCCTGTATAGGACAAGCAGTTTGGAGAATGCATGCATGGATTTATCATGTAGCAAAGTGTCCTTTATATTCAACACATTTCAGAGATATTCATCTTTTGGCATTTGGCATTTCCAACAGTGTCTAGATGAGGGTTGTCAAAAGTATCGACTTCGGTACCAATCGATACTGAAATAAAAAAAAAAAAACCTTTCATTTCTGCTAACATTTGAGCGCTTTTTAGCATGTTCTTAAACATTTCCAACAGCATCTAGACTAGGGTTGTCAAAAAGAACGACTTCGGTACCAATCGGTGCTGAAATAAAACTAAAAATGTCAATTTCGGTTAACGTGAGCGTTTTTTAACATGTTCTTAAACATTTCCAACAATGTCTAGACTAGGGTTGTCAAAAGTATCGACTTCAGTACCAATCAGTAATGGAAAAAAAAAAGTCAATTTCTGCTAACAATGGGGCGCTTTTTAACATGTTCTTAAACATTTCCAACAGTGTCTAGACTACAATTGTCAAAAGTATCTACTTTGGTACCAATCGGTACTGAAATAAAAAACCTGTCCATTTCTGGTAACATTTAAGTGCTTTTTAGCATGTTCTTAAGCATTTTTAACAGGGTCTAGACTATAGGGTTGTCAAAAGTATCGACTTCGGTACCAATCGGTACTGAAAACCCCCCCAAAAATGTCAATTTCTGCTAACAGTTGAGCACTTTTTAGCATGTTCTTAAACATTTCCAACAATGTCTAGACTAGGGTTGTCAGAAGTATCAACTTCGATACCAATCGGTGCTGAAATAAAACAAAAAATGTCAATTTCTATTAACATTTGAGCGCTTTTTAGCATGTTCTTAAACATTTCCAAATGGGTCTAGAATATGGTTGTCAAAAGTATCGACTTCGGTACCAATCGATACTGAAATAAAAACAAAAACGTTCATTTCAGCTAACAATTGAGTGCTTTTTAGCATGTTCTTAAACACCCCTGATTAGCCATTGTGTTCACGTGCTCAACAGAAATGACTGATTGGCTGTGAAGGCCGTCATTTCAAAACCGAGTCAAACCACCAAGCCGAGACCAACTAGGCTTGTAGGAATGAAGTACAAACCTTTAGAATGTGGAAATAAAGTTCATTTCTGTGTTTTCCTAATATAATTGATGCACATAAATCAAGTTATTGGGAAAAACTCACATTCAGTAAGTCTGACCGCTAGGCATTCATACAGCCTCATAAAATGTTTTTATAAAATGTCTCTTATGTTTTTAGCTCAAGAAAACATAAAAATTCTGTCATCATTTAGTCATCCTCCACTTTTTCCAAACCTGTTTGAGTTTCTTTCTTCTGGTGAACACAAATGAAGATATTTTGAGAAATGTTGGAAACCATTGTAGGGGCCTCACAGTGGCGCAGTGGGTAGCACGTTCGCCTCACAGCAAGAAGGTCACTGATCGCTGGTTCGAGCCTCGGCTGGGCCAGTTGGCGTTTCTGTGTGGAGTTTGCATGTTCTCCCTGTGTTGCCGTGGGTTTCCTCCGGGTGCTCCGGTTTCCCCCACAAGTCCAAAGACATGCGGTATAGGTGAATTGGGTAAGCTAAATTGTCCGTAGTGTATGAGTGTGAATGGGTGTGTATGGATGTTTCCCAGAGATGGGTTGCAGCTGGAAGGGCATCTGCTGCGTAAAACATATGCTGGATAAGTTGGCGGTTCATTCCGCTGTGGCGACCCCAGATTAATAAAGGGACTAAGCCAAAATGAAAATGAATGAAATGAATGAATGGAAACCATTGTCTATTTTGTTCAACAGAAAAAAGAAACTCGCAAAGATTTGGAATCACTTGAAGGTAAGTAAATAGTGAGTGTAAAAGCACATTGTTTAGTGAACTATCCCTTTAATTTTGCCTCTGAATGTTCCTCAATTGTCCGGATTCAGTATTAAATAGTTCCTTTAGATTAATATACTAAAAAATCTGTTTAGTTTCATCTAAAATGTTTCCAGTTAGATGTACACTGTAAAAAATACACCATTCCTTCATGTTGTCCTAACTCAAATCGATTAAGTTAAGTGGATTGAACATAAAACAATTAAGTTGTCCCCCCCAAAAAGCTCAGGAATTGAGTTTATTCAGCTCATTTTAAATAAGTAGTTTGAACAAGCAGCACAAATAATTTTTTGAGTGTAACTGGAGCGTCTACAGAAATGGTTGACTCCTTGAGGAGTACAAAACACGATCTCCCACTGAGTCACTGCATCCAAAAAATGAGCTGAACAGAACTGGCGGCCAGCGCAGTGTGTATGTGTGTGTATGCTGATGGACAGCTGGCTGCTGTTGTGTAACACACTGAAACTGGGACGTGCAGAGTAGGAGGCAGGATTCAGAATGATCTTCCCATTTCTTCAAGCAGGCTGCCGGATTTAGAAAAGGTGGAGGTGTAGATATGTTGGTTTCTACATGCTTCAACCTGCAGTCAGGATCGAGACATGTCAGAATGGAGTATTACGGGATCTCAGGTGTGGCTGTGGTACATACTGCACTCATTGAATTATCCCATAAAATGCTTGTGTAATCATGTAAATGAAATGCAGGCATGTGTGCAGGATGGTGTGGCTGTGCTTTTGTAGTATGTCCTGAATTAGAAACTTCCATCTAGACTGTTAAGGAAGTAATCTGAGCTGGCATGCTAATTTTTTTTATTCATTCATTCATTTTCCTTCGGCTTAGTCCCGTATTCATCAGGAGTTGCCACAGCGGAATGAACCGCCAACTATTCAGGCATACATTTTACACAGCGGATGCCCTTCTAGCCGCAACCCAGTACTGGCAAACACCCATACACACTCATTCACACACACACACACGCTCACTCATAGACTACAAACAATTTAATTAATCCAATTCACCTACAGCGCATGTGTTTGGACTGTGGGGGAAACCGGAGCATCTGAAGGAAACCCACGCCAACAAGGGAAGAACATGCAAACTCCACACAGAAATGCCAACTGGCCCAGCTGGGACTTGAACCAGCGACCTTCTTGCTGTGAGGCGACAGTGCTAACCACTGAGCCACTGTGCCGCCCTGGATTGTATATGAAAATGGCAATTCTATGCAAATGTTCACCTTGCCATGAAAAAAAATTAAGTTGTCACCTAAATAGCGAAACCATTTTTAGGTTTATTTTGTGTTGGCTTGTATTTTACGGTACTGTGATAATACTCAAAAATGTCTGTCAATGTTTTAAAACAATTATATTTGATTTACCAGTCACACAAGTGGCAATTTCACATCGGTCATAAAGGCAAAAATATAAAATAAAATCAATGATTTTTGTGTTATAGTGAGACAACTCTTATCCTTTCATGTTTACCACTACTTTTCTGGAAAGTTCTCTTCAGTGAGCTGTTCCCGAATCCTGAAATGAACTTCATTTTGACGTGATTTAATTCAAAAAAGTCTTCAGCAGTCAATGGACACTTTTCACAAGACGTTATTATGTTATTATGTTATGATGTGTTTAACGGTCATTAGCATCTTAGGCCATGTCCACACTAATGCGTTTTCATTTGAACACGCATATTTTTGTCTTCGTTTTGCCCTTCCGTCCACAATGAGACACGGTTTTAGTGTGCATTAGTGTGGACATGGCCTAAGATGCTAATGACCGTTAAACACATCATAACATAATAACATAATAAACGTATCTTTTTGAAAACGCTCTCCAAAGTGGATAAATTGAAAACGCCGCTTTCGTGTCGTAGTGTGGACTGTGAAAACGGAGGCTTTCGAAAACGATGACGCATTTTTAGTCATGTGACACAGTCATGTTACTAGTTCAGCAAAAATGGTGGACCACATCGTGTACTCAGAGCTGTTGTTCAGCGGCAGCTCAGCAACTCCACCTCATTGTCAGTCCATTAAAAAAACTCTGTGCTTTTCCTCGACATTTTGCTGCGACGCTTCAAAGAGCCGGAAAAAAAATAAACGTCAGGAGGAAATGACGCGTGTCGAAGCGTCTTACGTTTCACGCATGCGCAGTACTGGGGGAAACGTTTCAGTGTGGATGACAAAGTTTTGGAAAACAAATGAAAACAATAGTGTGGACGTGAAGCGTTTTTAGCCTTTTCCTAATTTATCCGGATTAGCCTTAAATCCTTGAAAGTTTTTAATAGTTAGATTTTTTTTAATGTATGAACATTTATATGTATTTATGTATGTATTATATCATCTTTGCATCAAATTACCGCTTGTGCGAGGCATTTGTAATGCAGTTTCTATGTGCAGGACAGTAAATTTGACATTGTTTTCTCCTCTGGCTGCCGTCATCAGTCTCACACTATTTTCTTTCCTTTTTCTGAAAGTCTTGATAACACCGTTGTGGAGTTTTTTTCATTATGTCAGCAAATAGCATTGTAAAAAAATAATTAGTTGTACTCTCCCATTCACTGCGCTCTTAAGTTTACCCGACTATGGCAACTTCCGCAATTGAGAAACCCAGAAATGTGAAAATGTGTCCATTTATTCAATTCTTCAAAGTATATTGGGTCCATTCAGGAGTGACTGGCCCTCTATTGTGAGGTTTTCTTTTGTGCTTGTGTTTTCAAGAAAGCTCTGTCAGGGAATGTAAGCGCAACAACATGTGGCAAACAGTTTTGCACAACAGCCGTTTGACTAACTCCAAAAAGGTAAAGTCATTCATACACCTGTCACAATAGCCTTCATTTCAGTCAGTCTTAACTCAATCCTCTTCCACAATGCTGTAGAACTGGCCTGTGAAAACAACCGTCACTCCTCCCTTTCTCAGAATTGTGCACATTTACACACACACACAGGCCAACAAAGGTCAGGGATTCACTCTGATGCGTGAACTCTGTTTACATGAACCCTCTTTACTTCCTCTGCGGATTAGGATTGAGCTGTCAAACAATTGAATCATGTTTGTCTCGAGACGTTTTTTCTTTCTTCAAGCTGTCGTTACACCCGACAATGAATCAAAACAAGCTCTGAAGATGCTAAACAAATTACTCAGACTCACTAAAGCGCCTTAACGGTGCATTTTCTGTTTAGTCACTATACTTTTTCCTACGCCCCATGGTGCTTCGTGTGAATTATAGGAGTTAGTTTTGTGTAACTGTTAAAGGAAGTGAAATATTTTTAAAAACCAGCTACAATGAGTTGCCATTATTCTTTTCATAGCTCATACTTTGGATTAGTGTCGTCAGGATACTGGAATTTGATACCAATCGGTACTGAAATTTTAAAAACGTGCATTTCCAGCTAACATTTGAGCGCGTTCTTAAACAGCGCTGATTTGCCATTGTGTTCACGTGCTCAACAGAAATGACTGTGATTGGCCGTGAAGGTCATCAGTTCATCAAACTCACCGCTGTTTACTAGGTGTAACTACAGATACAGGGACACTGGAGCATTTTAAAGCCGCAAAGATCAGCTGGTCTGTCTATGAGGTAATGTTGTCACGATACTGAAATTCGGTACTGAAATATTAAAAATGTCCATTTCCCGCTAACATTTGAGCGCTATTAAGCACACTCTTCCCTGTGTTGGCGTGGGTTTCCTCCGGGTGCTCCGGTTTCCCCCACAAGTCCAAAGACATGCGGTATAGGTGAATTGGGTAGACTAAATTGTCTGTAGTGTATGTGTGTGAATGGGTGTGTATGGATGTTTCCCATAGATGGGTTGCAGCTGGAAGGGCATCCGCTGCGTAAAACATATGCTGGATAAGTTGGTGGTTCATTCCGCTGTGGCGACCCCAGATTAATAAAGGGACTAAGCCGAAATGAAAATGAATGAATGAATGAATGAGCACGCTCTTAAACAACGCTAATTTGCCATTGTGTTCAAGTGCTCAACAGAGATGACTGTGATTGGCCGTGAAGGTCATCAGTTCACCGAACTCACCGCTGTTCACTGAGAGTAAATACAGATACAGGGACACTAGAGCATTTCAAAGTTTGTCTCTAAGCTGACATACCAGCGATCCGCTGATGAATCGTGGCTTTAAAATGCTCCCGTGTCCCTGTATCTGTGGTTACACTCAGTAAACAGCGGTGAGTTTGGTGAACTGATGACCTTCACGGCCAATCACAGTCATTTCTGTTGAGCACGTGAACACAATGGCAAATCAGCGCTGTTTAAGAACGCACTCAACAGCACTCAAATGTTAGTGGGAAATGGACGTTTTTTAAATTTCAGTATTGATTGGTACCAAATTCCAGTATCGTGACAACACTACTTTCTAATAATTGACCAGAGTTCATTATTCTGCTTATTCTTGTACTTTTACCAAGCCTAAAGACACTGTTCAGATTTTGCCCTCAAGTGTTTCCTATGTGTAGGACTAGTTTCTTGCACATCTCATCCAAAGCCTTCTGTTTAGATTTAATGTGATTATTTTTATTTATTTTATTATTTTTATTTTTTTGGACTGTTGTAGCTGTGAAATCATTCAGTGTAGCAGTGATATATAACTGTAATGCACTCAAAACCTGCCTGAAACAACTTTAGCTGTGCGTTTATCTGAAAATAATGGCACACTTCAGAAGGTTCGCCAGCCAATCAGGATCAAGCATTCAACAGCCCAGTAGTATAAGTAAGGAATAATCAATAGATTGCTGTGCGTCTCTGATGTCCCTAGAGTCTGTATGTGAAATTTCAGCTCAAAATACCCCACAAATAATGTTTTATAACTCTTTGAAACTGACCCTTTAGGGTTTTGATCCTAATTGTGCTGTTTTGGTGACTGTCGCTTTAAATTCAAATGAGATTGTGCTCTTTTCTAAAGAGGGTGGAGCTACAGATACCTATGCATCATATATCAGAATGAGGCGGCGCGGATGATGTGATTTGAGCATTTCGGGTGCTTGACTCGCTTAACGTGATTTGCGCAAATTGCTCAGTTGAAAAATCTGAACTTTGGCAGACATTTGCACCACGTCAACCAATCAGGAGCTTGCTTTAGTAGTGGCGTGATTGTCACGTATCGCCTGTTATTGGTGTCCTGAGGGGAAATCCTCTTAAGGACAATGATTCTGCATCATTTTTTCAACCTTCCTAAAGCACAGCTACTACTATTAAAATAAATGGCAGCCATTTAGCAACAAAACTGTTGTCGCCAGGCAGACAGAGACCCCTCCCATGATGCAAATCTGCGTCTATTCTGAAGCAAGTAAATGTTCAAGCGTCCAACTAAGCGAGAATAACGCAATCTATTCACGCAAGACGTACCTGGTATAAACTCCCCATAATTCGGGGACAACTGCTTCTCACTCAGGGCCTGTCTATGCTAATGAGATTGTGACAAGTGGGCGTGGCTTCCCCCCTTAGATCACATGTACAAAGGAAGAATGTCAAAGTGTTTCTGCAGATTTGATCAAGTGTGATCATAAAACTAGAATTAATTCACTTCTACCATTAGAGGCTGGTTATATTCACACACTGCTGCCACACAACTGTGTTTAAACCCCTTATAAAAGTGTTTTTTGCATAATAAGTGCCCTTTAACACAGAAAGCCATTGATTATCTCACTTTTCTGTGGTCATTTGCCAAGTTACAGACAAGTTAAAACTAGTTTTGTTCTTTGCAGTGCAATCTTTGACCAAAATTGAATCAGTTATGGCATGTTAGTGCATTCAACGGTTTTATTGCACACCTTCCAGCCAATCCGAATCAAGAGTTTTAGAAGACCCTGGAAGTAAACATCATTCAGTATGTACATGGATTATTTGTAGTGCAACCTTATAATCAGATCTGTTTATTTTCTTTGAAATATAAATTGCACAAACCAAAAGTGCAGCCCATAATTTGAAACGCAGCCGTCATGTGAGGAAAAAGGTGAATACAGGAAACTAGCACTTTTCTCCTGGATGGAGAAGGAAGCAGACAGATATGGGGTCATGACCCTGGAACGCAGCATGTGTTTCCATTGGATGAGCTTCCTAAATCGCCTGGCTGGAATGCATGAGAAGAATGTACGGTTTAAGATGACAAGACGCGGAACCAGAGAACATTATACGAGCTTTACTATAAAACTCAAACCATCCTTTAGCACACTGAGGGTAAAGTCTAGAAGGGATACAGCTGTGGATACTCACATCAATATAGCATCATTTTTGTGACACTGTAAAACAATAATTCATATTTTTGCATTACTGTGAGGGTTGGGATAGCGATAGACGTTATTAAAATGCAATTAAATGGCCAATTTAATAAATAATTTGAATAATACTCAGTATAATTACTGTTTTTACATTACTGTGATGGTTGGGTTTAGGGTTGGGGTAGGGGTAGATGTTAATAATATACAGTTAATGTATAATTTAATAAATAATTTGAATAATACTCAGTATAATTACTCACAGCGGATGCCCTTCCAGCTGCAACCCATCACTGGGAAACATCCATACACACTCATACACTACGGACAATTCAGCTTACCTAATTCACCTATAGCGCATGTCTTTGGACTTGTGGGGGAAACCGGAGCACCCGGAGGAAACCCACGCAAACACAGGGAGAACATGCAAACTCCACACAGAAACGCCATCTGACCAAGCCGGGGCTCGAACCAGCGACCTTCTTGCTGTGAGCCGATTATGCTACCCACTGCGCCACCGTGCTGCCTAATGTTATATATTGCTGTTATATATATATATATATATATAATTATGTGTAAAAAAATATATATTTATATATTTGTAATTATAAAACTGGTTTTCTTTTGAGTCACTCTATTGACCAACCACAATTATTGCAGTCAGCAAGTCATATACAATTCCTCATTTAAACAGTTCTATATTTCATACAGATTATGAGTTTCATTCAAGACTGCAATATTAATACACCTGTATTCACAGTCAAACCAACTCATTATCACAAATGTCAACGATGTAATCCGATCTCTCCTAATGAATCTCTCTCGTCTGCTTCCTCATATTTAAGCCAATATGAGCTGATATCAGCGACTGGCCGCCATGGCAACAGGCTTTTTGTATCGTAGGTGGATGTTTGCTGCGTATGCTTCTCAGCAGTGGCCTTTCCTTTTTCAGACCATCACACACACTGATGAAAACACACCAGACATATACCTGTGACCTTAGTTTAGTCATCGATGTCTTGATTTTGATTCATCAAATCCCATAATGCTATTTCGTTAAAAAGGTCAGGTCAAAATAGGTCGCCATTAACCTGATACCCAAATCTGATGCTCTAATGTTTGAAAGAAGTACTCAGCGGATTGAATCCTGATTGCATTCTGGGCCTTAATATTCGATCAGCCGCTTTATATTTTGTCGGCAACCCGATAATCCCAAAGGATTTGACAGGTTTCCAGGATAATATGTTTGCATTAGGTCAATTGTTTGGCCAGGATTAAACCTTGAATCTCATCTATCTTTGCATACAAAAGCGCTTTATAGGGAGGATTAATGGCAAATAATAAATGTAGATTTGACAGTAATAGAAAGCAAACAAACAAATAAACAAATGCTCAGGGGAATTTTGTCCAGCTTATTCTTCTGATTTCAAACTATTCATTCATTCATTCATTCATTCATTCATTCATTTTCATTTCAGCTTAGTCCCTTTATTAACCTGGGGTCGCCACAGCGGAATGAACCGCCAACTTATCCAGCATATGTTTTACGCAGCAGATGCCCTTCCAGCTGCAACCCATCACTGGGAAACATCCACACACACACTTATTCACACACATACACTACGGACAATTTTAGCTTACCCAATTCACCTATACCGCATGTCTTTGGACTTGTGGGGGAAACCGGAGCACCCGGAGGAAACCCACGCCAACACGGGGAGAACATGCAAACTCCACACAGAAATGCCAACTGACCCAGCCGAGGCTCGAACCAGTGACCTTCTTGCTGTGAGGCGAACGTGCTACCCACTGCGCTACCGTGAGGCCCTGATTTCAAACTACTTACTACTTTTATTTGCATATATGGGTCAATGACAGGAAAAAAATACACTTTTCAAGACAGCTCAGTGTGTGTGTGCTGTGTAAATTCAGCTTACCTAATTCACCTATAGCGCATGTCTTTAGACTTGTGGGCGAAACCGGAGCACCCTGAGGAATCCCGCGCAAACACGGGGAGAACATGCAAACTCCACACAGAAATGCCAACTGACCCAGCCGAGGCTCAAACCAGCGACCTTCTTGCAGTGAGGCGATCGTGCTACCCACTGCGCCACCGTGAGGCCCACAGCACAATTCTTAAGGCCTTTTTGGGCCAACTTAATTGTTTTATGTTCAATCCACTTAAGTCTGTTAACTTAATCGATTTGTGTTGGGACAACATGCAAGAATTGTGTGGAACCCTGCATTCTTTACAGTGGACACTGTAAAAAATCCATGGTTCCACATAATACATTCAGGTTGTCCCAACACAAATCGATTAGGTTAACAGACTTAAGTGGATTGAACATAAAACAATTAAGTTGGCCCAAAAATATCTCAAGAATTGTGTTTAAACTCATTTTACATGAGTAGCTTGAACAAGCAGCAAAATATTTTTTTGAGTGTACTTCATGAATCAACTCCACTAAATCAACTCCATGAAAGTCTTGTAATGAAGTTCCAATTCAAAGAACTGTTTTTCTTTGGAATATTTGTCCTCTATGGCTTCAAGCTCATGCTGAGAAAACCAGGAAGACGTCTTTCATGTCAAGACCAACAGTGTGACTGAAAAACTTCAAAGACGCGCAAGAAATTAAGATGTCAGTCTGCTCTACTGTGTGAAATATACACTCACCGGCCACTTTATTAGGTACACCTGTCCAACTACTCGTTAATGCAAATTTCTAATCAGCCAATCACATGGCAGCAACTCAATGCATTTAGGCATGTAGACAGGGTAAAGACGATCTGCTGCAGTTCAAACCGAGCATCAGAATGGGGAAGAAAGGTGACTTTGAACATGGCATGGTTGTTGGTGCCAGACGGGCTGGTCTGAGTATTTCAGAAACTGCTGATCCACTGGGATTTTCACGCACAACCATCTCTAGGGTTTACAGAGAATGGTCTGAAATGTCATGTCTTAAAGTCTGAATCATCTCATACTGGTTTCTTGATCATGACAATGAGTTCACTGTGCTCAAAGGGCCTCCACAGTCACCAGATCTCAATCCAATAGAGCACCTTTGGAATGTGGTGGAACGGGAGATTCGCATCATGGATGTGCAGCCGACAAATCTGCAGCAACTGTGTGATGCTATCATGTCAATATGGACCAAAATCTCTGAGGAGTATTTCCAGTACCTTGTTGAATCTATGCCACGAAGGATTCAGGCAGTTCTGAAGGCAAAAGAGGGTCCAACCCGGTACTAGTAAGGTGTACCTAATAAAGTGGCCGGTGAGTGTATACTGGTAGTTAGCGAAAAGAGGATTTATTTATTGATCATGCTGTTATTTTGACATGTTCATAGTTCTGAGCTGTACCACACAACCTCTCCAGCATATTTTTATGCTTCTACTATGAGTCTGAATGCAGTTTCTTTGGTCATTGATCCCTACAATCAGGCCAGTGTTCATTGATTGTCCATCCCTGTCTGATTCTGAATAAACATGTTGGGCAATTTGTACTTCATTCCAATGGATTAGCCATTTCTTGAACATCAACATGCTGTGTCTCGCACGACACATTTGGAAGATTAGCAAAAACAGATTCATTCGTTCATTGCGCCACCATTGTTTTATCTCTGGCGAGGCGTCACTGTCTGTTGCTCTGTTGACTTTAATTCAAGCTAAGTGAGTCAGTCAGGCAGTGCTTAAAGGTATAGTTCATAGAAAAATAAATGAGGTCATCATCTGCTCACCCTCATGTCATTGCAAACCTGTATGGAATTCATCATTCAGAAAGCAAAAGAAAATATGTTGTGGAAAGTTTGGTGAATTTTTCCAGTGAAACAATGCTGATTATTTTACAGTGTTGATGAACTGTCATGACACATGGTTTAGTATGACAGATGTTCTCTATATAACAAAACAAACAATAACAAAAATAATAATACAGTAAAGAAGTACTTGCCAAGTAATTAGTTTATTTTTGATTTTTGTTTCAAATTTACATATTGGATTTGTCTATTTGTGAATCACGTTTTGAATTCACGTATTGAATTTGTCTATTTTTGAATCGTGTTTTGAATTTATGGATTGGATTTGCATATTTTTGTATTGTGTTTCAAATTCACATATTGGATTTGTCTATTTGTGAATCACGTTTTGAATCAATGTTTCAAATTTATGAATTGGATTTCTGTATTTGGCCTCACGGTGGCGCAGTGGATAGCACATTCGCCTCACAGCAAGAAGGTCGCTGGTTCGAGCCTCGGCTGGGTCAGTTGGCGTTTCTGTGTGGAGTTTGCATGTTCTCCCCGTGTTGGCGTGGGTTTCCTCCGGGTGCTCCGGTTTCCCCTACAAGTCCAAAGACATGCGGTACAGGTGAATTGGGTAAGCTAAAATTATCCGTAGTGTTTGAGTGTGAATGGGTGTGTATGGATGTTTCCCAGAGATGGGTTGCAGCTGGAAGGGCATCCGCTATGCTGGATAAGTTGGCGGTTCATTCCGCTGTGGCAACCCCAGATTAATAAAGGGACTAAGCCGAAATGAAAATGAATGAATGATTTCTGTATTTATATATTGTGTTTCAAATGTACACATTGGATTTGTGTGTTTGTGAATCACGTTTTGAATTTACACATTGGATTTGTGTGTTTTTGAATTGTGTTTCAAATTTATGAATTGGATTTGTGTATTTATATATTGTGTTTCAAATTTACATATTAGATTTGTGTATTTTTGAATCGTGTTTTGAATTTACACATTGGATTTGTGTATTTGTGAATTGCGTTTTGAATTAATGTATTGGATTTGTGTATTCATGATTTTGAACTTACGAATTGGATTTTGCAAATGTGAATAGTGTTGGGGACGTATGAATCTATTTTGTGAATGTATTATTTTTGAGACTAATCTGGCTCCATAGTTTCCTAGTCTGTTTGATTTGTATGCTGTTGTGGTGCTGAACAACAAAAATGTGCGTCAGGATGCAAAAATGAATCTTTCCCTCTCACAACATCATGTTTTCAACACAGACTCATTGGAAATACGTGCTTCAGCTTCCAGTTTTGTTTGAAACTGCAAAAACTTCAACATATTCAACACATTTATTTCAAAGCGAAAACCACATTGGATTGGTGCTTACCACATTGGCAGATTATTTTGCTTGTTTTAAGGAAAAGTGTGCTTAATTTAAACTCATTTCAGAATACAAAACAATATTTTCTGCTTGTCTATATAGAAAATGCTTCTTGCTTTAAGAATTATTAGATATTTTGACTAGAAATGAGATAAACCCTTCGTAAGAAAAGCATTGCCTTTTGTCTTCCATGAGAATTAAACACCGCAGACGCCACTGAAGCAATAAGAGAAACCAGAATGTTCAGATCCTGAAGACAGTGAGCTCTATTATCAAGATAAAGCATGTGAAGTCATCTCCTCTGTCTATAGATACAATGAAGGTGTACATTGTTGCTTCTTTAAGCAGAAGACTCCTTATCCGGTCCTACACAAAGCTAAAGGCATGTTCCCTTAGCCACACATCACATGAATCTAGTGATTCATAATGCTGATATCCGTTCAAAAAAACATGTTAATCTTGGTCGTATGCTTGTATGTCTACAATAAAGGGCTCATTGTAGGTTCTGGAAAACAAGCCACGTTTGGTTGCTTGAATTGTATCTTTTTATATTTGATTAAATTATTAAGTACAATTGAAGTCAGAACTATTAGCCCTCCTGAATTATTAGCCCCTCTCTATATTTTTCCCCAATATTGATATTAAATTAGAAAATTAGAAAATGCATTGATTCATTTATTTAAACCACATCACAGCCCCCCTATAGTGGGTTACTGTAACGCTGTGCTGGTAGACGATGACATGATAAGACTGAACACGGGATACATTAACAAAACGGATTTATTAAACAACACTTACGGATAACAATACTGGATACAGAGAGACGGGACAAGGACGATGAGACAAACGAAGCAAAATACCGGACAACGAAGGACACAGACGAAAGGGTATAAATAGATAAAGGGATGATTAAACTAATGACACACAAGGGATGAACACAGGTGGAACAAATGAACATTGACGGTGGCGGGAAGAGGACAAAAGGAATCACATGACAAAAACAAAATGATGACACGGACGAACACTGACAGTTACTCAGTAAATATTGAATTAAATTTTTTGACTAATGTATTACTTTGACATGATCAGAAAATGGCCCTTGTGCTATTTATGGTTTTGTGCGTTCACTTTTCAAATTAAAAAGGTTTAGATGTCTCTGTCAAACCACCTGAATGAAAAACAAATACTATGATATAATTTAGGGGGCTTTCACACTAGCACTTTTGGTACGTTTGACGTCAGAGTACGGTACGTTTAGCTAGTGTGAATGTTGTCTTCTGAACTCGAGTGCGCACTCGTGAACCGTACCCGAGTCTGCCTGTAAGAGGTGGTCTGGGGTACGGTTCGTGCAAACTCTGGTTCACTTCTGATATGAATGCAATCGTAGCAAATAATGGAAGACAAACTTCCAACAAACTTTAGTTTTCATAGCGTTCATTTATGTGTGTATGTCTATGTATCACCTACCTTGACGACAAGCAGGACTGACCAAGTGCAAACACAGTGATCATGTCTGCTTGTCTCCACCAAAAACGACTTCTGCAGACATCGAGTGATGTTCTGATTGTTTTTAATATATTAATATATTAATATAGCAGTGGCTCTCTGTAATTTGGCTTTGATAACAAAACCAAAAGCTTCAGTAAAAGCAGAACAACCGCGATATGCGTCTCCATTTTGGTGCTTTGCTTTCGTGGCCCTTACCTAGCAACAGCTGTACACAAAACAGCAGCTTGATGACGCAAGCGTACCAGGGTTCAGAAGGAAAAAAGACCATGTGAACACAAACCAGCCAAGGGGGGGCTATCGAACTTGGGTTCGGACCAGGCATTCGGACCAAGTGTGAAAGCACCCTTAAAGTAAACGCTACAGTATTGTTGAGCCAGACTACAGTATAGTTCTTGAATGAATCTGTTGTAGTAATACTATAGTTGCCATGGTAACACAATAAGTAAATATAAACAAACGACCTAATCAAAGTCCCTTTAAGGCAAGCCGTCTTTGAAACGCCTCTCGAAAGGTATGCTCAGGCGTCCTGTTTGAATGGGGAAACATCCAATTCTACAAAATTGCTTGCCAAGCTTACTGTTAAACTTCATATTAGGAATCACCAATAAAATTGAACAACAGCCGTCTCTTTAGTTTATTTCTAAACGTTTGAATCACACAAAATCTGCAGAAACTCACATCTGGTCCGATCCCCTCCCCCGGAGAATCCTCAGTCTATAGCGATTGATGATTGGCTCCTGTACTCTAAGGCGGGGCTTCATTCGCCATATTGACATTAACACTTTTTTGAGTGACACATCTTGTGTATTCTATAATCTTTGACCTAATAATGTACAACTATAGGGTACATTATACTAAAATACACCACAGTGTACGTTAGTAAAATATACTACAGTGTTTATTAGAGTTTTTCAGTTCACTATAGTTAATACAACAGTAGCACTCATTAACAAAATGTTGTAAATACTACATATACAGTATATAACAAACTTTACTACAGTATACTTCAAAAACACCCTAGTGTTTGCTATAAACTGCTATATTGTTTTATGTTTGGACTCTATTGTGACTGCTTAATTCCCACAAACCACTAACAAAAAGTACACATAATAACTTGCTTTTGTCTGTCCAATGAGAGCCCTGGAAGTACTGGATTGTTTGCGCACTGGAGGAATTGGGATTCATGTTTTGTATTATTTTTTTATGGTCTGCTGATAATAAGCAGCCACTTGTGTCTAGTTTTCCTCTTTCCTCCCCAGCTATTTCCAGTTGTATATAAATTTATTGTTGCTTTTGCTCTGTTTCATTTCACATCCTGACAGATTGATATCTGGGCCGGTGGACTGTGTGCGCTTCTCCGGTATTTTACAAAAACATGTTTGTGTATAAAAGAACATGCACAAGTGTTAAGCAAAACTGACCTTACAGTCTTGGGGCATAAAAGTCAAAAAACTAGTTTGACTTGTCCTGTTGTTCCCATTTGTTGGCATTCGGAAACTGTTGCACATGAAAACAAACCCCTTCTGTCTGCAACTTTCACAAATGCTCTTTCTTTATTGATTAATGGATTTTTTGGGCCACAAAATGTTACGATTTTTGTCCGGAGAGACTTTAAAGGGAATATTTTGAAATGCCAGTCCTTCAAAAATGGTATGTTTATCAAAAGTAAATCTGTTTTAGATTTGCATCTTATTTTATGTGTTTATTTATTACTGTTGGTGTTATAAAATGTTTTATTATTATAGAAAATGGATATTTATAAAAGTGTTTGTACATTTTATCTGCCTTTTTGCCATGTCATAGCCAGAGAAGCTGATATGGCAATAAACTCAAATCTAGGCCTGTCACAATAACTTGCCGGCAGCCAGCTCTCTGCAACTCTCATATAGTCGCCCACTGAAGCTAAGCAAAGCTGCGCCTGGACAGTACCTGGATGGGAGACCACATGGGAAAGCTAGGTTGCTGCCGGAAGTGGTGTTAGTGAGACCAGCAGGGGGCACTCAACCTGCAGTCTGTGTGGGTCCTAATGCCCCAGTATAGTGAAGGGGACTCTATACTGCTCATTGAGCGCCATCCTTCGGATGAGACGTTAAACCGAGGTGCTGACTCTCTGTGGTTGCTAAAAATCCCAGGATGTCCTTCGAAGAAGAGTAGGGGTTTAACCCCGGCATCCTGGACAAATTTGCCCACTGGCCTCTGTCCATCATGGCCTCCTAACCATCCCCATATCATAATAATAGTTCTTCTTTAGGTTTAGAGTGTCTTATCTTTCTTTTTCTGTCCAGGTGATCTCATACAGCCTCTATAATATTCAGGTCTGGACACTGTGGAGGCCATTTCATTGTCTGTTTTTCATCAGCTGTGCTTTTATCTCCAAATAGGATTTCACTGCAATTAGCAGACCATTATCATGCTGAAAATGAACACTATTACCACTGAAGTCCTTTCCAGAAGCAATGGCATAACGGATTAAAACCTCAAACCAGGACAAACAGCCTCTCTCCAACGTTGTCTTTCACATGTCTTAAACAAAAACCAAAATAATTCAAACTCTAACCTAACCTAACCCCTATCCTAACAAACCATACATCAACTGAAAGATCATTTATTCACCCTGTATATATCTCAATTTAAAAATAGACTGGTTTTGTGGTAAAGGGTCACATATATCCATTATGCCATCAGTAAAACAACAGATTTAATATTGGCCTAAAACGTTCGCACAGTACTGTCTGTATGTTTGCAGTTATGTAAGAATGCAGAGTGAACAAACTAGTTTATCTAAAAACAATGCTAAAGTCAGTTACACTCCTTGGAAAATGCCCACCAGTTTAACCAATAATCTTTCGGCTCAGCAATATTGCATATTTTCCTTCTCATGCAGTTCGATGATGTGCTTTTTGTGATGTTTTTCATCAGTAATCTGCCTCATCATCTTCAAATAGCAGTGCTTTCACATTTAATAATCTAGAGATGACGTTTGGTAATGATTTCAGGTCCACATGTGTATTTATTGAGGTGTTATTTGTGCTTTTGCCATGATTGACAGACTGTCTGTTCAGCTATTAATGAGTTTTCCTTCGGCTATTGGCTGTCAAAGCTGTTTTGCTGATTTATAGTTTCTCTCACAACCTCAATTTTCCTTCGGCTTAGTCCTTTATTTATTAGGGGTCGCCACAGCTGAATGAACCGTTAACCATTCCAGCTTCTGTTTTACCCGCAACCCAGTACTGGGAAACACCCAGACACACTCATTCACACACATACACTACGGCCAATTTAGTTGATTTAATTCACCTATAGAGCATGTCTTTTGACTGTGGGGGAAACCGGAGCAACTGGGAGAAACCCACGCCAACACAGAGAGAACATGCAAACTCTATAAATATTTATAAAAAGAAACAAAAAATTCACAGGAGGGCGAATAATTTTGACTTAACCTGTATAAATGCTAAACTCAGAGAAGACAAAACCATCCATGAGTAATGAGAAATTTAAAAGATTTGCAGAGGTTTACCGTTACCTGACCTCCATCATCCACCCGAGAGCATCCGCTGTTTACTGGGATTGGAACGTAACCAACTGTGCTGAGGGTTTTGTGCTGAAATACGCAAACAGACTGACATATATTTTCCCTATAGCTGCTATACAGACAGTCATGCACTATTGTCCTCAGCACACATGCATGAACATCACAATCAAACACACACACACACACACACACACACACACACACACACACACACACACACACACACACACTGTCATGTCAGGTTTATGTCTTCTTCCAGAAATAACAGACCACCCTCAAGAGTTTATGTAAACCTTCACGAAAACAGGACCAACACTTCTTATCTCTGGCTCATGAAAAACTAGGCTGTACTAGGAAGCTAGCATTCTTTTAGCATTTACGTTTGTATTTGGAAAGGTACTTTTTATTAAACCAGTGCATCTTAATTTGTGTTAACAAATTTAACGACTTGTTTAACGATCTAAGTGCAAAGTCTGAAGTTCATGGCGCAAAAGCATTAAGGTCGTGCCAAAATCCACTTTTGCTATTTTAAGGATGGAAAAATACGGTCTGCGCCGGGGCACATGGTCTAACAGTTAACAGTATTTACAGTATTATTATATATTATTATATAACATAACATATTATTATTATTATTATTATTATAGTCTATTTCAGTTCCTCAAAATAGCAACGCACCAACAATGCGCCTTAACACACCTCCTTTTCAGACCAGCACACCCATGAGTCCACAAAGTGGCCCAAATGGATTTGCTATTTAAACAACGTGGCGCAAAACGTGAAAATTACAGTTGCGGTGGTCTGTAAATGGCAACAAATTGCACCAAACATATCTTGCGCCTTATTGCTCCGGGTGTATGATAGGGCCCTCTATTTTGGTGTAAGGAGCAACAGCGTGAGGGTAGGGTTAAAACTTAGCTTAGGCTCTTTCTGTAGGCTGTCTGAATGTTTGTGTCGGGCCTTCGTGCACTTCAGTGCTGCACATTTCGGTGTAGAGCAAAAAATAAAACAATACGATACCAGTTTTTCTTAAATATAGTACCAATAGTACCAAAGATCCAGTGGGCCTGGTTCTAGTTGAGATAAGTGAAAGCTGAAATAAGTGAAAGTGAAAGACATGGCAACCAGCGGTGCTGCTGATTCAGATCAAGAAGAAATTGGTACTGTATTTATTTACTTTTGCTAGGAAATGCTAGTATTGTCACATTCATTCATTCATTCATTTTCTTTTCGGCTTAGTCCCTTTATTAATCTGGGGTCGCCACAACGGAATGAACCGCCAACTTATCCAGCATATGTTTTACGCAGCGGATGCCCTTCCAGCTGCAACCCATCATTGGGAAACATCCATACACTCATTCACACACATACACTACGGACAATTTAGCTTACCCAATTTACCTGTTCCGCATGTCTTTGGACTTGTGGGGGAAACCGGAGCACCCGGAGGAAACCCACGCAAACACGGGGAGAACATGCAAACTTCACACAGAAATGCCAACTGACCCAGCCGAGGCTCGAACCAGCGACCTTCTTGCTGTGAGGCGATTGTGCTACCCACTGCGCCACCGTGCTGCCAGTATTGTCACATTTTTTTTTTTTCAATTTCATTACCGATTGGTACTTTTAACATCCCTACTCCCTAGAAAGACCCTGATTATAATGATATGGCTATGTTGGCCATATCAAACAATTCCTCAAATTCATCAGCATCATGTCAGCAGATGAGGTCAATAAAATCACACTGTTATGATGGTTTGATTATAAATCATTTTAGCGACTAAAAGGTTCTATAGATCTGGATGTGTGAGACTATTGTTTAAATGAAAGACTTTCTTTGCACGACACTTTGAATGTAGCATACATTACCAGAAATAGCTCTTTCAGCACCATGTGTCTTCGAATGGAAGGGAGACTCTCGGGAGCTGGAGTAAAGTTTTTGTGTTGTTTTTTTAATATATTTTTTTTAGCAAATTTGCTAGTTGAATAGTTTGTGCTCATTGTGCTTAATTTGTTTGCTGTCCTATTATCAGAATCAGAATCAGAATGGGTTTTATTGCTAAGTGTGCTTACACACACACACACACAAGGAATTTGTTTTGGCTACAGAAGCTTCCAGTGTACATAAAGTGACGACACCAAATAAATATGAGAAAGACAACAAACATTAATCAGAGATGCAGTCAGTCAGAAAGCTCTAGATGATGAATTGTATGTACAGATTTGTTATAAATATACAAGTTATAAGGTGCTGTGTACAACTGTGTAGAGAAAGTATTGAACTGTAAAATGTTATAAGGTGCTGTACGAGTGCGTATGAGAAAGCATTGCATGTTTATTGCACAGTAGGGGAATATTGAACTGTTCATGAGGTAGATGGCCTGAGGAAAGAAACTTTTCCTGTCTGGCTGTTTTTGTGCTTGGTGCTCTGTAGCGCCGACCAGACGGTAACAGTTCAAACAGGAAGTGCGCTGGGTGTGAGGGGTCCAGAGTGATTTTGTAAGCCCTTTTACTCACTCTGGAAGAGTACAGTTCTTGAAGTGTAGGAAGGGTAGTGCCAGTGATTCGTTCAGCTGTCCGGACTATTCGCTGTAGTCTGTGGAGGTCGGTTTGGGCAGCTGAGCCGAACCAGACGGTGATTAAAGTGCAGAGGATGGATTGGATGACAGCTGAGTAGAACTGTACGAGCAGCTCCTGGGGCAGGTTGAACTTCCTCAGCTGACTCTGCTGGGCTTTCTTCACAATAGTGATACAGAGAAGTGTTACAGTATGCATTTCCACATTTGGTCAGTATATACATAAGCCCAATTTAACATTCTTCAACATGACTTTTCCCTCACAAAAATGCTTTCCTACCTAAATAAGGTTTTTCTTTTGTTTAAACACAGCTGTGGTATGAGCCGTTTCTCTTGGCCTGCTGAAACCTCCAGCACTGTTCGGGTTGAATAGAAAACAAAGCACCTGTTCTAGCAGCATGCACTGATTAAGACCTATTCATCTGATAGTATTTGTCCATTTTTGGCATTAACTTCTAAAATCCACTCATTGCAATTAATAATTTAGCACAGTATGTAGCTTTTTAATACTCGTTTAATTTAAAGGGGTTTTGGACCTATTGTACAAAAATCTATTTTATAAGGGGTTTAAACACAGTTGTGTGGCAACAGTCTGTGAATATCAGTCTGCAGAAACACTTTGATTGACATTCTCTCTTTGTACGTGTCATCAGAGGGGGAAAGGCCCGCCCACTAGTGACCATCTCTCCCTCATTAGCATACGATGTTAGTCTTGTTTTTGAATCTGCCACTATGCTGACACACAGGCATTAGTAGCTCCGCCCTCTTTTGAAAAGAGCACAATCTCATTTGAATTTAAAGCGACAGTCACCAACGCGGCACAATTAGGATCAAAGCCTAAAAGGGTCCGTTTCAAAGAGATATAAAACATTATTTATGGGGTATTTTGAGCTGAAACTTCGCACACACACACTAGAGATATCAGAAAATATTTTACATTTTGTAAAAATGGGGCATAATAGGTCCCCTTTAAGCAGTTTTGTTCATGGCTTATTTGCTATCATTACATTTAATTATCGTTATAATAAAAAAGGGTTCATAATATAAATTTTTCTAAAAATTTTGCCTTTATCTGTATACCTTTTTGCTCTCAGTGTCTCTGTTTGGCTCAGTTGAACGGTGCTAAAGATTGCACAGTATGATATGTTATGCAGCTTCTTAATATCTGTTTAATTTAAAGGGGACCTATTGTGCAAAAATCACTTTTAAAAGGGGTCTTTAAATATAACCAGCTTCTAATTTCACAGGAGGGCTAATAATTTTGCTTTCATCTGTGTACCTTTTTCTCTTAGTGTTTTTTTTTTTTTGGCTTAGTTGGACGGTGCTAAAGATTGCTTCCTCTCGGGGCAGCTCTCCCTGCAAGGAGCAACGTGTCGCGGCGTATCCGTCTGCTCCAGCTGACCGTGCCAAACACAACACCCCACTAAGAGAATAAGTCTCTCGTTCTGGCAGTCAGAAAAGTTACTCGCTGACCAGTGCTTTTCTCTCAACTTCCTGAGTCGTCTGTCTGTCCCCAGAGAGCCGTCCAATGCTGCGTCTCTTGCCAATGGGCTCAAACTGATGTTTGGTTTTGATTGCGAAGGAATTGTTCTTCATGAAAATAAACTTTTTAAGACTGCACTGTAAAAAAAAATGGACTCAACTTAAAATTGTAAGGCACATCTATTTTGAGTTGACGCAACTTAAATATAGTCAACTACAGTTCTCAAAACTGTAGTCAACCCCACTTATGGCATTATTTGGAGTGCATTTATATACACTTATTTTTTAAATGATTGTTTCCCTTTTCATTTATGTATTTATTTCTTTTATTATTATTATTATTATTTTTATTACTATGTCTCTCCAAACACCTGTAATTTCAGACTGAAGTAATTGACAGCTAGTGAACTATTGTATGTTCTGTTCTTGGTAAGGGCTGTGGGGTTTGTGAATGTGTATGCTTGAAAATCAATAAAAAAATTGTAGTCAACTCGACTCAACTCAAAAACGCTGTCCGGTAAGTTTGCCTTATAATTTTAAGTTGAGTCAACTTTCTCTTTTTTTACAGTGTGAATGTTTATTGCAAAGCTCCGATCAGTCACTGCTTCCTAGGATGTGTGGATTGTCTTAGACATTCTTTATGGCTTGTGTAATTCGCTCATCTCCGCTGCTTGGCTGCTGCGCAGGAATGTGTTGATGGCTTACCTGTAATAAGTAGAATCAGAACTGACTAGCTTTTGGATTGTTTGGATAGTCATCTAAAGACCGGGACACTCCAACCATACGGCCGGCCATTGGACATTGTTGGGGTGTCGATGAGAGTCTGTCAGGCTCTTTTGTTTGGTGTTTACCACAGGTCTGATTGGCTGTTCAGATGTGAATCGGAGTGCAAAAACAAAAACAGAAGTGACGAAACTAAGCAAACTAAGGAAGTCAAGAGGGAACAAAGAAGCCGGCTGTCATTTTGTCGTATTTCTTAAGTATTTGCAAACTATTTGGACTATCAGATTATCAAACAGATTTGATAGAGCGAATCCCTCTGCGGTGAAAATTGTACATAAACGCTGCAAACGGTGTGATGGCACCATGAATGCTGAAAAGTACATTGAGATTTTGGAGCACAATATGCTGCCTTCAAGAAGACATAATTTCCAGGGACGCCCATGCATATTTCAACAAGACAATACAAAACTACATTCTGCACACATTACAAAGTCCTGGCTGTGGAGGAAGAGGATACAGGTATTTGACTGGCCTGCCTGCAGTCCCGACCTGTCTCTAATAGAGAATGTGTGGCGCATTTCAATGAGCAAAATACGACAACGAAGCCCCGTACTGTTGCTCACATTAAGACTTGTTTGCAGAAGGAATGGGACAAAATTACACCTAAAACATTTCATCACTTGGTGTCTTCAGTCCCTAAACGTTTTAAGTGTTGTGCAAAGGAATGGCAAGGTAAATTATTTTGGGAAAAAAAAAATAAATCATGAGGAACATATTAAATAATGTGCTGTTGTGTTGTCTGCAATGAAATGCAAGTCAAAGTAAATTTAGAAATCACTACTTTCTTTTTCAGATTTAGGGTTGTATTTAAAAGAGAGCAAGGTTTTACACCGTAATACTTACCTCATCCACAGGATGTATAAAATCCACATAAGACATGATGCAACAGGCAGAAACATCACTGGAACGTCAGTATCTGTGGCGAGGTGAAGAGTTTAATGCTCTGAGAAAGTTTTAAATCTCAAACTACATGACCGATAAAGCACAGCATGCATGCATTATAAAAAAAATACCACAGGTAAAAATATTAAGGAAATCAATTGTGACCCATAGCAAAAACAAGTTGCCAAGCTGTTCTAAAAGATAACTTTCTCATGAAATTTTTGTATGTTTTGTACTAGAGAAAGGATTGTTGTAAAATTGATCATCAGTAAGTGGCCATGCCAAGGAATTCTCCACCCAGATGGCAAAACCAAACTGCAAACTGCGAGCTTTCCGAAATGCTGATGCTCTTTTTTGCAAGCAGCGCGTCCTATGGTAATTTAAGCGTTGTGGTTAATGACCGTACGCTACTGGATTGCTTTGAGCAGAGGGTGTTTTCAGTCTCGCTCTCGGAGATATTTGCGGTTTCTGGAGAGAAACCCAACCACAGTCGTTCTGGCAGGGCTTTGAATCGTCTGGCTAATGAACATGCTGTTTGGGTGGGCCTGAGAAATCTTTGACATCCACGCATTCTGACGCCATGTTGAGCTGTCACGCGTATTGTATAAGCACCATAAATTGCATCGCAAGTACATTTACGACTTAAGATCAGGTGCAATTATTGGTCTGCAGTGCTCCACGAGGGCAGAACTAAAGCAAGCCATTGAAAATAAGATTGCAGATTGGTTCAAAGTGGATTTTGGAGCTTCTGCTGAAATTGGGGCTCCATCAGATATGATATGACAAGTTAATGTGTTCGGTGGCGGAAAACATGCGTTTGATTTTCACTTGGTTGCAGACTATGGTTGCTGAAATGAAGCCAGTAAAAACACAATTTCCCAACATCCTCTTCGAAAGCGATTCCCATGTTACAGGAGCCGCTCGGAGAAGAGTCTGGGATACTGTACATTATACAGTCAGCATTTGAAGTGGATCAAAAGCCTTTCATCAAAAGTTGTCCTAAAACTATTGAACAGTACCCATTCTTCTCTTGGGACAATTTTGAAAACCTTTTTTAATCCTTTGTTGACTACTGTAGATAGAGAATGTGATGATTTGATGATCTTTATAATTCCTCGCTGGATGACTGCGGGTAATGTTATTAAAGAGGAGATCTTTCAAATTAGGCAATAATATTACTCTGAATATTTGTCGGACATATTAAAGCCAATATGCCTGAAAAGTCAAATGGGATTGCGAAGATAACTTATTATTTGGCCTTTTTATTACTGGACAAAATTTGTTCAGATTGAGAAATTATCCATGTGCTGTGACTCCCAAAATCATGGTCATATTTATGATTTAATAAAGACCCTAATATACTTAAAGGGATAGCTTACCCCAAAATTAAAATTCTGTCACCGTTTACTTACCCTTTTCCTGTTCCAAACCTTTATGACTTTCTTTATTCTGTTGAACACAAACGTTGAAAAAACAGTAAACATTGACTTCTATAGTATTTGTTGTATTTTTTACTATTGAAGTCAATGGTTACAGGTTTTCAGCTCTCTTCAATCTATCTTCTTTTGTGTTCAACAGAATAAAGAAAACCATATAGGTTTGGAAACACTTGAGGGATAGTAAATAGTGACTACATTTTCATTTTCGGGTGAACTATCCCTTTAAATCAGACTGTGAGCTGGTGGTGGGGGTTCATGTTGAACTGGTTTCAGGTATCGAAAACCATTTGCCAAAGCAAACTTTCTGGACAACTTTGGTTTGGCTGGTAAATTTTAAGTTTCACGGCACTGAACGAGTCTACGCTGTTTTTCAGCCTTCCATAGCACATAAAGCACAGCTACCTTCTTAACAAAATCCATGTCAGCCATTTTGCAATGAAACTGGAATGATTTTTTGCCTGTTGTGAATTCACGAATGAAGCGAGTAAACTGAAAAATGTTCAAGCGTCTATTTTTTTGTCATAATAATGTGAATTATTCACTCAAAGCAAGTCTAGTGTGAACACCCCATTACTCTGCTTCATACTACTATAATAAAACTACCAGCTATTGAGTTGAATACTTCAGCTCATCCATCAACATGATTTCTGTAGGATAATAAAGACCACGATTCCCATGATTCCACACTCAGTCACGCCGTCATCAAACTACACTTTTGTTTGTTGTGAACACATGCCCTCCAGTGGCCAAAATGACATACTGTGCCTTTAAATGCAGATCTGGTGCAAACGTATTCACTATGTTGTGATCAAATACTTTCTTAAATGCTGTTTTCACAATGTAATTTTGTCTGTTTGTTTTGTTACTGAGGAAAAATGCAGCACATCTAAAAACGCTACAGTGTTATAGGGTTGCACGATACTGGAATTCGGTACCGATCGATACTGAAATTTTGAAAACGTCAATTTCCCGCTAACATTTGAGCGCGTTCTTAAACTCTCCGCGGATGGCTGCGGATCATTCATATGTCAGCTTATCGACAGACCAGCTGAACGACGTGACTTTGAAACACTCCAGTGTCCCTGTATCTGTGGTTACACTCAGTAAACAGTAGAGCTCGGTGAACTGATGACCTTCATGGCCAATCACAGTCATTTCTGTTGAGCATGTGAACACAATGGCAAATCAGCGCTGTTTGAGAACGTTCTCAACAGCGCTCAAATGTTAGCAGATAATGTTAGCATTTAACAATGTATGCAAAAACGAAGAACTTCTTATTATATTAATAAAATATTGATATTAATGATATTAATCTCCAGGTTGGAGGAAAGTCCTTACCCCAGGTGGAGGAGTTCAAGTATCTTGGGGTTTTGTTCACGAGTGAGGGAAGGATGGAACGTCAGATTGACAGGCGGATTGGTGCAGCGGCAGCAGTAATGCGGTCGATGTACCGGTCCGTTGTGGTAAAGAAGGAGCTGAGCCGAAAGGCAAAGCTCTCGATTTACCGGTCAATCTACGTTCCTACTCTCACCTATGGTCATGAGCTTTGGGTCATGACCGAAAGGACAAGATCTCGGATACAGGCGGCCGAAATGAGTTTCCTTCGCAGGGTGGCAGGGCGCACCCTTATAGATAGGGTGAGGAGCTCTGTCACCCGGGAGGAGCTCGGAGTAGAGCCGCTGCTCCTCCACATCGAGAGAAGTCAGCTGAGGTGGCTCGGGCATCTGTTTCGGATGCCTCCTTGACGCCTACCTAGGGAGGTGTTCCAGGCATGTCCCAGCGGGAAGAGGCCTCGGGGAAGACCCAGGACACGCTGGAGAGACTATGTCTCTCGGCTGGCCTGGGAACGCCTCGGGATCCCCCCGGAGGAGCTGGAGGAAGTGTCTGGGGAGAGGGAAGTCTGGGGTTCTCTCCTAAGACTGCTACCCCCGCGACCCGGCCCCGGATAAGCGGTTGAAAATGAATGAATGAATGAATGATATTAATGATAAGAAATAATTTCCAATATGAACATATACACATTCTTAAGTCTAGATGCATTTAATTAACCAGCAAATTATTTTCAATTAAGTTAGTTTATGCTTGAAAATGTCCCAATCTTCCAACAGGCTAAGAGAAATATACAATGGATAAATAAAATAAGATATAAACACATACGAGACGGCACTGTAAAATAAATTTCTACCAGTACTTTTGTCTTGTTTTTCTTCAATTCTTGATTCTAACATTCACTGTCTTAAGTCATTTAGCGTCTCAAGTCATCCAGGGATTGTGTGAAGTAAGACAGACTCGACAGAATAATCACGACGCTTATTTGTTTAACATGCTCGGTGTACGCAGCACAGGCAGTGAAACGGTGATGTAATATTTGAACATTAAGAAACAGGAACGGAGGCTCGTAAAACGGCACAAATTTAGTTCTGTGGAAACAAGAATGCTTGTGTTTTTGCTCCAGAACAGATCAATGAACAGATCGGTGCAGATGTTAAAGGGTTTTAAGAATCGTAGCGTTGCCTAATACTCTGTCTTTAGCGAAAAGGTGCTGCTTGCTCCCCTGCGGTGGAAATATTGGGGCCAAAGTAAACCCAGCCTGGCCAACACTTTTAGTACTTGTTTTTCTCTCACCGCAAATGAGGTCTTTGGGTTGGTTTTTCCTCTGAAGCGTCCCTCAAGCAAACAGTCCTGCTCATGAGGGAACTATTTGGTAAAACACCTCATGGTTTCGTGGTCTTCTCATCTGCATTAAAGGTGGACGCTAGGGTTGCAATGATACAGATCAGTTCACGGTTCAGTTTGTGTCACAGTTTTAGGGTCACGATTATGGTATGGTTTGGTATATGTTGTGTTCAGTAAAAAAAAAAAAAGGATACTGCCAAAATAACAATAATCTTCAAGCAAAAGCACCAAAGAATACAATACAGTACAATTAGTAATGTGGCGACGCAGGTGTTATATCTCACAACAGTCAGCCGCGTGAACCTTGGACTACATAAGATATTGCTCAAGATGGATGGGAACATCTGGCCACTGTCGTTTCTTCTCAATTCTGGATGTCCTCCAACTCCTGTGGCCCGTTTTCCCATGTTCCAAGGTTTGGGGATTTGGGCCGGCTCACTCCATTAAACAGGACTGCTACACACCCTCGCTAACAGATGCTGTACAGCTGATGGGCGGCATCTGATCCTGTCATGAAGACTCTTCCTGCTTATCTCCACACCATCTGAAAGTCATTATAACACCATAAGCGTGCATCTCCCAGTGTGGCCAATGAAAAGGCTGATAAACGGCATCCTACCTCAGTGTTAGAGTTCACATGCTGACGTACGACACTATGATCTCTCGTTCTCTCTGTGGGTTCAGAGACCCTTGTCATTATCTCTCAGCTCTGCTCTCTGATTTTGAAGGCGGCGTAATATCAGGGTGATCAAACGAGCTTCAGTGACGTGCAGAGGTTGATGCTAGTGAGTCTACATGGCCACCCGCAGATTCCTTAATGTTACAGCGTGACGCATTATATGTCATGATGTTGTGTCTCACTGACCCCATTTGCATCATTTAAAATGCTTTAGGGGCTTTCAGACTGGAGGAACATTTTCACAGTTCCTAGAACTATTGGTGGAAGTATGCGCTTTTTTTGTGTGTGTGTTTGCTATTAATGCTATTAATTCGCTCAACTCATCTCACCATTCTTTACATTTTTTTAAATGGGGACTTTCTGTTCTATTATGCCGCTTTTCACAAGATGTAAAATGAGTCTCTGATGTCTCTAGAGTGTGTATATGAAGTTTCAGATCAAAATACCCTGCAAATAATGTTGTATAACTCTTAGAAGCTGCCCCTTTTAGGCATTCTGACGCTTTAAATTCAAATGAGATTTTTAAAAGAGGGCGGAGCTACAAATGCCTGTGTGTCAGCATAGTGGCAGATTCAAAAACAAGACTAACATCTTATGCTAATGAGGGAAAGATAATTATAAGTGGGCGGGGCTTTCCCCCTCTGATGACACGTACAAAGGGAGAATGTTGATCAAAGTGTTTCAGCAGTGATTATAAAAAATAAATGAATACATTTATACATAATACATTATATGATGGCTATATAGGCTGCACACAACTGTGTTTAACCCCTTAACTGTCGCCCTCACTTTTTGAACATAGACACGAAAATGACATAATAAACTTGATTATATCCAAATGATTGCAAATATTCAAAGCTTTGGTGCATAAATTTATGCTTGTTTTTTTTTTGGCACTTGTCGGATTCTAGCGAAAGTGAAAAAAGTTCAAAATAGTTAAATAACTATTTATTTAATTTATATTAACTAATCTATTTAGTTATTAAATAAATACTATTTACTTTTTAGAAAAGTGACGTGCCTTTAAGATTATGAAAATAATCAAATGTACATAAAATGTTTTACAAAATTTGGGCCAAAACAGGTTTTGACAGAAAATCAAAGCTAAATATCTGAACAAATTATATTCCAAATTTGAACTTGATATCGCCAAAAAATTGGATTTTGTTTGGTCGCAGTACCAAACATGACCACCAGTTGATATACATTTTCCATTGGTGAACATATGAAGGCGTCTGTGTGTGTTTTGAGGAATATGAACCATATTGTTTCATTCTTTCCACAATATGTGTAATGTAGACATAGTAGTAGTATGGGCAGTTTGGTGGTATTTGATTTGAATTTAGTCTCATTTTTAAAACGTACTTGTGGATTGCTGTAGCAAAGTAATGCTTTACAACTCTGATGTGTATGCTTGTCGCGAATTAATAAATAACCATTGCTCAGTAATATCTATCAATTCCAATCAGATTTGGAAACTAGACATTTTAAGCTTTCAAATGATATATATTTTGTCATAATTGCTTTACGTGTAGACCATAATATTATGGTTTAAGTATGGTTTAAACTCTTAAATGCTCCCACAGGTTGAAGGGTGACAGAAAATGTTTTTTGATCTCCTACTAAATAATAAAAAACAAAACAACAACAGTAACATATGTATTCAGAAAAGTTTCAGAAAAGGACCTTTCCAACAAGTAGCATTTCTGCCATAAAACTCTGTCCGCACAGGCTGATAGGTCACCTAATCTACTCCTGCGTCATTAACTACATGCCGATTTTGGAGACCCTCCTCCACCCCAGCTCCACCTGTGTTTAGATCTGCTACATGGTTTCATACATATTATATTCGCAGCAGCAGCGTGTTATATTCCAAGACGGCATGTCTGTGTATATACTGGCAGTAGCAGGTCTCGGTACTTGCTCTGCCTTAATAATCAAAGCAGCAGCAGGAGCGTAGCAGGTCTATACCGCCAAGACCAAATACATCAACTTTGCCATATACATATTCATTACCATACTAAATCCCGAAAGTGTTCTTGACAGAATATATAGTTTGTCATGATTAGATTAGGATTTAATTGCAATATAGTGAAGTAAACTAGAAAGTTAAGGAGTTAAAGGAGTGTGACATTGCTCTCTTTACCGCTTTACAGCATAGTATACTCTCTGTTATATGAAAACTCACTGTGTGCCAAGGGCAACTGGTATTGATCATTGTATATTGTGGATTTGCTTTTTTGGTCAGACCAGTCATAATGGTCAAATTCAGTGATTTTATTCACATTACATAAGCACCTTTTTCCTTTCCAATAAAAACTGTCAGCTTGATAGTGATGCCAGCGGGAAAACACTGAAAATAAATAACTCCACCATAAAGAGCAGCCAAAGGAGCAGTTCGTCAATAGTTGAGTTTACAAGTTGGGTGCATTTCAATAAAAGCGAAGCATAATGAGATTAAATGGCTTCCCATGAAAGTTTAGCTCAACAGATAAACACGTCATACATTGGAGAAGCATGTAGTTACAAGATACAAAGACTTTCTTGGATGAAGATCCAATAACAAATTAGATTTAGACCTCTTATGATAAGATGTTGTGCAATAGAGTGTCCTTGAAATAACTGCGATGAACGATATTACTTTGCTATAATGGTAGTAATATATTACATAAGGCATAATGTAAATCCAGTCGGTTGTTCCAACGTTATCACGCCGCAACTATTTGATTTAGTGGCTAATTTGTATGAATTTGTACGATCTCATTCGTACAGTTTAGTATGATTTGCTCATCCCCCAACGTTTTTTGTTTAGGGGTGGGGTTGGGTGCCACGCCTCCTTTTAAAAATCGTACATTTTCTTACAAGTTAACTCTTGTGAATTCATACGAATCAGCCACTAAACTGACAAAACGTAAAAAAGTTACGTTTCGGGGGCGGCATGGTGGCTCAGTGGTTAGTACTGTCGCCTCACAGCAAGAAGGTCACTGGTTTGAGTCGCGGCTGGGCCAGTTGGCATTTCTGTGTGGAGTTTGCATGTTCTCCCCGTGTTGGCGTGGGTTTCCTCCGGGTGCTTCGGTTTCCCCCACAGTCCAAATACATGCGCTATAGGTGAATTGAATGAACTAAATTGGCCATAGTGTATGAGTGTGTGTGAATGTGAGAGTGTATGGGTGTTTCCCAGTACTGGGTTGTGCATGGAAGGGCATCCGCTGCGTAAAACATATGCTGGAATAGTTGGCGGTTCATTCCGCTGTGGCGACCCCCGATAATCAGGGACTAAACCGAAGGAAAATGAATGAATACGTTTCCTCTTGAGATCAGGCTGGTTGTTCTAAAAGTTTAATTCAGATTTTATTCAGTTTTATTTATTAATTTATATTATGCAGCTTATTACTGACCTACTTGTCATTTATAAATTGACATGATGCTGTTTATTACACGACTACTTGCCTCAAAAGTTAACTATTAGACACAAAATTGTTGATCTGAGCTGTAATAATTTGCTGTCTTTAATTAATACTTAATATTAATATTTTAAAGTCAGCAAACACCATTAAGTATGTTAGCCAAGCCCAATACCTCAGACAGACCTAATCTGAGAATTAAACTGAAAACAAACAGGAAGTGCATTTTCAGATTTGAATTTTAGCTTTCAAGGGCAAACACAAAATGCACAGATGAATTGTTCACCACAAAACTAGCAACGTGAGCTAATCAAATCAGTATGGTTAGTTTTGATTGTTGAGTCAAATAAAGGCAAGCTTTTAATTAAACTTAAATGACACTTATTAATCAAATGACTCATTGAGATACATGAATGTCCATATTTGACCCAACATTGGGTTAAAACAACCCAATTTTTTTTACAGTGCATGTATGCCCAAAATGCAAGATCGAACACATTTTGCAAGCATTTTAATACAACAATACAAACAAAACGCTTATTCATGCATGCACAGTTGGTGAATGACTTATCAGAAACTGTGACAAACTGATTTCAGTCGCTTTAAATTCAAATGAGATTGTGCTGTTTTCAAAAGAGGGCGGAGCTACTAATGCCTGTGTGTCAGCATAGTGGCAGATTCAAAAACAAGACTAACATCTTATGCTACTGAGAGAGAGAGATGGTCACTAGTGGGCGTGGCTTTCATTCCTCTGATGACACGTACAAAGAGAGAATGTCAATCTGAGTGTTTCTACAGACTGCTTTTATCAAGTGTGATTATAAAAAAATGTAATTAATAATTTTTTACCATTATAGGCGGCCTATATTCACACGCTGTTGCCACACAACTGTTTAAACCCCTTATAAAAGTGATATTTGCATAATAGGCCCTTTAAACAATAATTTTAGACAACTTATCAAGTGTCTATTATCAAGTGCCCTATTATAATTTCTCGAATGCTGTTTTATGTAAATGAATAATGCAAATGAAC
>CAIGQW010055047.1:1154134-1169542 GCA_903798125.1 Danio choprae | reverse complement strand
GTTTTGAATACATGTTTGGTCTTAGTCTTAGTCATGAAAGGTGCTCTATGTAAGTTGGTGTCTTTTCTAAATCATAAACATACCATTTTTGCAGATATTTAAGAGTGAACACTTGTTTATCTGAAACATGATGCTTATTCTAGTCGGTTATAAAATAGACACTCTTACAGTCAGTAGAAGAATATTTCCATGTTTGTAGCTTTGATATAAGCGAGTTGTTGGGTAGAGGAAACTTGCAGGATATTCCAGTGTGTGAGAATGAAGATGCCATACCTGAAAACGAAATCTAAAGCACACAGAACTCTTCTCTGTAAATAACCAATTAATTGGCATTTCTGTGTGCATGTTCTCCCCGTGTTCGTGTGGGTTTCCTCCGGGTGCTCCGGTTTCCCCCACAATCCAAACGCATGCGCTATAGGGGAACTGGGTAAGCTAAATTGTCCGTGGTGTATGTGTGTGAATGAGAATGTATGGGTGTTTTCCAGTGATGGGTTGCCAATGGAGGGCCATCCGCTGTGTAAAACATATGCTGGATAAGTTGGCGGTTCATTCCGCCGTGGCGACCCCTGATTAATAAAGAAACTAAGCCGAAAAGAAAATGAATGTTAAAAGATACCTGGCGTTTTTATAAATACAGTGACTTTGCAGTCTGCACCATGACGTCATATAGCTTCTGCTGCAGAATCTGTCACGTGAGGGCGGCGGCGCTGCTCATGATGATTTCATTGTTGTAATTTATCAATTTGTTTCATTATAAAACCCTGAGTTGGCTACTTTGCAGCCTTATTATGCTTTATAAATATTATATATACTGTTTTAAACACAAGGCTGTCCGGATGTCACATTACGAGCTGCGTACAGTTCGTTTTATTAAAATTTCTGATTCAAAACTACACTGGCTATAATATTAAAACTGCACGGATTAACGTGTACACAAACGTGTCATCTCCACAACAAATATAATGTATCACAGTTTCATCAATTACAGCCATAAATAAACGTGCATAAAAATATTTTATAATAACGGATTATTAGCATACATGAAGTAGGCTAGCCTGGTTATGTTAGCTAATAACACGCTTTGTTTATTTACTCGTTTTTTATTTTATTTTAATTTAGCTTGTTCCAGAATCTTCTAGAAAGAATCACAAAATGTTTAGTCCGTGTATGTGATGCAGAAATGAGCCACTCCCTCCCTCCTGCAGTCGTTTTTTTCCCCTCATAGCGACGTCTCATCCTCCATCTTCTCTGAATAGTGCATCTGCACACCTACATCTGTGCAAAACCGCAAAATGGTGAGTACATACTTATATTTCTGATTTAATCACTGCCTTAGAATGATATTATTTAGGTCTTTTGCACTTAAAATCTAATGTTGCTGGTTATTGCTTGACGGGAAAAATAGGCTACTAGGCTAATTCATTATAAATAGCCTGATTTGGAACCACACCGTGTATTAAACCGTATATATATTACAGCATTTACAACTCTTTATTATTGAAATTTACAGGATACTGTGGTATTAACTGTAATAAATACTGTAGTATAGGATTTTACTGTGGTATGAGCATGTTGTAGAAACCTTAGGGGTCATTTGTTTAACGTTATATTAGTATAGTTGTTGTATTACCACAACAGATTAATTCAAGTATTTTATTATTGTGTGATTCAGAAACACTACAGTGTACAAATAAATTACTATAGTATTTTTATGTGGGGTTAGAGAAGCTTTTGTTCACATTTATGAATTTTAAAGTGACTAATACAATACGATTTCGTTAAACGAAACGTTAGTTATGTATTTGCTGACATGAAGAAATAGTGAACAATACAATTATTACAGTATTTATTTATCTACGGTAATGTTATTGAAAATACTTTTGTTCATTGTCTCGTAATCGAGCGTTATCGTTATCATTGTAATATTATCAAGCACATATTTGGGTTTTAATAACGCGTCAGTAAATGTTAAACTTTAAGGAATGCTGCAAGTATTGTTCATTTCTGGTTCATGGATATACATGAACTGACATAAACCTTATTGAGAAGCGTGACCTTATTTTTGTATTGAAATCATCTGGATGTTGTAATTCACAGCTGGATAAACAGGTGTTTATGTAAACATGTTTATTATGTTAATGTTAATCTCAAAATGTAGACGTTTGATCAGTGTTATGTGGTTTAACAGCACTATATAAAGCCCTGCTGTTTTGTGAGGAAAATAAATCAGATTTAATACATTAAAGCTTCAATGTCCCTCACTATTGTAAATGATCACTCATTTTGTTTTTGTGCAAAAGCGTGAGTGTATCTCCATCCATGTGGGTCAAGCTGGTGTCCAGATCGGCAACGCCTGCTGGGAACTTTACTGTCTTGAGCATGGGATCCAGCCGGATGGACAGATGCCCAGCGATAAGACCGTTGGCGGAGGAGACGATTCCTTCAACACTTTCTTCAGCGAGACCGGAGCTGGCAAACATGTGCCAAGAGCAGTGTTCGTCGATCTGGAGCCCACTGTGATCGGTCAGTATACTCGTCTGATGACCACACTGAAAAGAACTCAGATCTAGTCAAGAGTTACACTGCAAAAAAATGCTTTATTGCTTTGATTTTGTTGCACTACAAAAATAAAATCGTGAGTTTTTGTCCTGTTTCTAGTCCAAATATCTCAAAATTCTTAAATCAAGAAGCATTTTCTATATAAGTAAAATAAATATGGTCTTGTTTTGAGAAACAGTATGCCAAAATCAAGAGAGTTTTTCCTTAAAACAAGCAAAATAATCTCATGTCAAAGGGAAAGACTTGATTATTTTGCTTGTTTTAAGGAAAAACTCACTTAATTGTGGCATATTATTTGTCAAAACAAGACAATATTTTTTACTTGAACGGAACGTCTGTCTTTGCTTTGGTCCCTTTAACCCGCTCACTGCCAGTTTAGTCATTATATTTCAGCACCCCGGGTTGCCTTGGTGGAAAACAGCACATTTCATTCATTCAGTCAGGAAGGCTCTCAAAGCATGCGTCCGAGACGGAAATGCGACCTCCGGTGGACAGTAGCAGACTGCGAAATGAGAAGCAGATTCAGAGTTCCACATGAGGTTATTAATTAGCAAATAATATAAATATTACGAACGTAAACATTAGGTGAGCAGGTTACATTGTAACCCCATGTTTCAACAACACGCTACGTGATGAGATGTGCAGTGATGAGCAATTTGGCTGTTTGCACCAGACGAAACACGACAGAAATTTAGATACAGCCATTCACAAGCACAGAATAGTGCACTTACTGCACTGCAACGAAAGGGTAAGGTTTATAACCTAATCATTCATTCATTCATTTTCATTTCGGCTTAGTCCCTTTATTAATCTGGGGTCGCCACTGCGGAATGAACCGCCAACTTATCCAGCATATGTTTTACGCAGCGGATCCCCTTCCAGCTGCAACCCATCACTGGGAAACATCCACACACACTCATTCACACACATACATACACTACGGACAATTTAGTTTACCCAATTCACCTATAGCGCATGTCTTTGGACTTGTGGGGGAAACCGGAGCACCCGGAGGAAACCCACACCAACACGGGGAGAACATGCAAACTTCACACAGAAACGCCAACTGACCCAGCCGAAGCTCGAACCAGCGACCTTCTTGCTGTGAGTCGAACGTGCTACCCACTGCGCCACCGTGAGGCCTATAACCTAATTAATACATATTAAATCTCTTGAACATTAATAAATGTAGATATTGATTCACTGATATGTGTTGGCTTGCACCGAGTCAGTTCTAAAGTTAAATTTCAAAGGGTTTATTTTATTTTCAGGATCTGAGCTGAACTATCTGCTGCTGCTTTCAGTAGTATGGCAATAAATGTCAGGTAAAATGCCATTCAGACTCAAATTATTATCATTTAACACTGAATAAAGCACATGAGCTGTACCTGAGGTGATCATTGTCAGTTTTCTGTTGTTCACCTGCAAGAAATAGAAGCTGTTTCTAAAAGATAAATTTCAGGTTTTGGTTAGGACAAAAAATATTCCTTCTATGGCGTGTCGTTGCTTTTATTTAGTGCATGACTTAAATCAGCCTTTAGGCTCGATAGTCAGGCACACTCCTGTTGATTTCGTCAATCTGGCAACCTGCACTTGCGTGTGTTTTGAATCAGGGGTGCAATACCTAGTTCAACCACTGGGTGTCAAACTTACATACTGCACCTTTAAGTATAAAATACTATGCAAGATCAGATTGTGTAAGATTATTAGCATTGTTTATGATTATTAGTTTTTCTTAGTTAGTCAAGCTTAAAGTTAGGTATTTACCTGCAAATTTAGCTTGATTACAATCAGAGATATAATTTAAGACAGGCCTTGTATTTTTAAGACTTTATTTTAGCTGTAATAACTTTAGGTTTGCTTATTAAAAGGCTCAATAAATCACATTTATTCTTATTTTAGCTGTACTGCGTTGCGGCGGGAAGGGAATCTGCTGCGTAAAACATGTTGGAATAGTTGGCGGTTCATTCTGCTGTGGCGACCCCTGATAAATAAGGGACTAAGCCGAAGGAAAATGAATGAATGAATGAATGAACGTTCCATAAAATGTGCAAATTAATCTGGTAATGGGTTTAGTAAAATAATCTTGCTTTTTGTTTTGACAAGATTATTTTGCTAACCCTATTGGCAGATTATTTAGCTTATTTTAAGGAAAAACTCACTTAATTTTGACTTTATTTGTTAAAAGAACCTTTTTCTAGATATTATTTAGATATAGATAAGAATTTTTAGATATTCAGACCAGAAACAATACAAAAAAAGTAAGAAAAGCATTTTTTGCAGTGTAAAGCCTTTTATCTATCTTCACTGGCTGATAATATGACTTGTTTCTAGTCTGTATCTTCTGAAATCATTCATTTATTTCACATATCTAGATGGTTATTTTTTGCAGTGCAGTGTTTTATAGATAGTCCACGAGTTATTCTCATCTGCTCATTTCTCTTTTATTCCTGTGGTCCAGATGAGGTTCGCACTGGAACTTACAGCCAACTTTTCCACCCTGAGCAGCTGATCACTGGAAAGGAGGATGCAGCAAACAACTACGCCCGCGGCCATTACACTATCGGCAAAGAAATCATCGACCTCGTTCTTGACAGGATTCGCAAACTGGTAAGAACTCGTTTGTGAATGAATGATACATAGTGATAGTTGCGTGACGGGCTGTTATTTTGAGGACCAGTACACATTATGTGGCACAAATCGAAAGGTGATTGGCCCAACTAAGCCTGGTTTCTCTCAAGGTTTTGTTTTCCTTCACTTTGGTCAATTGGTGAAGTTTTGTTCCTCACCACTGTCTCCACTGCCTTGCTTGGTTTGGGACTTGTGGAGCTGCACATCGATGGATTTACTCTTCAGTGTTTAGACTTTCAGCAGTGAAATTTAAACTCAAAAAAATGGACTGACGCAGTTTCAATTGACTAGAACATCTATGTTAAGCTGCTTTGACACCATCTACATTGTAAAAGCGCTATAGAAATAAAGATGAATTGGTTGGTTAACCTGTCAATCATTTGACATAGTGATATGGTTATTGACCTTTCAAAGCGGCCAAAGTTCCCAGACCGTCAGTCTGAGGTCTGGCTACACGAGACTAGAGACGTCTTTTGTTGTGACAGCTTGACATTACCAAGACAACATAACTTGTCATAAATCTGTCATAAAAACGATTGTTCATAAAATAATTCATGGATATTTTTCTGATATTTTTTCAGTTGAACAAACTGAATTTGCCATTAAAATATCTCATTAAAAGTGTCATTACTCTGTCAAATAATTTTATAACAGCGTCATTAAAGGACACCTATTATGCAAAAATCACTTTCTTAAGGTGTTTAAACATGTCATGTGTCAGCAGTGTGTGAATATAACCAGCTTCTAATGGTATAAAATTTATTAATTCTATTTGTTATAATCACACTTGATAAAAATAGTCTGCAGAAACACTTTGATTGACATTCTCCCTTTGTACGTGTCATCAGAGGGGGAAAGCCCCGCCCATTAGTGACCATCTCTCCCTCGTTAGCATAAACAGCACTGAGTGAGAAGCAGCCATTTTGAATCTGCTGCTATGTTAAAGCATAGGCATTTTAGTACCACATCTTTTCAAAATATGGCATGGAGCACAATCTCATTTGAATTTAAAGTGACAGTCACCAAAAAGGCACAAGTTGGATCAAAGCCTCAAAGGGTCAGTTTCAAAGAGGTATAAAACATTATTTATGGGGTATTTTGAGCTGAAACTTCACAAACACACTCTAGGGACATCATAGACTTATGATCTTGTAAAAAGGGGCATAATAGGTCCTCTTTAATATTGAATGAAATTTTTTTGACAAATTCCATTTGTACCCCTGCAGTTGAGGTCAACAAAAATATTTATGACGCCGTTATAAAATTAATGACACAATTATAATAGCCTCTTGACAATCATGTTTATGGTGGATTTATGACAAGTTATGTTGTCTTGGTAATGTCAAGTTGTCATAACAAAGACATCTCATGCAGCGTCACCTTTGTGTTTAAAATGACATAAAGCGATTGATGCTTAAAGCATGCATAAAATCTCCTTCATGTCATGTCATGATTATAAAGGTCTTATGAACACCCCTGGGCCTCACAGTGGCGCAGTGGGTAGCACGTTCGCCTCACAGCAAGAAGGTCGCTGGTTCGAGCCTCGGCTGGGTCAGTTGGCGTTTCTGTGTGGAGTTTGCATGTTCTCCCTGTGTTGGTGTGGGTTTCCTCCGGGTGCTCCGGTTTTCCCCACAAGTCCAAAGACATGCGGTATAGGTGAATTGGGTAAGCTAAATTGTCCGGAGTGTGAATGGGTGTGTATGGATGTTTCCCAGAGATGGGTTGCAACTGGAAGGGCATCCGCTGCGTAAAACATGCTGGATAAGTTGGCGGTTCATTCCGCTGTGGCGACCCCAGATTAATAAAGGGACTAAGCCGAAATGAAAATGAATGAATGAATGAACACCCCTTCAAGTAAAGTCAAATTGCTGTCTTTGTGTTTATATTGTGATTTATATACATCACTTCCATTCTACGTTCTTCACAGGCCGACCAGTGCACTGGACTCCAAGGCTTCTTGGTTTTCCACAGCTTTGGAGGAGGAACTGGCTCCGGCTTCACCTCTTTACTTATGGAGCGACTCTCTGTCGACTACGGCAAGAAATCCAAGCTGGAGTTCTCCATCTATCCGGCTCCGCAGGTGTCTACAGCAGTGGTGGAGCCCTACAACTCCATCCTCACCACCCACACCACCCTGGAGCACTCGGACTGCGCCTTCATGGTGGACAACGAGGCCATCTACGACATCTGCCGCAGAAACCTTGACATCGACCGCCCAACATACACCAACCTCAACAGGCTAATAAGCCAAATCGTGTCTTCCATCACAGCTTCCTTAAGATTCGACGGCGCCCTCAACGTTGACCTTACAGAGTTTCAAACCAACTTGGTGCCGTATCCACGTATTCATTTCCCACTGGCGACGTATGCTCCGGTGATTTCTGCCGAGAAAGCGTGCCACGAGCAGCTTTCAGTGTCTGAGATCACTAATGCATGCTTTGAGCCGGCTAATCAGATGGTTAAATGTGACCCGCGGCATGGTAAATACATGGCCTGCTGTCTGCTGTACCGCGGAGATGTCGTACCCAAAGATGTCAACGTTGCTATCGCCGCAATCAAGACCAAACGCAGTATTCAGTTTGTGGACTGGTGTCCTACTGGTTTCAAGGTTGGCATCAATTATCAGCCTCCGACTGTTGTGCCGGGTGGAGATTTGGCGAGGGTTCAGCGCGCTGTCTGCATGTTGAGCAACACCACTGCTATTGCCGAGGCCTGGGCTAGGCTTGATCACAAGTTTGACCTGATGTATGCTAAACGTGCCTTCGTGCACTGGTACGTAGGTGAAGGAATGGAGGAGGGCGAGTTCTCGGAGGCCAGAGAGGACATGGCTGCTCTGGAGAAAGATTACGAGGAGGTCGGTGTAGATTCAGTGGAAGGAGAAGGAGAAGAGGAAGGTGAGGAGTATTAGATTTGGTCCACTTCTCTGTGGAATAAACAGGGTTCCCACGCTTCTTGAAGGTCCCATTAAAATTAAAAGAACATTTTTTTAGATGTTAGTGTCAGTGTTGTTCGTTTTAAGTATATCTTTAAGCTAGTGCGCTCCAAAATTCGCGATTATATAATACCGATATAAACCTGTGAGTCACTTCCACATAAATGGATCAAGGGTTTTATTCACGTCACCTCATACTTCAATTTCTCATCAAATCTCCCGACTAATCAAATGCTCTCCAGTGTCTGACATGCCCCGCCCCCTTATTCTCATTTGCTTTACATTTGACGCGCTTGAGCTCAGCCACTCTCACTGGCAGAGCTGTGATAAAACAAAACACTATTGGCTGTTTTTTGAAAAGAGGAGGAGCTACTCTATGTCCCGCCCTCTCTCCATGTTTTGGTTGAGATTACGTCAAACATCGAATAAAAAATTCAAAGCACTTCACGGGACCTTTAAAAGTACAGACACGTGGATACAGGGTGTGGAAAGACCTTAAAAACAAACAGGTCCTTAAGAAGTGCTTAGATTAAATTTTAATTAAACTTGTTTAATTTTTGTTTTATTTTTAATTGTACTCGATTGTCAAAAGCAGAATGAAAGAAACTGAGAAATTCTTAAATTATAAATCTTAAATTTAAATCGTGTACAATAACACTGACAAATAATGCATTTATTTCAGTAACTGCATTTAAATATCACCAGTATTAAATTTTACATTCATTCTTTTTCTCTTTCGGCTCAGTCCCTTATTTATCAGGGGTCGCCACAGCGGAATGAACCGCCAACTATTCTGGCATATGTTTTATGCAGCGGATGCTCTTCCAGCCGCAAACCAGTATAGGGAAACATACACACTCATTCACACACACTCATACACACACACTCATACACTACGGCCAATTTAGTTCATTCAATTCACCTATAGCGCATGTGTTTGGACTGTGGGGAAAACCGGAGCACCCGGAGGAAACCCACGCCAACATGGGGAAAACATGCAAACTCCACACAGAAATGCCAACATGGTCCAGCTGGGACTCGAACCAGCGACCTTCTTGCTGTGAGGCGACAGTGCTAACCACTGAGCCACCATGCGGCTGAATTGAGCATTTTAATGTAAATAATGTGTAAGTCAAATGTTAAGTACACAGACTTTGATGGCGCTACATAAGTTGTAGTATGAATTACAAATGTGCTTAATTTAAGTTAAGTGGTGCTTTAAAAAGTCCTTGAATCTGCTGTTCATGAAAGCGTGGGAACCCTAAATAAAAATAAATAGCTGGTAGCCTCTTGACAGAACGATTCGCTAGCTGAAGAAAATGCCAAGTGATGTAACGGTTGTGTATGTCCCTGATCAACATATAGCAAAAGCGGTAACACTTTAGATTAAGTAACAATTCACACTATTAACTACTGGCTTATTACCTGCCTATTAATAAGATATTAACTGTTATAAAGTATGATCTTATTTGACATCCCTAATCCTAGCCAATACCTAAACCCAACTGCTAGCATACTATTAATAAGCAGCTAATTAGTAGTTTATTGAGCTAGAAGTCTTAGTTAATGGTTCGTTAATAGCGTGAATTGTACATTCAAATAAAGTATGACCGCAACAGCTAATTGTGAATATTGCTGTGCCTATTTTGGTGTAAAGTACTCAATAAAAACCGTAAATGAAGCGGTTTGCTTTTTTCTTTACTTTCACATGTTGGTAAACTTTACTTAATTATTTAAATATTCATTCATTCATTTTCCTTCGGCATAGTCCCTTTATTTTTTAGGGGTCGCCACAGCGGAATGAACCGCCAACTTATCCAGCATATGGATGCCCTTCCAGCTGCAACCCAGTATTGGGAAACATCCATTCACTTTCATTCACACTCATACACTACGGCCATTTTAGTTTATCCAATTCACCTATAGCGCATGTGTACTGTGGAGAAAACCGGAGCACCCGGAGGAAACCCACATCAACACGGGGAGAACATGTAAACTCCACACAGAAATGCCAACTGACCCAGCTGGGACTTGAACCAGCGACCTTCTTGATGTGAGGGGACAGTGCTAACCACTGAGCCACCGTGTCACCCTTATTTAAATATAAAAGCGATAAATTGACCTTTGGTTCTGCACGGTGTCACAACAAATCACTATTCCTTCAAATAAGTCAAGTCAAGTTTCATTGTCATTCTGCTATATGTTTGTACATACAGTTGAAAGAAATATCGTGTCTCACTGGATCACATGAAACTTGTCAAAATCACAGACAAATCTGACATTATTAAATAGAATATTATACATAGGCTCATTCTGAAAACGTAGCCATATATACATTTCTGGAGATCACGAATTATGTAGCCAGAAGTATGTATGGCTGCATTTCATCTTTAAAATGAACGCTACGGGGCGGTATGACGCCGTTCCTTTTCGCTCTACCAGCTAACTGCTTACTTCCGTACGGATGGCTTTCCCACTGTTACCAGTTTGTCCAGTGGCTTGCCATGTATGTCAGTGGATTTGAGACGCAGAGAGGAGTTGACTACAACAACGGGGTTCGAGTCGAACGGTTCCAGAAAGCAGGTAAGACAAAAACAGAAGCCAAAAAATAAAATAAACAAGTAAATAACAGGGTGAGAGTGTGGTCAAATCTGAAAACGTGGTAAAAACCAGGCGAGGGTTATTATTTTTCTGGATTGCTTTTGAAAACACTGTCGGTTGGGTTTAGGGAAGGTGGAGGGCTGGTCAATCGGTGCTTTTGAAAACACTGTGAGTTGGGTTTAGGGAAGGAGGAGGGTGGGTCAGTCGATCGGTCAGTCAGTCAACAGCGGCCTCTAGTGGATTTACGTGAGAACAGCAGGCATGAATGGCACTCACGAGAGAAATTTGAGATCTAAAAAAGCGTACACAGCGCCCTCTGGTGGGTTTGCGAAAACAAAAACTGCAAAAAAACGTACCTCCTGAGACATATATTTGGCGCTCTCCAGAAATGTATATAACAGTACATTTTCAGAATGAGCCTGGGTTGCAACCATTTCTCTTTCTCAGAAAATCCATTTGTATCATGCATATCTGTAGCTATGTCTCCATCCACCTATTTTATGCACATTTTGTTCTCTTTGACTCATTGGATGGAAACGCTGCTTTATCCGCACGTTTTTTTATGCGATATTCCAGTTTTGCGCATAGATTTAATAAGCATCTTTGGATGGAAACACAGCTAGTGATACTGTAAATATCTCACATTTTTACAAAGCAACACAATAAATCATTTGATTCTTTAAACCATGCAGTCATTAAAAGAGAGCTATTTTTGAAATCAATATTTGGCAATATGCTACCCTGAATAAAAATAAATATGTTTATATTATATAACTGTAAGCACACAAAATCCTTATTTTATAGGTGTTTTAAGAAAATATGTCATTTGATATACTTCCTGATCTTTAATTGTATTTATTGACCAAGGAGAGAAACAAATGTAAGCCGTGCATGAATTATTAATGTAGCATACTCTTAGCAGTGGAGCAAATACATTATGGGGAAAATAATCGATGTTGTTCTGAATATCATGCAGAATGAATCTGCACATTCACTGGAGAACAGGAAATGTTTTATTTATTGGCATATTTGATCAATAAATGTAGATGAAATGCCAAAAACGCATTTAGTGTTAACACATTTTTACCTTAAAAGTCAAATCAAATATCAACAAAAAAGCAAAGTGACGTATGTTTTGATAAACAATGCTAACATTCATTCATTCATTCATTTTCTTTGTCGGCTTAGTCCCTTTATTAATCTGGGGTCGCCACAGCGGAATGAACCACCAACTTATCCAGCATATGTTTTACGCAGCGTATGCCCTTCCAGCTGCAACCCATCACTGGGAAACACCCATACACTTCCATTCACACACATACACTACGGACAATTTAGCTTACCCAATTCACCTATACCGCATGTCTTTGGACTTGTGGGGGAAACCGGAGCACCCGGAGGAAACCCACGCAAGCACGGGGAGAACATGCAAACTCCACACAGAAATGCCAACTGACCCAGCCGAGGCTCAAACCAGCGGCCTTCTTGCTGTGAGGCAAAAGCGCTACCCACTGCACCACCGTGCTGCCCTAATGCTAACATTAATGTTTACAATATAGATTTTGTAATACAGACATTTTGGTAAGGAGCCATTTAGCCATTTTTAATGGGAAAAAAACAACAACTGTTTATCTGTTGTTTTATTAAAGTTCATGTAGTACTTATTTTTGTCCCTGCTAGATAAATATATACCACATGCACACCATAAATTTACACAGATCTTCGACAACACCGCTGACTCTAAACAGGAAACATCATAATTTTTGAGTGTCCTGACACATTTCTGTGGGTCTGTGCTATTTGCAGCATGTTTCTCTATTTGCATGTGTTGTGAGAGTTTGTGTGCATGTGTGTTGTCAAACTGATGATGTTTGCTTAATTTGTTTTTGTTTATATATATATATATATATATATATATATATATATATATATATAGGGCGACGCGGTGGCGCAGTGGGTAGCACAATCGCCTCACAGCAAGAAGGTCTCTGGTTCGAGCCTCGGCTGGGTCAGTTGGCATTTCTGTGTGGAGTTTGCATGTTCTCCCTGTGTTGGCGTGGGTTTCCTCCAGGTGCTCCGGTTTCCCCCACAAGTCCAAAGACATGCGGTATAGGTGAATTGGGTAAGCTAAATTGCCCGTAGTGTATGTGTGTGAATGAGAGTGTGTATGGGTGTTTCCCAGTGATGGGTTGCAGCTGGAAGGGCATCCGCTGCGTAAAACACATGCTGGAATAGTTGGCGGTTCATTCTGCTGTGGCGACCCCAGATTAATAAAGGGACTAAGCCGAAAAGAAAATGCATGAATGAATATATATATATATATATATGCTTCTATTTCTTAACTTTCAGTGCATTTGAGCTCTGTCAGCCACAGTAAACGGCTACAGGAACATTAAAAAAAACATAGGATGCTCTTCCCTTACACCACGAAACACAAAGAGATGATGTTGAAGAGCGAGGTAGCTTTTGCATTGAAATGAAACAATCTCAGGGCACACGTGAATTTTAAAAAATGGACAAAGAAATATGCACACATAAATTAGGCATAAATTGAATAAATATGTTCTGCATTAAATCGTACTTTAAAAAGGGGGCCTATTATGATTTTTTTGACAAAATTCAATAAGTCTCTGATGTCCCTATAGTTTGTGTGTGAAGTTTCAACTCAAAATACCACACAACTACTGTTTTATTACTCTTTGCAACTGACCCTTTTAGGCTTTGATCCTAATTGTGCCGTTTTGGTGACTGTCGCTTTAAATTCAAATGAGATTGTGCTCTTTTCATAAGAGGGCGGAGCTACAGATTCAAAACAGGCCTAATGTTATCTCTGAAAAACTACTGCTTCTCCCTCAGGGCTGTCTATGCCAATGAGAGAGAGATGGTCACTAATGGGCGGGGCTTTCCTCCTCTGATGACTCGTACACATCTCCCTTATGAAAGTGATTTTTGCATAATAGGTGCCCTTTAAATACATATTCTCTGGGCACATAGATTAAAAATAAAAAAGAAGAAAGATGTGCACACTTATTATTCAGAATAAATATGTTCTGCTGTAAATCATGCACTGAGTTCTGTTAAAGCAATAAAAAGTACAAATCTGTTATCATTTACACACCCTTTACATCTTTCAAACGTTTATGAGATCCTTTCTCCTGTTATGAGAATATATTTTGGAGAGAGCTGGAAACCTGTGACCCATTTCCTCAGTGATACTTGTTTTTTCCTACAATGGAAATCAATGTTTTCAGCTTTCTTCAAAATTTCTACCGTAGTGTTCGCCTGAATAATAAATCAAAAAACCTCATAAAGGTCTGTAACCACTCAAGGGAGTATAAACAGTGAGTAAATGTTCATCTTTGGATTAATTATCCCTTTAACATGATCAATTAAATAATTGCACCCAATTAAAGCTCTTCGTTATCAGCACACAGAAGCAATAATTGACATATCCTGTACTGTAGTAAGCATTGGAGAAGTGTGCAGCTTGGTCTTTTGCTAGGGAGAGATGATATGGATGAATGATGGAGGGAAGATGAGATCAGGGAGACTGGGAATGGGCAGGGCTGGGTGGAGCTCCCACTTGTCTGACCACCTTCATGTATAAAAGCCTCCGTCTCACATCCGTCCTGCTGTGACTCAGCTTTCAGCAAAACCACTGGACACTAACACACCAGAACTGACTAGCTAAATCCCAAAAACCAACAACTATGAGCCACTACTCCTACCGCACCTCTCACCACCGCAGTTACGGGACTCCTTCAGTGTCCAGTCGCATCGGGGGCCGATATACATCCTCCATCCCGTCCCGTCCCATGGACTTCAGGAGCCGCTCCAGCGCTCCGGCTCCACGTCTCTCCTATGACAAAGTGGACTTTTCACTAGCTGAGGCTGTAAATCAGGAGTTCCTCGCTACGCGCAGCAATGAGAAACGAGAACTGCAGGAGCTCAACGACCGCTTCGCCAGCTTCATCGAGAAGGTCCGGTATTTGGAGCAGCAGAACTCCAGGTTGACCCAGGAGTTGGGTCAGTTTAGGGAGCAGCAGCAGGGCCCGACGGGGCGCCTCGGGGATCTGTGCCAGCAGGAGATGAGAGAGCTGCGCAGACAGCTGGAGCTCATGGGGAAAGACCGAGACCAGATGCAGGTGGAGAGGGATAATCTGGCTGAAGATGTGGCCCTGCTCAAGCAGAGGTATGTACTTGTTTTATTTCCAAGAGGGGACTATAACCAGAATGCACACACACACACACATATGGAGTTGTGTCACCATTGTAACCAAATCAAAAGTGAGGTCCCCATGGGTAAACATGGTATTAAAAATGTAAAAAGGCTGATTTTTTTTTCTTGTGAGGGTTGGGTTTTGGGGTAGGGGGTTAATATATATGGTTTGTATAATAGAAACATCATTACGTCTGTGAGAGTCCCCATTGGGATATAGAAACAAGTCTCTGTGTGTGTGTAAGTGTGTACTTGTTTTATTTCCAAGAGGGGACTTAAGTCTGAATGCACAGACACATAGGGACTTGTGTCACCATGGAAACCAAAATTGACGTCCCCATGGGTAAAAGTAAAAGTCCCCACTGGGATATAGGAACAATTCTGTGTGTGTGTGTGTGTGTGTGTGTGTGTGTGTGTGTGTGTGTGTGTGTGTGTGTGTGTGTGTGTGTGTGTGTGTGTGTGTGTG
>CAIGQW010055047.1:1130458-1150641 GCA_903798125.1 Danio choprae | reverse complement strand
CATTTAGGGTGGGACTATCAGTCCTTTAGGGCAGGGCTATCAGGCATGTTTCTGCCCTGCTTTTCGCCCATTTGTCAATCTTCCTTCATTTTGTTAGCAACACCGATCTTCCAACCAACCAATCGGTTCCCAAAGGATGAAATCATGCACTGCCCTTCATTTTTTACTATTTTTAGGACCATTTGAATTGGATGTACATCATGATATGGGGAAAAAAGTCAATCTTAACTTTAAAACGTTAAAAGCCTTGTAAGATGAAACTGGTGATTATGGTCAAGGGTGGTACATTTTACACACATCTCAAAAGTGTAAAATCACAATGCACTGTATCCGCTGGCCAATCAGAGCATTCTGGGCTATTGTGAAGGTGGGGCTTTAACATATATATATATAATTTATACATTTCGCAATTTGGTATCTTTATCATGTGATTGTGTGTATATAAAGGATGTGGATGATGCTACTCTTGCCCGCTTGGAGCTGGAGAGGAGGATTGAGTCTCTGATGGATGAGATTGAGTTCCTCAAGAAGATGCATGATGAGGTGAGAGACAAAAAATATATTTCATGAAGGAATTAAAGAATATGTGAATAGTATCAACTTGTCCTTGTCTTTGCACCACAAAAAAATAAACACTTTTAAAACAAACACTGTTTCCAAAGTATAGTCATAATCTTTTAAGGGTAGTCTGGCTGATGCTTTTGGTTAATAATTGCACTTGTTGGTTATTAAATCTGCTTATGATTTTGTGTATCCTAACAAAATGTCAAGACAAATAAAAATCCACAAGGACACGTACCACTTTACTTTTCATTATACTCTTTTTTTGTACAGCTTACTTAAAAATGATTTGGTTTGTCAACTCACATTACCAAAAATATACAGTTGAAGTCAGAATTATTAGCCCTCCTGAATTATTAGCCCCCCTGTATACTTTTTGTATTCTTTTAAAATAAAACTTGTGCATTAAAATGAATTGCACGTCTGTTTTGAACCTGCAGGAAATCCAGGATGTCCAGGTGAGTGTTCAGAGTCAGCAGATGAAGATGGAGGTGATGGAGACGTCCAGCCGCCCCGATCTGACCGCAGCGCTTCGGGACATCAGATCTCAGTACGAGAGCATCGCCTCCAAAAACATGCAGGAGTCCGAGGAGTGGTACAAGTCCAAGGTCAGATATAACATAAACTGTGTCTTTTACTCACTGCTGGCTGTAATTAGTTGCTGTAATTCAATTATTTATCCTCTGTACATTCCAGAGGCAACGTCTTTAGAGGTCTTCTTTAAATGTGTTCAGTTTAGCATCTGACGTACTTTAAGTAATGCTTGTTGTGGAATTCATTCATTCATTAACTTTCCTTCGGCTTAGTCCCTTATTTATCAGGGGTCGCCACAGCGGAATGAACCGCCAACTATTCCGGCATATGTTTTACACAGCGGATGCCCTTCCAGCCGCAACCCAGCACTGGGAAACCCCATATACCCATTCACACACACACTCATACACTACAGCTAATTTTGTTTACCCAATTCACCTATAGGGCATGTGTTTGGACTATGGAGGAAACCCACGCCAACACGGGGAGAACATGCAAACTCCACACAGAAATTCCAACTGGCCCAGCCAAGACTCGAACCAGCGACCTTCTTGCTGTGAGGCGACAGTGCTAATCACTGAGCCACCGTGCCGCCACTTCTCAAATTTACAGAATTAAAAGAGTTTCGATTATATTCTCTATACATTGAGATTCATATGGATTTAAATACAGTTTTAATGATGCATTAGGGATTATTTACTTTTTGAAGTGACCGTCCCAACACTGGTGTTACTGTATAAAATACTGTGAATGCACACTGATGGTGTGTATGTGTTTCTTTGTGTTTTCTCTACTAGTTTGCTGACCTGACGGATTCAGCCAAGCGCAATGCTGAGGCCATGAGGCAGTCGAAACAAGACAACAATGACCTGAGGAGGCAAATTCAAGCCCAGAACTGCGATATTGACGCCCTTAAGAGCACTGTACGTACATATAATTACACTGTAAAAAATACCTGTGAGTTAGCAGTTTCCAAATGTTGTGATTCATGATTTTAGTTTTTTATTTATCCATTTGAATTGCATTTTGAGATCTGGATGTTTCTTCTAACAACTTTTAACCTTGAAAAGTAAAAAAAAAAACTCTCATGCAATATAAAATGTAAAGATGCCAGACTTTGTTTGTAGTAAATATGCTGAACCATCTTTATGCTGAAAGCCAAGAAGCGAAACGATAGAAACGTTAAAGTAATTGCTGATGAGAGACCAGTGTGACACAGCATGAAATTCAGCAGAGCTTTTATTACGCCACAGTCTATCACTTCCGGTTCTTGTGCTTGTGCTCACATGGAAAAGAAGCAGTGCTGTTTTATCAGACTAAATACATTTTAGGCTTCTGTTATAATGCTGCTCTGTAATAAAACACACAGCATATTAAAGTGTCTGTTTTCTATAAAACCAACCTGGAAATGGAGGGTGTGTGACGTTATTATCGTGAACACACAGTACACGCTCCGTCTCACTAGATAAAATTGATTATTTCTCTGAATTTCTCTGAAAGTACATGAGTCAACAAAATTTGATAAAAATAAATCAATAAAATGTAATAATATAAACCTGTAACCCTATATGATATATATTTCTAGTGGTTTGGGGATATTTAAATGAAAAAAATAAATCTTACATATTGTGCCTTTACTTTAAAGCACAAGTGTCAATACCAGTTCCTGGAGGGCCGCAGCTCTGCACAGTTTAGTTCCAACTCTGATCCAACACACTCACCTGTAGGTTTCAAACACATCTCAAGGACTTAATTAGTTTGATCAGCTGTGTTTAATTAGATTTGGAACTAAACTGTGCAGAGCTGCGGCCCTCCAGGAACTGGAGTTGACACCTGTGACCTAAAGGCTGGTTATTTTTGAATAGCAAAACTAAAGCAGGTAAAGGATTTTCAGCACAACACAAGATTAATAATAAAAGTCATTGTATAACAGTGGTTTGTTCTGTAGACAATCGAAAACAAATATTGCTTAAGGGCGCTAATAATATTGACCCTAAAAAATTAAAAACTGTGTTTTTTCCAGCCGAAATAAAACAAATAAGACTTTCTATAGAAGGAAAAATATTATCGGAAATACTGTGAAAAATTCCTTGCTCTGTTAAACATCGTTTGGGAAATATATTCATTCATTCATTCATTTTCATTTCGGCTTAGTCCCTTTATTAATATGGGGTCGCCACAGCGGAATTAACCGCCAACTTATCCAGCACATGTTTTACGCAGCGGATGCCCTTCCAGCTGCAACCCATCTCTGGGAAACATCCATACACACCCATTAACACTCATACACTATGGACAATTTAGCTTACCCAATTCACCTATACCGCATGTCTTTGGACCTGTGGGGGAAACCGGAGCACCCGGAGGAAACCCACGCCAACACGGGGAGAACATGCAAACTCCACACAGAAACGCCAACTGACCCAGCCGAGGCTCGAACCAGCGACCTTCTTGCTGTGAGGCGAACGTGCTATCCACTGCGCCACCGTGAAGCCCTTTGGGAAATATATGAAAAAGAAAATAAAATTCACGGAAGGGCTAATAAATATGACTTCAACTGTACATATATATACAATGTGTCCTGCAGAATGAGGCTCTGCTGCGTCAGATGAGGGAAATGGAGGAGCAGTTTACTCTGGAGGCTGGAAACTATCAAGATGCCGTGACGCGTCTGGAAGAGGAGATTCGACACCTGAAGGAGGAGATGTCGCGACACCTGCGGGAATACCAGGACCTGCTTAATGTCAAGATGGCCCTGGACATCGAGATCGCCACCTATAGGAAACTTCTGGAGGGAGAGGAGAGCAGGTAGGACTCAAACCATTGAGCCATTTTTTGTTTGCTCCCGGTATCTGATGATGTTTAATCTTGGCTTTTCAGAATTGCGGTTCCTATCATGAAAATGCCTTCAATGAGTGGACACAGTGGAGGTGAGTCTAATGACACATAATAAAAAGCATTAGTTTGTTATTATTATTCAATTCTGAAAATGGCAGCACGGTGGCTCAGTGGTTAGCAAAGCCTCGCAGCAAAAATGTTGCTGGTTCAAGTCCTGGCTGGGCCAGTTGGCATTTCTGTGTATAGTTTGCATGTTCTCCCCGTGTTGGCTTGTTTTCCCCCACAGTCCAAACACATGCACTATAGGTGAATTGGATGAACTAAATTGGCCATAGTGAATAAGTGTGTGTGTGTGTGTGTGTGTGTGTGTGTTTGTGAATGAGAGTGTATGGGTGTGGGCTGCACGGTGGCGCAGTGGGTAGCACAATCGCCTCACAGCAAGAAGGTCGCTGGTTCAAGCCTCGGCTGGGTCAGTTGGCATTTCTGTGTGGAGTTTGCATGTTCTCCCCGTGTTCGCGTGGGTTTCCTCCGGGTGCTCCGGTGTCCCCCACAAGTCCAAAGACATGCGGTATAGGTGAATTGGGTAAGCTAAATTGTCCGTAGTGTATGTGTGTAAATGGGTGTGTATGGGTGTTTCCCAGTGATGGGTTGCAGCTGGAAGGGCATCCGCTGCGTAAAACATGTGCTGGATAAGTTGGCGGTTCATTCCGCTGTGGCAACCCCAAATTAATAAAGGGACTAAGCCGAAAAGAAAATGAATGAATGAAGTGTATGGGTGTTTCCCAGTACTGGGTTGCAGCTGGAAGGGCATCTACTGCGTAAAACATATGCCGGAATAGTTGGCGGTTCATTCCACTGTGGCAACCCCTGGTAAATAAGGGACTAAGCCAAAAGAAAATGAATGAATATTCAATTCTGAAAATAAAAAAATTATATTTTTAATAATAGTTATAGTTTTATTAATCAAATAGAATTAAAAAACAATTGTACAGACCTACACAGAATGTACAACGAAGCAAGGCTGTATTGCATGTAGTTTAGTTAGGATGCTGTGTTACACTACAATCCACATAAATCTGCAGAGTTTTTACATAATTCTGCACAGAAATAGCAAAATAATAATAAAAGCCCTCAGATTCTGTCTAGATTCTGTCTGGCCCTAGTCATGAGTTGTTTCACTGAGCCTTTGCTGCCTTTAAACAGATTACGGCCAGTTTTCTGATCCTGCACCCGGAAAGAAAGTGGTCATCAAGACTGTTGAGATTCGTGATGGAGAGGTGAGACGATCAGATGAAGCCACTTACTGAAAACAAACATCTGAACTAAGATGTCCAACAGTAAAACAGCCAGTCAAGAGAGACTGAGTATACTTCATTTACTTCATTAAAAGCTACATTTAAAGCTAGATCTCCACTATTAACTCTTTCCCCGCCAGTGTTTTGAAAAAACTTGCCAGCCATTACCAGTGTTTTAGATGATTTTCACCTAAATTTTACGGCCATCAGAATCATTTCCACTATGAATATATGATCATATTATATCAAAATATAGATCCAAGCATCTGATCATAAACAAAACAAGCATTTTGTTCTAACTTTGTGTTAATTTTTTTTAATCACCACTTCCTGAATGCAAAGAAGTTTCATTAAAAAAAAAAAGTAGTGCATTTTCAAGATAATATACACTCACCGGCCACTTTATTAGGTACACCTTACTAGTACTGGGTTGGACCCCCTTTTGCCTTCAGAACTGCCTTAATAGACCCTTTTCACATTTCCGGGTTTCACAGTAGCGGAAGGCATCATAGCTGGGTAAACTCAGAGCGCAGTGAATGGGAGAGGACAACAAATAATTTTTTTACAATCTTATTTGCTCAAATAATGAAAGAAAAACTCCCCGATGTATCAAGACTTTCAGAAAAAGGAAATAAATTGTGTGAGACTGAAAACGGCAGCCAGAAGAGAGAATAAGGTAAAATTTACTCTCAGCCCCATAGACGCTGCATTAGAAACGCCTCGCATAAGCGGTAATTCATTTTTTGTAATTTGACGCAAAGATGATATAATAGGGCCTCACGGTGGCGCAGTGGATAGCACGTTCGCCTCACAGCAAGAAGGTCGCTGGTTCGAGCCTCGGCTGGGTCAGTTGGCGTTTCTGTGTGGAGTTTGCATGTTCTCCCCGTGTTGGCGTGGGTTTCCTCCTGGTGCTCCGGTTTCCCCCACAAGTCCAAAGACATGCGCTATAGGTGAATTGGGTAAGCTAAATTGTCCGTAGTGTATGGGTGTGTATGGATGTTTCCCAGAGATGGGTTGCAGCTGGAAGGGCATCCGCTGCGTAAAACATATGCTGGATAAGTTGGTGGTTCATTCCGCTGTGGCGACCCCAGATTAATAAAGGGACTAAGCCGAAATGAAAATGAATGAATGAATGATATAATAGGTTCATAAATACATATAAATGTTCATACGATTTAAAAGAAATCTAAATATTAAAACTTTCAAGGATTTAACATTATGATAACCATTAAACACGTCATAACAGGCTTGTGAAAAGGGTCCATACTTCGTGGCATAGATTCACCACGGTACTGGAAATATTCCTCAGAGATTTTGGTCCATATTGACATGATAGCATCATGCAGTTACTGCAGATTTGTCAGCTGCACATCCATGATGCGGATCTCCCATTCCACTACATCCCAAAGGTGCTCTATTGGATTGAGATCTGGTGACTGTGGAGGCCCTTTGAGTACAGTGAACTCATTATCATGATCAAGAAACCAGTCTGAGATAATTCACGCTTTGACATGGCGTGTTAGCCTACCTGAGAATTGTTGCTGGCCAGTGTACTCATCTTCTGATGGCTACTTCCAGCAGGCTGTGGCGTTGACACAATGCTCAATTGGTACTAATGGGCCCAAAGTGTGCCAAGAAAATATCCCCCACACTATTACACCACCACCAGCAGCCTGAACCGTTGATACAAGGCAGGATGGATCCATGCTTTCATGTTGTTGATGCCAAATTCTGACCCTACCATCAGAATGTCACAGCAGAAATCAAGACTCAGAGCAGGCAACGTTTTTCCAATCTTCTATTGTCCAATTTTGGTGAGCCTGTGTGAATTGTAGCCTCAGTTTCCTGTTCTTAGCTGACAGGAGTGGCACCCGGTGTGGTCTTCTGCTGCTGTAGCCCATCCACCTCAAGGTTGGACGTGTTGTGTGTTCAGAGATGCTCTTCTGCAGACCTCGGTTGTAACGAGTGATTATTTGAGTTACTGTTGCCTTTCTATCAGCTGGAACCAGTCTGGCCATTCTCCTCTGACCTCTGGCATCAACAAGGCATTTGCACCCACAGAACTGCCACTCACTGGATATTTTCTCCCATTCTCTGTAAACCCTAGAGATGGTTGTGTGTGAAAATCCCAGTAGATCAGCAGTTTCTGAAATACTCAGACCAGCCCGTCTGGCACCCACAACCATGCCACGTTCAAAGTCACTTAAATCACCTTTCTTCCTCATTCTGATGCTCGGTTTGAGCTGCAGAAGATCGTCTTGATCATGTCTACATGCCTAAATGCATTGAGTTGCTACCATGTGATTGACTGATTAGAAATCTTTCTTACCGTATTACACCTAAAACGCACACTGAAAAAATTATTCATTTGATTTACTAGATTTTATAAGGTAAGTGGTTGCAAACAGTTGGTATGGGCTGAATTTAAACAAACAATTAAGTTGAACATTACTAAATTTAATTAAATTCAGCTCATATAAACTGTTTGTAACCACTTACCTTAAAAAATCTAGTAAATCAAATGAATCATTGGTTCAGTGCAGTTTGTTAGAAACTTATCAATGGCAGGGAGACGTCCCTTAATTGATGAGTTACGTTGTCAATGGCAAGGGAAAGAGTTAAATGGCATAAAATGTTTTGTTTTGCTGTCAAAATGTATATTTGTTGCGTACGTCTGAATAGTTTGTTGTCATTGCGCAGGTGGTGAAAGAATCCACAAAGGAAAAGGCCAGAGATGAGAAGAAAGATTGACGTGGCGGGATCGAGAATCGGACATGAGAGCCTGCAGATGAAGAAACGCTTGAGTTATTGTGCTGCAAATGTAAAGGTGCTGTAAGTGTAAAACGTAGGCAGGCGCACATGCTGTTTACAGTGTTGCTCGTAGCATAGAGAATAATCAGCAAAATGTTTGATTGGTATTGTGTATGATGGTGCTAAACCCATATACAGATGAGTCTGAATTATTAGCCCTCCTGTATATTTATTACCCAATTTCTCATTTCTAATAACTGATTTCTTTTATCTTTGCCATGATGATGACAGCACATAATATTTGACTAGATGTCTTTCAAGATACTAGTATTCAGCTTAAAGTGACATTTAAAGGCTTAACTAGGTTAATTAGGGTAAAGTTAGGGTAATTAGGCAAGTCATTGTATAACAGCGGTTTGTTCTGTAGACAGGGCCTCACGGTGGCGCAGTGGATAGCACGTTCGCCTCACAGCAAGAATGTCGCTGGTTCGAGCCTCGGCTGGGTCAGTTGGCGTTTCTGTGTGGAGTTTGCATGTTCTCCCCGTGTTGGCGTGGGTTTCCTCCGGGTGCTCCGGTTTTCCCCACAAGTCCAAAGACATGCGGTATAGGTGAATTGGGTAAGCTAAATTGTCCGTAGTGTATGAATGGGTGTGTATGGATGTTTCCCAGAGATGGGTTGCAGCTGGAAGGGCATCCGCTGTGTAAAACATATGCTGGATAAGTTGGCGGTTCATTCCACTGTGTCGACCCCAGATTAATAAAGGGACTAAGCCGAAAAGAAAATGAATGCATGTTCTGTAGACAATCCAAAACAAATATTGCTTAAGGGGGCTAATAATATTGACCTTAAAATGGCTTTTAAAAAATGAAAAACTGCTTTTATTCTAGTCGAAATAAAACAAATAAGACTTTCTCCAGAAGAAAAAATATTATAGGAAATACTGTGAAAAATTTGTTGCTCTGTTTAACATCATTTGGGAAATATTTGTGAAACTAAATTCACAGGAGGGCGAATCATTTCGACTTTAACTGTACATGAGCATAAAACGTCGATCCCTTAACAAATGAATCACGTATGTAGAATAAAATCACTAACAACAAATAAACATCATTAACAGTATTTGCGAAGTTGACTAATATTTTTTGCAAATGTAAATAGATTTTCCTTGTTCACAATGGAGGGTCCATACACGGCTTTTCCTACTCAGAGTTGTCTTGTTTCTAGTCCAAATATCTAAAAATTCTTAAATCAAGAAGCATTTTCTAGACATGCATGGAAAATGTTGTCTTTTTTTAAGAAATAATGTCAAAATGAAGTGAGTTTTTCCTTAAAATAAGCAACATAATCATGTCTTCGCTTTGAAATAAGATTATTTTGCCAATATAATTTGTCCTTATAGAAAATATGGAGCTGTTTAATGGTAATGCATCAGATTTTTCACAGTAATTACATTGCATATTTAAACAATGATAAGAAATGTTTTTGTTTTTTTTTTAGCTGCAAATCATCATGAATGATTGCAATCATTTCTGAAGGATCACGACGTTAAAAACCGACATAAAAAAAACATCAGCTTTACACCACATTCAAGTATGCCTCAATTACACTCTAATATATTCATGCACAGAACAGTCAATTTAATAAACATATACAATATTACCATTTCGGCATTTTTAGTTGTGTTTGCAATTAGTCATCTGAAAGTCATCGCCACATTTTTAGTAAAACACCCACAGACTGTTGTGCTCATGGTGTAAAATAAATCTCAGAAATATTAACCATAAACGAAGCAGATATTCAATTCATCTTTATTTCTGTAGCGCTTTTACAGTGTAGATTGTGTCAAAGCAGCTTAACATGGAAGTTCTAGTCAATTGAAACCGTGTCAGTCCAGTTTTCAGAGTTGAAGTTCAGTTCAGTGTGGTTTAATTTTCACTGCTGAAAGTCCAAACACTGAAGAGCAAATCCATCGATGTGCAGCTCCACAAGTCCCGAACCAAGCAAGTCAGTGGTGACAGTGGCGAGGAACAAAACTTCACCAATTGATGAAAGTGAAGGAAAAAAAACCTCGAGAGAAACCAGGTTCAGTTGGGCATGACCATTTCTCCTCTGGCCAAACCTCTCGTGCAGAGCTGCAGTCTAGGCGCCGGAGGCTGGAGAATGCTGGACGTCCATCACGGAGAAGATGCAGGTGTGAGTAGGTCATCGGCGGGTGTTCAGGCTGGCCCACAGGATCAACCATTTACTGTTTTTAATAGTGATTAAAGTCGAGTTACTGTGGCTAACATGAGTGAGTATCAGAAACATGCGTCTAAAAGATTAATATTAATACCTCACACACCTATGGCAAACAATGCATATCATCAAATTACACACACACACACACACACACACACACACACACACAATAAAGACAACAAAGAGAAATTAGTAATGAACTGGGGTAAATTTAATGTAAATAGCGGAATAAACGAAACCATGGCACTACAGGGATTACAGGTTTATCACAAAAAGAACACCGCATTAAAAAATGAAAAAAAGGTATAAAAATTGATTCGTTTATTTATACATTTCCAAACCGCTCGGCACGTTTCCGCTTCTTTGCCTGGAAGAGAAAGAGGGATACATTGTGAGAGAGAGTAAAACTACTTCATTCATTTTCCTTCGGCTCAGTCCCTTATTTATCAGGGGTCGCCACAGCGGAATGAACCGACAACTATTCCAGCATATGTTTTACGCAGCGGATGCCCTTCCAGCCGCAACCCAGTACTGGGAAACACCCATACATTCTCACATTCACACACACACACACTACAGCCAATTTAGTTCATCCAATTCACCTATAGTGCATGTATAGAGCACCGGGAGGAAACCCACGCCAACATGAACATGCAAACTCCACACAGAAATGCCAACTGGTCCAGTTGGGACTCAAACCAGCAACCTTCATGCTAACCACTGAGCCATCGTGGCGCCCAGTAAAACGACTTCTAAAACGTAAAGGCGCAGTATTTAATTTTAGCCACTAGAGGGTGTGTATTCACAACAAACAAAAGCATATTTTAATGAAAGCCGGAAGCCCGCTGGAGCGAGTGTTTACAAGTGTCAAGTCCCATAAAGGAGCGCCAGATGGACACTTGTTTTGTCTTTACCTTATGATTTAAGTTGTTGCATGTCTGCCGGTTTCCAACTCTGGATGAGCGAGTTTGAGCTACTTCTACATTAAGGTAGCGATAAATGTTATCGCAGAGCAACACAAACAGCATGCAGAAGTATAAATGCAGCGCTACGTGCAAGGCAAGCAACGTGGGTCACGCCGATCACTCAAGACGCAGAAGTATAAACCAGCCTTTATACAAAACACTGTGCTTCCGATAAGACTTTATTCTGCGATAACAACCTCCAGGATGAACTCTATCCCTAACGTAACCTATTCCATCGCATCTAATAAGCAAAACAATAACATTTGAAATCAGCGTCATATTCTCTTTGAAGATATTGTTCTACATCAGGACACTTGTACCTCCGAATCATCTCCTCCTCCAGAAGACGACGCACTTGTGACGATGCCGAATCTCTCCTTCCTCTTCTTAAGCTTCTCATCATCCTCAACCTGTAAAAACACACACAAATAAAGCCAATAAAAGATCTAAAAGAGCCACTTCACAAGTCTTCAGTCTGTATGAAGTGCTCCAAACCCACCTTTTTGGAAACGGAGGACACGTTTATGCCAAAACGTTCCGCTCTCTTCTTTAATACCTCAACGTCAACCTGAAAAACAGTGATTGTGTACAAATTTTAGCCACATTTCAATTACTTCACACTCCAATTTCATAGATGCCATCCAAAATACTCACATTTGTTTTAGTTGAAGTTCCTAGAACAAAAAAAGAAGTCATTAATTAGCCACTGGAAACAGTATAAAAGGAAGAGTCTATGGGTGCTACACAGTTTTCTAACCAATCAAGATTTACATGTCCTATCAAATAGATTACAGAATGTTTAAACCACTCATTACAAACTAATACAAATTCGGCCAATTCATTCATTCTCATTTCGGCTTAGTCCCTTTATTAATCTGGGGTCGCCACAGCGGAATGAACCGCCAACTTATCCAGCATATGTTTTACGCAGCGGATGCCCTTCCAGCTGCAACCCATCTCTGGGAAACATCCACACACACTCATTCACACTCATACACTACGGACAATTTAGCTTACCCAATTCACCTATACCGCATGTCTTTGGACTTGTGGGGGAAACCGGAGCACCCGGAGGAAACCCACGCCAACACGGGGAGAACATGCAAACTCCACACAGAAATGCCAACTGACCCAGCCGAGGCTCGAACCAGCAACCTTCTTGCTGTGAGGCGATCGTGCTACCCACTGCATGTTACAGTATTTACATTTAGCCATGACTATTCCTGTCACGATAATCAATGTATCGACTTGTTGTGGAACATTTGGACAAGATCTCGATCAATTTTAATGATGCAATATACAGTTGAAGTCACAATTATGTCTGAATTATTAGCCCCCCTGTATATTTCCCCCCCAATTTGTGTTTAACGGAAAGAAATGCGTTGAAAAAACACAATTTCTACACATAATAGTTAATAACTTATTTCTAATAACCGATTTCTTTTATCTTCGCCATGATGACAGGGCATAATATTTGACTAGATGTTTTTCAAGATACTAGTATTCAGCTTAAAGTGACATTTAAAGTTAGGGTAATTAGCCAAAGCCTTGTTTAACGATGGTTTGTTCTGTAGACAATTGATTTTGATTTATTTTGCTTTAATAGGCTAATAATATTGACCTTAAAATTAATTTAAAAAAATTTAAAACTGCTTTTATTCTAGATGAAATAAAACAAATAAGAAAAATATTATAGGAAATACTGTGACAAATTTCCTTTGATTACTTTGATGAAAGGTTTTGATCTAATGGGACCGTATAAAAAAAAAATGGACTAAATCATTGTGTCATTAAATCTAAAACTGTAGTGCGTATACTCAAAATGGTCGAGTATGGGTGCTGTTCGATGGATAAAAGGTTTTGATCCACAAATGTTGACTACTGTACAGCAAACTATGGAATAAGCATCAAATTGAAATAGCAATAAAAAGGTGATATGTGGTAATATGACTTTGTGAGGGTGTTATACCAGTTAAACAATAACTCACCTTTGGAGGATTCAGGTGCTGTCACCCCAAATCTAATAAAACAAGAACGAGAGTTGAGATAACCCTAACCCTTCAACACACACGCACGCACGCACACACACTTGTTTCTATATCCCGGTGGGGACTCTCATAGAGGTAATGATATGTCTACACTGTCAGAAATAAAAGTACAGGAGCTGTCACTGGGGTTTTGCCTTTTCAAAAAGTACACATTACCTCAAAGGTGCATTTTAGTACCCAATTGCACCCAACATTTACCTTTGAGGTACCATAATGGACATTTTAGGTACAAAGAGGTACAGCTTCAGTGATAGTTTTATTTCTGACAGTGTACTAAACAAACCACATATTCTGTCCCCCTACCCGGATCCTACCCCTAAACCCAACCCTCGCATAAAACAATCTGCAGTTTTACATTATCAAAACTCTTTTTTCTGTGTGATTTAGAAGCATGTTTACCTATGGGGACTTCTATTTTGGTCACCACAGTGACATAAGTCCCCATGAGTATGTGTGTATTCAGGTTTAAGTCCCAACTGGGAAATAAAAACAAGTACACACACACACACACAATAATTATCTAACCTATCATAATGTACACTTACATTTACACAATTAATGACAGTTGATGTTTACATTTATGGCTTTTTTTTTGGGATCGATTGTTAATGAAATTGATTGTTTATGAAACCTACATGTTTTTTTGGTAACACTTTACAATTTGGGACACATAGCTAATGCTAATCAATATATTTACTAACATGAACAAACAATTAATAATGCTTGTACAGCATTTATTAATCATAGTTCAACATTTACTGTGGTAATGCATTATTACCCTCCAAAGCGAGTTAACATGAACTAACAATGAACAACTGCATTTTCATTGACAAATGTTAACAAGCATGAACAAATATTGATGATAAATGTGTTGTTAGTGTTAATACATTAACTACGTGTCCGTATTTTTACCACAACCATCAAAGCAGCAGAAACTTTACTCCGAAAAGAATTCAAACTAAATCAATACTACATTTAAAACATTATCCTTCAGATGAATAAACTGTGATCAAGGTTTTACTCAGCAATTGTATATCAACAGTGTATATGTTCGTCGACAAACCTTTTTTCAGGTTTAATAAGTATGGTAAGACATAGGAAAAGGCTAAATATACACAGTCTGTTTTGATTTAAGCAAACACACAGCTAGGAGTCTGTGATTGGATATTTATCATGGTGTTTGCTGGAGATTTTTAAAACTTGCATCTCTTCCTGGCCAAAATGAACCCAAATTTATTGTCTGTACAACAAGCACACCTCGCTGCACGCGCTGCCTTTTTGTTGTCTCCAGTCAGAGGAACGTTGAAGCGCTCTGCTCTCTTCTGAAGCCTCTGCGAAAAAAAAAGACCATTAAAATAACACATCTAAAAAAGGCTCTGACATTAAGGCTTTCTTAAAAGTTCATTTCTGCTATCGTGTTTCTAGATGACATCATACATGATTGTTGTTTTGGGAGAAGTGATTTGAAATGTGACATGGGGTCCGTTCACATATTGCGTCTAATAGTGTGTGGAAAGCACGAAGAGAATCGCTTCATTCACCACTTTCAGCGGTGAAGTCTAGAAGGGATACAGCTGCGGATACATCAATATAGCATCATTTTTGTGACACTGCACAGCAATAATTCATAGTTTTACATTACTGTGATGGTGGGGTTTAGGGTTGGGGTAGACATTATTCATTCTTTTCTTTTCAGCTTAGTCCCTTTATTAATCTGGGGTCGCCACAGCGGAATGAACCGCCAACTGATCCAGCATATGTTTTACGCAGCGGATGCCCTTCCAGCTGCAACCCATCACTGGGAAACATCCATACACACATACACTACGGATAATTTAGCTTACCCAATTCACCTATACTGCATGTTTTTGGGGGAAACCGGAGCACCCGGAGAAAACCCATGCAAACACGGGGAGAACATGCAAACTCCACACAGAAACGCCAACCGACCCAGCCGAGGCTCGAACCAGCGACCTTCTTGCTGTGAGGCGATTGTGCTACCAACTGCGCCACTGTGCTACACATTTGTGCGCCACATTAATAAAATACAATTTAATGGGTAATTTAATAAATAATACTCACTGTAACTACTGTTTTTACATTACATTAATGGTTGGGTTTAGGGTTGAGGTAGGTGTTAATAAAATACAATGGGTAATTTTAATAAATAATTCTCATTAAATTCCGGCTGTATCCCTTCTAGCAACACATTTTAAACCTGCTTTGTGCTCATAATTCTGCTACGTCTGTCGTTGCTAGGCAACAATCAACCATTGTCTCAGAGGTTGAAAAACTGACAAACCCTTGCTGCAGCTCTGATACAAGTTTTATTTATGGAGAAAATGAAAATACACTGCAGTGTTTGGGTGTTCTGTGTTTGTCTGAGGTAATAAGACTGTTAATACTGAAATGTGTACATTCCATACAAAGTATGATGCTGATTGGTTAGTTCTGGTCTCATGACTCGTGACAGCTGTTGCTTAAAAGGATACAGCTGTGGCCGGAAATGAACAAGAATTATATTATTTATTAAATTAACCATTAATTGTCTTTTATAAACATCTAGCCCCACCCCAACCCTCACAGTAATGTAAGAACAGTAATTATACAGACTATTATTCATATTATTTCTAAAATGACCCATTATATTGTATTTTATTAAACCCTAAACCCAACCCTCGCAGTAATGTAAGGGGTGTTTTCACATCTGCCTTATTTAGTTTGGTTGAATCGCACTAGAGTTCGTTTTCTCTCTTGGTGCGGTTCGTTTGGGCAGGTGTGAGAGGGAAAAACATTGTCTGATGGAACATTGGTAATATTTCCGGAAGATGACCATGTCGCAGTTTAGCTAAATTAATTCACACCTCCTCCTGAAGTGACTTGCGATGCGCCTTCGCCGTTTGCAATGCATTAAAACATTGTTTTCCAGCCGCGCTTCATTCTTGAAATGTATAGTTTGTCTAAAGTGATGTAAACAAACTATATAGTATACTATGACCAGGGATACAATCAGCCAGCGCAGTCGTCCCTCCATAGTAAAAAGCGACATTTTGTGTCTGCTGGTTTGTTTACTTGCGGGAGTTCCATTGGCATTTTCCCGCTTGTTAATTTTGAACAATAGAAAAGCACTTTAGGTAATACGTTGAACAACATCTGGCCAATGAGTGATGTGGATTTTGTCACATGACTGCATTTTGGTTCTTTTCAACTGGTTCGGACCAAAGCAATCAGTGTGGTGTGAAAAAGACCCAAAGACGGCAGAAAAATGCTACAACGTATCATTTGTTGCCCTTGGTCCAGACCAAATGAACCGAACCACAGATGTGAAAGCACCCTAAGAAAAGTTATTATACAGACTATTATTCATACCATTTCTTAAATTACCCATTATATTGTATTTTATTAATGCCTACCCAAGCCTCACAGTAATGTGAATACAGTAATTATTGTTGCAGGGTAATTGTATTGTTGTGATAATACAAATAATTCTCATTAACCTCCGGCCGCAGATGTCTCCCTTCTAGACTTTACACCATGCGCCATTCTGAATAATTGACTTTTTTTCCCTCCATTGAAAATAATCAACATGTGCTCACAAAAGATGCAAAATGTGAACAGCCCCATAGTATGACATGAGGGTGAGAATACTGATTTTTGTGTGCACTTTCAGTCAATTATAGGGAAAGTAAACACTCCATTCGATCATTACCTCATCTGCTTCCACAGGAGGGTTCAACTTGACCAGCTTTTTCTCAGGCTCCCTGAAATCAGCACAGTAAACAAACATGAAACAAATACACTCAGACAAATATTTTACAGCTTCCCTAGAGTTAATCAGTTGAGTTTTACCATTTTTAAATTCATTTAACAGATTTCTAGGTCTGTCAGGAGCACTTTTAGCTTAGCATAGATCATTGAATCGCATTGGACCATTAGCCTCTCAGACAGAAAATGACCAGTTTTATTCATTTTGCTATTTAAAGCTTGACTATTCTGTAGGTACATCAAGTCCGACAGAAAATGATTATATAGCTAGAAACATCTTTGCTAAAATATTTTATCAATACAGTAACGTCAATGTTTTTGACACTTTATTCCATTCCTATACTATTTGCTGCTTGAAAATTATGCCAGACTTACCTGAAAACAAAGTTAAGACACTGTCCATTTCATTTGTGTTGATTTGTCCTATTGGTCACAGTTTGCTTCTTATTTTTAGTTCTTAGGTTTTTACTTATTTTACGCTAGTTTGTAGTCTTTCAAAAGCCCTGATTTGAATAGTCAATTGCAAAATGTGCTTCATGTAAGCCTAACAAAATTGTTGTGAAATATACAATTGACTTATAATTAATCCTTCTAAATACAGATGAAAAATAAACAAGAACATACGTTTCAGTTGAAGAAAACTCTTCCTTCTTCTCAGTGCTTTCTTCTTTGACAAAGGACTCCTAAAACACAAGTGAAATTATGTTCAGTAAATAAGATACGACGACCATGTTCTGTCCCCTATACAACCTCACAGAAGAAACACTACTTCTCCATCTGCACTAGCTATTAAAATCAATCTCAGTCAATCAACTCAATGTTGTATTGAATAAAGCAATAAGCCCTAATTATATAAATGAACAACATAAATAATAATAATAAAAAGTAGCTATTCAATTTTAAAGTGCATTTATGTTGGCTTCTGTCCTGAAAGTCCCATAGAAACACACTAAATCCAGGATAACTTACCTCGCCAAACCCTCCCAGAACCTCCTCTTCGTTTACTTCTTCTTCTAAACACACAAATTTGACATTAAGCATAGACATTCATACATTTTAAGTATAGACATTTGATGTGTTTTGCTGCTATTATTGTAAATAACCCATCTTTTTTTTTAACTGTACAGCACTTTGGTCAGCCTGTGGTCATTTTTAAATGTGCTTTATATATAAACTGAACTCAATAGAATGATAGAACCAAACCTGTGCAGTATAACCCTTTAATGAGACATTTAATTCAAACCAAATCTGTTAAATGAGATGAAATGTGTATAAATGATCATAAACATTACCATGCTCTTCCAGGTAGGCTTGCAGTCGGGCAATCAGATCGCTTTTATTTCCTTTGGCGTCCAGACCACGAGCAGTACATTCTTGCTTCAGCTCCGCCAACTGAGGAGATATTATTAGTTTTAATAGCTGGTCACATTCACACAGTGAATAATTGTAAGCTTTGAGAGTCTACAATGTTTGCATCTTTACAAATAGATTACTAACACACTAAACTGAATGTCCTATGAAATTACTAGATAGATAGATAGATAGATAGATAGATAGATAGATACTACATCTTTATTTAGAGATTTTGTTTACTCTATAAACAAACTTGGGCCTCTTGGTGGCGCAGTGAGTACCACGATCGCCTCACAGCAAGAAGGTTGCTGGTTCGAGCCTCGGCTGGGTCAGTTGGCGTTTCTGTGTGGAGTTTGCATGTTCTCCCCGCGTTGGCGTGGGTTTCCTCCGGGTGCTCCGGTTTCCCCCACAAGTCCAAAGACATGCGCTACATGTGAATTGGGTAAGCTAAATTGTCCGTAGTGCATGTGTGTGAATGAGTGTGTGTGGTTGTTTCCCAGTGATGGGAAGGGCATCCGCTGCGTAAAACATATGCTGGATAAGTTGGTGGTTCATTCCGCTGTGGCGACCCCAGATTAATAAAGCGACTAAGCCGAAAAGAAAATGAATGAATAAACAAACTTAGAAAATTGAGAGGAAAAAAGCTACTGTATAGCTATTGTAATGTCGGATATCATTTTAGATAACAGTCAAGAGTGTATTATCTCTAATATTACATTATAAACAAGCAAACTTTGGTAAAAAAAAAGGCAACATTTGGAGTATTTTTAAGCAAGGTTAAGTTAAGCAGCTCACGAGTGTTTCATACAATTAAAACGCATCCAGAAAATGCGGTTTCAGTGAGCAGATGTCGATATTAAATGGACAAAAGAGTCGTTGACTAGTTTTTATAATATGTTGCCTGTTGCTTATGACTTTCTGTAATAGATATGGGTGGGGAAGAAAATGTACTGGTTTAGTTTTTGAATATAAGAGTAAACTGGTGTAATTTACTGAAAGAACAGACTGTGATATAGGTCGGGAGAACAAAGTAAAAGTCACTTTTTAAAAAATAATACCCATAAAATGTGTTTAAATGCTGTGTAAATGAACAGTTATATCTGTTTTAAAGCTTAGGGAAAGGACGAAATGTACACAACTTGTTATGTTTCTGAGACGTTAGAGTAAAAACGCTGCCTACATTGTAAGAAACAGAAAGTCAGTATGAACCTTGAAACGTTATATCATTTGTTAATTAATCGTCGTATTTAACATTAACAGAGCCGAGAAAAGCTAACCTTTAAAACCAAGTGTAAGTATTAAATATACATATGAATCGTTCTTGTGTTTTACCTTGAGTTTGTGCAGCTCTACGACTTCCGCCATTTTCTTGAAGAGGGTTTGTATTTTGAAATCTGCTCCATTCCGGTTTAAGACCTGACTGTGACTATTATTGCGCTGCAGCACCAGCTGTCGGTCAGGAGAAATGTACTGAGAAATGACCAATTTATTCATTCATTTATTTATTCATTCATTCATTCATTCATTCATTCATTCATTCATTCATTCATTCATTTATTTATTTATTTATTTATTTATTTATTCATTTATTTATTTATTTATTTATTCATTCATTTATTTATTTATTTATTTATTCATTCATTTATTTATTTATTTATTTATTTATTTATTTTTATTTATTTATTTATTATTATTTTTTATTAATTCATTTATTTATTTATTTATCTTTTTTCTTCATTCATTTATTTATTTATTTATTCATTCATTTATTTATTCATTTATTTATTAATTAATAATTAATTAATTAATTTATTTATTTATTTATTTATTATTC
>CAIGQW010055047.1:1050055-1071884 GCA_903798125.1 Danio choprae | reverse complement strand
CAGCTGATGGAGTATACACTAACCTGCGCATTATTCAGACACAAGATGGAGACAAACAGTCAAAAACGCAAAGCTGACAGAAACAAAACTGGCTGAATGAAGCATATACTAACCTATGTTACAGACAATAACTTATGTAACAGATACAAATTAATGTGGATGCAAGTATATGGATGTGAGCATATTTACTGCTGGTCAAGGTGATGCGAAATTCCCGGATGAGCCTGTGTTATTTAGCAGTTGCTATCTCTGAAAAACATACCTTGGAATGTTGCGACGGACCAATCAGAATCGAGTTTTTCAGACGGCCGTGTAATAATGAAGAGTAACAGTGCAAAGCATCAGTGTGTTACCTGGTAGGCAGCCGCTGCTGGATCTCCCAGGATCTTATTGAACAGAGAGAAGACCGAGAGCTGGTAGAGCAACGCCTCCATCTTCAGATCCACAGCCAGCCGGTGCAGCATGCGGGTGACGCAGTGGTTGGTGTGAGGAGAGTTCTGAGAGTATGAGCGCAGCAGGATGACGTACGGACGCACAATATTTGGATGCGCAAACCTCTTGATGAAATCTAAAAAGTTGAAGTCTGTCTCAGACACGGCAACAGACTCCAGCTCTTCCTCCTCCACCAACTCATCTCCATCCTCTTCCTCCATAGCAGGATCTAAAGGAACAGTTCCTACACAACACAAAGACAAATGGTCTTTCAATCAGCACACTGCTCCAGTATTGGCTATAAAACTGCAGTGTAGTTTGTAATCAAATCATGTTGCGCAATACCAAAATATCATAAAAAAACAATAATATTGATCTGATGTGAGAGAATAAATAAAAATAGACCACAAATTCATACATTGGAATACTACTGTATTATAATATAGTGTAGTATTGTATTATTACTAGGGAGCGTAGTGAAAAGTATCTGCTTGAGAAGTTCCAGTTCCTCCTCAGGTTCCACCTCAACAGATCCAAACGTGTCTCCTTCAGGCCACACCGCCCTGAATCAACGAGAGAGAGAGAGAGAGAGAGAGAGAGAGAGAGAGAGAGAGAGAGAGAGAGAGAGAGAGAGAGAGAGAGAGAGAGAGAGAGAGAGAGAGAGAATGAGAGAGAATGAGAGAGAGAAATACATAATGTATTCATATCAGGGTTATAATTTTGAGTAATTTTTGAGTGAAAACCTGATGACAATTACATGTGCGGTGTAACTCAACAGTGACAAATGGCAACATTGAAAAACACATATATGCACATACACATTTTATTTTAAGAGAGAAAATAGTGCAATGATCGTGAAACGTCAAAATTTACTTCATGGGTGCTTTAGTGGGTCAGTTCGTTACCGTGCTGCACGCAGTAAACTCAGAGCTTCAGGTCCTGCGCGAGACATCAGACAGTCCTGAATTCTGACCAGAGCTTCAGTCCTCTGCTCGTTCACTGGAGTGTCCGACGCGGCATCAAAGGGCACAGCGCCCTCTGTCAGACTCTCTGCCAACTGCAAGACAAACACACACAACATGGCTGTATATTACACAGACCCTGGCAGTCATGTGCATCTACATAAGGAACCACTCAAAACGTCTCATTTGTTTTAGGTTTTTCAGTGTGGTTTAATACTTTGGGAACTCTTTACAATAAGGTTGTACTGGTTAATGTTAGTTATTGTCTTATAATTGATAATTTTCATGTGTTTTTGAGGTCTGGGACTGTAAAATGATTTTAAAAAAGCATTCTGGAATATTAAAAATTGTTCGGTTTGCAACTTAAGTATCAAATTTTATTATTCTTATCTAATTACTGTACCTGAATACCATTCGCGGTTTATTTTACCTCTTGGTTGATCCCCATTGACATGAATTACTGCTATTAATGACTTTGAAAGCAGAGTACTTAAAGGTGCAGTATGTAAGTTTGACACCCAGTGGGTGAACTAGGTATTGCACTCCTGGCTCAAAACACAGCCAGGCGAAGGTTGCCAGATTGACGACATCAACAGGAGCGAGCCTGACTATCGAGCCTAAAGGCTGATTTAAATCATGTTCTAAATGAAAGCAACGACACGCGATAGAAGGAATATTCTCCATATTAAAAGGAGTTTTGTCCTAACAAACATCTCAAATTGATATATTAGAAACAGCTTCTATTTCTTTCAGCTGAACAACAGAAAACTGACAATGATCACCTCAGGTACACCTCATGTGCTTTATTCAGTGTTAAAGGCTAATAATTTGAGTCTGAATGGCATTTTACATGACATTTATTACCATACTACTGAAAGCAGCAGCAGATAGTTCAGCTCAGATCCTGAAAATAAAATAAACCCTTTGAACTTTAGAACTGTGACTCATTACAAAACACATATCAGTGATTCAGCATCTACATTTAATAATGTTAAAGAGGTTTAATATGTATCAATTAGATTATAAACCTGATCATTTCGTTGGAGTGCAGTGAGTGCACTATTCTGTGCTTCTGAATGGCTGTATTTAAATTTCTCTCGTGTTTCGTCTGGAGCAAACAACTCAATTGCTTATCACTGCAAATCCCATCACGTAGCATGTTGTTGGGACACGGGGTTACAATGTAACCTGCTCACCTAATGTTTACGTTCGTAATAATTATATTATTTGCCAATTAATAACCTCATGTGAAACTCTGAATCTGCGTCTCATTTGAGAGTCTGCTACTGTCCACCGGAGGTTACATTTCGGTCACGGACGCATGCTTTGAGAGCCTTCCTGACGGAATGAATGAATGAAATACACTGTTTTCCATCAAGGCAACCTGGGGTGCTTAAATATAGTTGGCTAAAGTGGCAGTGAGCGGGTAAAAAAACCCAAAACAAACACAGACCTTCCAGCTCATAACGACATTTTCAAAGCAGAATATCTGACTTCAGCATTGTTTTGCAGATAAACAAGAATGTTCACTGAGCATGTTTCTGAATGTATCTGCAAACATATAGTATTTTTATGCTTTAGAAGAGTTAAAACTTACATACAGCACCTTTCAGTTACTTTTCAAAGAAATTAGAAAAGTAATTTAAACACAATTTCAATTATGTAATTAGTCATTAATTACTTTAAGTAACTTAATCAAAATGGTACAGTATGCTGTGTTCTTTAATAAACAAAAAACTGACCTGAAAGCCAGATGCTTAATCTTTAAACAAAGTGTACTTAAGTTACTTTTCAGACAAAGAAACTAGAAAAGTCATTTAAATACAACTTTAATCACGTAATTAATAATTAAATACTTCTTTGAAGCAACTTAGCGTACTGCATCCTGTAGAGTTTTGTGTATTATTATTTCAGATTTTCTTTTTCTGCTCTTCTGTAACTCACCTGAAAGCCTGATGCTCTGAGCTCTTCAGACACGATCTGCCATGTCTGCTCCAGGTCTTCAGCGGTGGTTTGCATCTCTGGTTTCTTCTGGCTATGCTTCCTTCGCTTTACTCTCTTCTTCTAGAAGTCAAAACCATAAATGTACATAATAATTGCATTTCAAATTCCACTAGTGTAACAGAGTATTAAAGTCCCTATGAACCAGAAGCTGCGACGCAGCTTCGTATTGTGACGCAGTTCCTAGAGAAATAGAATATTAAATGAGTGGGCGTGGCTTGTTTCTTCTACTGCGAGCTGATTGGATGTTATAAAGTAGGCGTTTCATTCTGAAAGATCTGGAAAAGGGTATGGGGAGAGTTATTACAACCTAACATAAACCTCCTGATCACCATTACTGTTTGTTGTCAAAACTGACAGCTGGAGGGGCGTGGTTAAGTATGTTAGCCACGCCCACTACATCAGACAGACCTAATCTGAGAATTGAACCGAAAACAAACAGGAAGTGCATTGTCAGATTTTAATTTTGGATTACAAGGGCAAACTATTAGTTTTTTTCTTAATGACATGCACTAATGAATTGTTTGCCACAGAACTAGCAATGTGAGCTGACAAAATCAACATGGTTAGTTTTGATTTCATGTGTACTTTAGGAAAATAACAAGCAATTGAGCACTTTTGTCTCTCACCTGCACCACCAGGTTGTTTCGACCCTTGCAGAATCTCTCCAGCATCCTGAGGAACAGATGAGTCGACTCCACCAGATCACGGAGAAACGAGCGAGGCTGCATTCGCTCGTCATACTTGCGCAGGAGAGTCAAAAAGATTTCCCTGAACTCCATCAGATAAAAGATATTACCTGCACACACCAGAGGAAATTAAGTGAGGGATAATCAATGAATTGCCGAGCGTTAAAGGGTTTTAAATGCATGATGTTGAGACAAAGAAATTGCTCAATTTAATGCAAACTCAATAAATATATAAATATTGCAAAAATTTAGAGGAGCTTGCTATATTTTTTTAAATTGACATTTAATTGCCATTTCTTTTATTTGCCATCTGTATTGTTTTATATTAAATATTAGAAGAATATTAGAAATATATACAATACAGTGTTCAGCATATATGAGGACACCCCATTTTGAAAATAAATATGTTTCTCCATTTGAATATGGGTCATATATATTGGTGCATTTGAACAACACAGATTTATTAAACAGATATATTTATTACAATAATATTTTAGTCACAGAGCATCTTTAGAAATGGAAAGAAAATACATTTAAATACATGCAAAATATTGGAAAAAACAAATTACAAACTACAACATTTCAACAAAATTGTCTATATTTTTTGTTTCTCTTGATTTTTACTATTTTTGAACATTTTATTTAAGATTTTTCTCTAATATATAAATTTGGGCGACTAATTTATGAACCATTATTGTAAGTTATTTTGTTAGATGAGCTCCAGATTTGGCTTCAGTACTGACTAAACTAATGTATATGCACAGATATAATATTGTAAAGCTTCCTATAGAAAATATTCATTTAAATGAGAGATTTGTGGGGGGTGTACTCGTATATGCTGAGCACTGTGTATATATAGAAAATACAGTATTAGTTTATATGAAATTGTGTTGTGTTGTAAGTGAACACCCAAACTCATACAGCCTATTACATACTTGCAAAATAAATACTGAAACAAAATCAAGACTTCCTAAAAGAGCAAGATATGGCCTCTTTAAAATATTGTTTCAGAAGAAGAGGAAAGGAAAACCTACTCTTGATGACACTGGAACTGTGGCGGATATTCTCATCCCTTGAACGATCCATTTCATTTACTGTCAGCAGCAGCTCCTGATAGGCCTTCAGAGCCAAATGCATCCTGGGAACAAAAGATGATTGACTCATATTACATAAACTTCACTTAACGTGACATTTTCTGAACTTTTTTTTTTAGGTCAAATATATGGATGTTGGTTCTCCGCAAGATTTGCATACACATTTTTACTACAAAATCCCACGACTGTTTCAAGACTTTCAGGTAAATATTCATGACCTAATGTTGCAAATGGTAAATAATAAAAAAAAAATGCCCGTTCAAATGTATTACAGTATATTGTAAAATACACGACAATCTATGCAGTTCATATTTATTTGAATATTTATGCAAAATTTATTTAGATAATGCTTACAAAACACACTTAGATCAAATAATGTGAGAAAATGTGATTAACATGTGATAACGTTATCCTTAAGCATCATTTACACACAATATATTACAATAATAATAATAAAAAAACTTAAGAAAACCAATTAAACAAAATGAACAAGAAAACAATGAAAGAACTAAATGACTTGTATAACTGCAATTCATTCATTCTCCAAAATGAAATAAATAAAAAATAGCTCATAACGTTAATAATCAAAACTTAAATCAATTTAAAGTCACAAGTAAACGCAGTGAGGAGACAAGTAAATACTACAAGCAATTATTTTCTGAAAATGTTTCTCGCTTCGGCAAAACAACATACAAAGTATTAGGAGTACTCAATTCTGACTAGCAATATTAGTTTAATTTGTAGTTTTTACCCATTTAATAGTGTTTAAAAGAAGGTTAACTGCCTTATTCTGATACTAAGATCATTTGTTTGTATATTATTTGCTTTTATATTGATATTACTAAAATTACAGGATTTTTCCAAGACTTTTAGGTAAATATTCACAATCTAATGCTTTATGTAATGTCTAAGTACACAAATGCACTTTCAAATTTATTACAGCATATTGTGTCCAATTGCAAACACGTGAAACACAGTGACAAAAAAACACGGTGTAGAATAGATGCTTTTTGATCAATGAGGAGGTAACATTTAAAATAGGGATGTTCCGATACCCTTTTTCCCTTCCCGATACCGATACCTGAGCTCAGGATATCGACCGATACGGAGTACTGAACCGATATCCGTTGCATATACTACTACGAGCCCTGTATAACTTGACAGAATTAATTTACAGTGTGCTTCAGACTTATCCGTTAATAAAACATGAACAAATACATACAGTTTTACAGTATAACTGTCTAAAAATCAGTGCATAAAATAAAGAAATATATAAAAAAAAAAGAATATGAATAATATAGAAAAATAACCTTTTTGACACTTAAAATTCAGAAACATTTTTAAAAATAAAACAGCGTCTAGCGTTTGCATTCTGAGCAACGAAGAAGAACTGACTCTTGGTTTGCTGTGTTAAGCAAAGCTAGCGGGCATACGTCTCATAAAAAAAAAAAGATGGTATCGGATCGGTTTATGGTTTCAAATACTCGCCGATACAGATGCCAGAATTTTTACAGTATCGGCAAGCATTTCCGATACTAGTATCAGAACATCTCTCATTTTAAAATGGCAAACAAAAATCCACAATATTCCATGACTTGGACAACAAAAATATTAAATTCCATGACTTTCAGTAGCTGTTTCCATCCACCTATTTTTATACGGATTTTGGATATGTGCATAAAAACAAAATGCTTGATGGGAAACGACAAGATGCGCAACAATTTCGAAAATGAGCATAAAAAACATGCGATCCAACTACGATGGAAACACTTTTACCGAACAAGTTCCAGTGTGCGCATTAAAAAAAAAAAAAAAGTCATGTTATTTTATTATAACCAGAATCAGAAAGAGCTTTATTGCCAGGTATGTTCACACATACGAGGAATTTGCTTTGGTGACAGAAGCTTCTACAGTGCAACAGAATAACAGAGACAGGACAAACAACAGATCATAAATATATTTTAAAAATAGAAGCAAGAAGTGAATGCAAATATGCAAATTGACAAGTGTATGTACAGGTATATTACTATATACAACGTTATATGTGCAGCTGTTGTGTGCAAACTGGCATGTAAAGTATGTTGTTAAATAAGCGTGTGTCTAAAAAGTGTATAGCAAGTAGTGAGGTGTCACAATTACTATCATAAAGTGTTCATAAGATGGATTGCCTGAGGGAAGAAACTGTTTCTGTGTCGGGCTGTTCTGGTGCACAGTGCTCTGTAGCGTCGACCAGAAGGTAAAAGTTCAAAGAGGCAGTGTGCTGGGTGTGAGGGGTCCAGAGTGATTTTGACAGCCCTTCTGCTCGCTCTGGATAAGTACAGTTCTTGGAGAGTAGGGAGGGTTGTACCAGTGATTCGCTCAGCAGTCCGAACTATTCGACGTCGTCTTTGGAGGTCGGATTGGGTAGCTGAGCTAAACCAGACAGTTATTGAAGTACAGAGGACTGATTCAATGATGGAAGTGTAGAAGCAGCTCCTCAGCAGCTCAGCTGACGAAGGAAGTACAGCCTCTGTTGAGCTCATAAGAGATCATGTGATGACAAAAATGTGTGTGAATGGATGAACCAGCAGGCCGACCGCATTGTAAAACATCTGAAATGTTGTTTTGCTCATTCTAAAATGCCTTAACCATTTCAGTATTACTGTTATTATATTATTAATGACATCCAGAATAGTCAAGAGCGTCTGTGCTCCATGTCTCACGCCTTACAATGAACACGTGGTGGCGTATGGTGTCGGCATTGTCTTCTGAGACGCAAGTCATTTATTAAATAAAGAAAAGATTCACGCAGCTTCTCCTACCGCAGTAAATTTCATTTTTACTTTCGATATTTGGAGCCAGTTAATCAGGAAGTGACTATTTTGTTCTCTTTGACTCATTGGATGGAAATATTGCTTTATTCGCAGGTCTTTTATGCGATATTCCAGTTTTCGCATTAATTTAATTCGATGATATATTACAGATGTTTGACCCATGGGAACCCTGGGTGCTATAAACACCTTGTATAAACCAACAACATGTTCATGTACAAGAAAAAGTTTACCAGACCTGCGAGACCAGGATGTGGCGTCACTCTTGTCAGTGAGCATCATCTCATAGTAGTTGGTGATGTTCTTCTCGATGAAGTGAAAAGTGCGGATGGAAATGGTCTCAGACACCACGTCAGGTTTGAAGTTCTGCAGACGGTTGAAGGCCATGAAGAAGGTTAAAGCCCACATATAGTAGGTCTCATCATGTTGCTGGGCCCGCTCACGGATCAACCCCTCCTGGTGTGCAAAAAAATAACAACAATCATAATCAACAAATAGCACAGTCAAATCATTTGTTTATTTAAAGGAAACCTATTATGCAAAAATTACGTTTATAAATGGTTTAAGCACAATTGTGTGGCAACTGTGTGTGAATACAGTCAACCTCTATTGGTAGAAATTAATTAATTGTATTGTTTATAATCACACTTGATAAAAACAGTCCGTAGAAACACTCTGATTGACATTCTCCCTTTGTACTTGTAATCAGAGGGGCAAAGCCCCGCCCACTAGTGACCATCTCTCCCTCATTAGCATAAGATGTTAGTCTTGTTTTTTAATCTGCCACTATGCTGACACAGAGGCATATGTAGCTCCGCCCTCTTCTGAAAAGAGCACAATCTCATTTGAATTTAAAGCGACAGTCACCAAAACAGCACAATTAGGATCAAAGCCGAAAAGGGTCAGTTTCAGAGAGTCATGTGTAGTATTTTGAGCTGAAACTTCACTCTATAAACTCTAAAGATATCAGAGACTTATTTTACATCTTGTTAAAAGAGGCAAAATAGGTCCCCTTTAAATGTCATAATAGCAACAACGGCTATTATGGCAATTTATTAAAAATAAATACAACAAAACCACAAACAAATAAACACCATGCATTTGATACATGATAAGAATTCTAAAAGCAGTCATTAACCCCTTAACTGTCACCACCGGGATGCTTAGGTTTATTTCACTTTTTGCGATTTAATTTTAACCTAGGGCCTCACAGTGGCGCAGTGGGTAGCACGATCGCCTCACAGCAAGAAGTCGCTGGTTCGAGCCTCGGCTGGGTCAGTTGGCGTTTCTGTGTGGAGTTTGCATGTTCTCCCTGTGTTGGCGTGGGTTTCCTCCGGGTGCTCCGGTTTCCCCCACAAGCCCAAAGACATGCGGTACAGGTGAATTGGGTAGACTAAATTGTCCGTAGTGTATGAGTGTGAATGGGTGTGTATGGATGTTTCCCAGAGATGGGTTGCAGCTGGAAGGGCATCTGCTGTGTAAAACATATGCTGGATAAGTTGGCGGTTCATTCCGCTGTGGCGACCCCAGATTAATAAAGGGACTAAGCCGAAATGAAAATGAATGAATGAATTTTAACCTAATCATGACAAACTATATCTCGCTGGAAAAGTCTAAGACTTCTGAATACATATTTTACCACAGTTTTTTGTTACATTGGAACAGTAACAGATTAAAACACATTTATTGTCACCCTACAATCTGTGGGACCACTTACGGTTACATTTTTAAACCATAATACAGTAGTCTAAGCGAAGCAATCCTGACAAATTACATATCATTTGAAAGCTTAAAATGTGCAACTCTGACATACAAATTCTGACTTATTTACTTTTATTCAACCAGCAGGTTTTGCTTATGATGTAGGTATCATTGCGGAAAAAAATATTTCTCAGCTTTTATTTACATTTGAAGAAAAAGTGACATGTCCAAAATTATCCCTACCCTTCGCAAACTGTTACAGTCTATGGGAAAATCCAAAGTTCTCTACCATACCAAATAGTCCAAGCCGTGGCAAAAGCATCCTAATTATCTTGACTAACAGCTGTTTTAATCAACCCAAGTGAAAAAAAGAAGCTCTCTGCGGTTGGTTTGTGCACAGTCATGGCTAAGACAAAGGAGCTCAATGAGGACCTGCGGCTGCGCACTGTGGCTGCTCAAGTCAGCAAAGGGTTATAAGAGCATATCTAAATGTTTTGAAGTTCCAGTGGCTACAGTGCAAAAGTATTATTAAAAAATACAAGATGTTACACACTGTGAAAAAATCACAGAGGGGGTGGTCAGAAGCCAAAAATGACACCCGTGCTGGCCAGGAATATAGTGAAAGTCCAAGAATCACCACCAAGGTTATCCTGATGAATCTGGGCTCTGCTGGTGGCAATATCTCAAGGCAAAAGTAACTTTAAGTCAGAATTCGGCAGGGGTATGGCAAATTTCAGGCTTGACTGTATGGCTTCTTTAAAATGAACCAAGCTTAAATCTATGCACCAAAGTGTTAAAGATTGGCATTCATTTAAGTTAAACATGTCGTTGTCATGTCTATGTTCAAAAAGTGCATTTCATACAATTAATAACTCAAATAGCACACAGCACACACTCTTGGCTTACACTGATGGAGACGTTGTCTTACTTACCTTAACCAGGTACATGAGACGATTATAGCAGTTCTCCAGGAAGTCGATGCAGAATTCCCGCAGGAACAGACGTACGTTTAGCGCAGAGCGCCGATGGCTGTCTGAGTCTTGAGCCATCTGTTTGCGTTTGGGTACACGTCTCACAGGCTTCCCCAAGTCATGAGAATAACTCTTAAACTTGGGATATAAGAGAAAAACAAACATACATGTTAATAAAACAAAAGTATTTCAAAAAACATTACAAGACTGGCCAAATTGGGAACAATGAAGTTATTGTGGTGAATTATTAGAATGGTTAAGGGTTATGGTAAACTTATTAGATATATGACAATTATTAATACATAAGAGTTATGACGATATCTAATTTTCTTGCTGCGATATTATCACAATATTAACAGGGTGTTGACCTAAACTGCAAAAAAAAGACTACTTTTAAAAACAACTATAAAATACTAAAGAGTATAGCTTTATTGCACACACATGTTCAGAGCAAATAAATGTTTATAATAAATGTAATTATATTGCAAAAGGATGATAAAGTACAACAGGTAACACTTTATAATCATGTTCCATTAGTAAACGTTAGTTAATGCATTAAAATGCATTAACTAACACAACAGTTAAAAAAAAATTCTTTAAATTATTTGTAAAAAATAATTTAAAAAAATAATAAAAAATAAATGATTATACTTACCGATATTATAATAAAATTCTGAAGTTAATTTAAAAATAATCAAATTTCATTGGTCATTAACTATGATAAAATGATAACGATTTTTTTAATGCGTTATTAAACATTAAGAAATGAACATTAAATCAACAGTAAAAAATTATTCATTCATTCATTTTCTTTTCGGCTTAGTCCCTTTATTAATCTGGGGTCGCCACAGCGGAATGAACCACCAACTTATCCAGCATATGTTTTACGCAGCGGATGCCCTTCCAGCTGCAACCAATCACTGGGAAACATCCATACACACCAATTCACACTTATACACTACTGACAATTTAGCTTACCCAATTCACCTATACCGCATGTCTTTGGACTATGGGGGAAACCGGAGCACCCGGAGGAAACCCACGCCAACACGGGGAGAACATGCAACATACGTTGAACATAGGTTGTTGTGTCAGAATCCTTGCTTGTAAAATACAGCCGTACTTTGGAATGCTTAGTTTAGGCAAATGTGATGAATACGATCATGCGTGTTGACCTTAAGGGAGTCGCTCTTGCTCACCGGATGCGCTGTACTGCGCGCGTGCGTGCGTCTGTTTCCTAAGCAACAAGAACAAACGCCTGACATCGCCGACGGTGTCCGTATCCCTCGAAGTTGTTTAGAATTAAATGTTTAGAGATGGTGTGACACAACACGTCCTATATGTGCCTTTGATGCACCCCTTGATGCTTCTTACGTCCTTGTCGCAGCACCAGTGGCACTGAAATTAGGCACCAAAATTCATATGCTGATTCGGTCTGGTACATACCGGTTACAAAGGTACAATATGGCAACGGGTTTCGGTACACAACCCTAGTTATAACACAATCAATTCCTATGAACTTTCAGCATCATTACTGTCGCATGATCCACATGAACCAACTGCATTTAAAAATAGAATAAACAAATATACATTTTCAATTGTTTTTACTAGATTTTTCAATCAAATAAATGCTGCTTTGACAGGAATAAGATGCTTCTTTCCAAAACACTTACATTGTGAAGTCCTTGGTGGTAAACCACATCATTCTCGCCGATGGACTTCAGCCCTTCAATGACATATGAGCCACGGAAACGAGAGTGTCTTTAGCAATAAGAGAAGAAATGGTTGTTAGATTTACTTCCTAGCCCTATGTAAGAAGATATAATCCACTGATGTGCAAAGACTCACATTTCCAAAACTGACCATCTGTATTAAGGAAGTCTTGTGTAATTTGGGTCACGCGTAATCAGATCTGCTCTATAGACAATGTACTGAAATTGGTTTACGGTTTATAATGTAAATAGTTGTAATATTCTAATATTTGATTTGGAAAAGTGGCTGAAGTAGCAGAATCATCAAAATGTATTACAGTATTTTCTTTAATGCTGTCATGAAGTCATAATTATTCGTTCTCTTGTGAATTTTGTTTTCTTTTTCAAATATTTCCCAAAGGATGTTTAACAGATTCAGGAATTTCTCACAGTATTTCCTATAATATTTTTTCTTCTGCAGAAAGTCTTATTTGCTTTATTTCAGCTAGAATAAAAGCAGCTTTTAATTTTTTTAAAAACCATTTTAAGGTCAATATTATTCGCCCCTTTAAGCAATATTTGTTTTCGATCGACTACAAAACAAAGCACTGTTATACAATGACTTGCCTAATTACCCTAACTTGCCTAATTAACCTAGTTAAGCCTTTAAAATGTCACTAAGCTGAATACTAGTATCTAGAAAAATATCTAGTCAAATATTATTTACAAAGATATAAGAAATCAGTTATTAGAAACGAGTTATTAAATCTATTATGTTTACAAATGTGTTGAAAAAAAATTCGGTTGAACAGATAATAGGAAAGAAATATACACGGGGGCTAATAATTCTGACTTTAACTGTATATTAAACATCTTATTGTACAGGCACAAGGGCATTTTTCATGTTCCACCATAAAAACAAAAGCATGCTTAAAAATTATATATTTTTTCTTATTGAGTGGATTATTCCTTAAATAAAAACGCAGCTAAAAATATAAAAGTAAAAAAAAGAAAATAATAATAAAATAAAAAATAATAATAAAAAAAAAAAAAAAGAAAAGAAATCGACAACAGGTGAACATATCAACCACCTAGACCACAGGTGTCAATTCCAGTTCCTGGAGGGCCGCAGCTCTGCACAGTTTAGTTCCAACCCTGCTCCAACACACTTACCTGTAGGTTTCAAACACACCTAAAGGACTAAATTAGTTTGATCAGCTGTGTTTAATTAGAGTTGGAACTAAACTGTGCAGAGTTGCGACCCTCCAGGAACTGGAGTTGACACCTGTGACCTAGACCCATACCTAATATGATGACACCTTCTCACCTGGTTCCTCTCATTAGTGTGCGACTGCGCTTTTCCGCCGTCTCTTTCTGTCTCAGTAACTCCAGCTCCTGCATGTCTTTCTGTTTCTCCTGGGCTGAACGCATCTGTCCGGCACTCACCAAAAGCTCAGCGGTCTGCAAGAGTCATGTCAAAAACAACATTTACATTCATTCATTTAGCAGACGATTTAATCCAAAGTTTCACAACTTATTATAACTGCTGGGTGAACTGGGTGGGAAGCACCATTGAAGTTTTTGACTCTTCTGAAGCATAAAAATACCATATGTGTGCAGATATTTCAGAAACATGCTGAGGGAACATTCATGTTTATCTGAAAAACAATGCTGAAGTCAGATATTCTGCTTTGAAAATGTGCTTTCCGTGCCGGAAAACTGTCTTTGTTTCGCTTCTTTTAACCCGCCCACTGCCACTTTGGCCAATTATATTTCAGCACCCCGGGTTGCCTTGGTGGAAAACAGAGTATTTCATTCATTCAGTCAGAAAGGCTCTCAGAGTATGTGTCCACGACCGAAATGTGACCTCCATTGGACAGTAGCAGAATCCAAAACGAGACAGTGATTCAGAGTTCCACATGAGGTTATTCGTTAATTAGCAAATAATATAAATATTACGAACGTAAGCATTAGGTGAGCAGATAACATTGTAACTATGTGTCCTAAATACACGCTACGTGACGAGATTTGCAGTGATAAGCAATTTGGCTATTTCCACCAGATGAAACACGACAGAATTTTTAATACAGCCACACAGAATAGTGCACTCACTGCACCCCAACGAAATGGTAAAGTTTATGGTCTAATTAATACCTATTAAACATCTTTAACATTATTAAATGTACATGCTGAATGACTGATATGTGTTGGCTTGTTTAATATAAAAAGCTCATTTTAATATAAAAATATTTCTTCTATCGCGCGCCGTTGCTTTAATTTAGAACATGATTTAAATCAGCATTAAATCAGCCTCGATAGCCAAGCACATTCCTGTTGATGTCGTCAATCTGGCAACCTGCGCTTGCGTGTTTTTTGAACCAGGAGTTCAAAACCTAGTTCAACCACTGGGTGTCAAACTAACATACTGCACCTTTCATTTTAAATCAACTACCTTTGTAATTCACAGCCCCAGCATATGTAGCAGCATTAGGGTCGTTACTGTACTTTACATTTCACTTACACTTTATATTTACATTAAAAATGTCAGACTAATGATGTTGTTTTTCCCAAAACGTTAAATAGAAACTCAAATTTTGTTTTTAAAACGCTATGTAAAATTTGTTGAATTAAATACTAGTAATATTCAAATGGGGCCTCACAGTGGCGCAGTGGGTAGCACGTTCGCCTCACAGCAAGAAGGTCGCTGGTTCGAGCCTCGGCTGGGTCAGTTGGCGTTTCTGTGTGGAGTTTGCATGTTCTTCCCGTGTTGGTTTCCTCTGGGTGCTCCGGTTTCCCCCACAAGTCCAAAGACATGCGGTATAGGTGAATTGGGTAGACTAAATTGTCCGTTGTGTATGAGTGTGAATGGGTGTGTATGCATGTTTCCCAGAGATGGGTTGCAGCTGGAAGGGCATCCGCTGTGTAAAACATATGCTGGATAAGTTGGCGGTTCATTCCGCTGTGGCGACCCCAGATTAATAAAGGGACTAAACAGAAATGAAAATGAATGAATGAATAATATTCAAATGCGGTTTCTGAAATGTTTATAAAACGTGCATTATTTGTCATAGTTCTTGAACAAGACTTAAATTTAGGATTTTCAAATTAAGATTGTTTCATTCGGTTTTTGACAGAAGCACAGTACAGCTGTTGTAATAACATCATAAACAAATTTCACTTGAAAAAATGTGATTCAAGCATTTTCAAGGGCCTGTGTTTGTATTTAAGTACTTTCCAGGCCTTGAATTCATATGTCTGAAATTCGAAAAGCATGGGAACCCTGAATAATCTTTAATTATCAAAGAGGTGTGTGCAAAATAAACCGCCTTATGTAAACAGTGCATCATCACCTGATCTCTAAACATGAGGGAGATGATTTCCAAGATGTGGAAACTCCATTGCTGTTCGCTCTGAGCACAGGCCAGGAACTTCAGCAGATCATCCAGTCCACTAATGTGAACCGCCCACAGCAGCTTATCATGAACACTGGCATCATCATCCACATTCTGCACAAAAAAAACTGAATTTTTTACTGCCATATTAGCAGCATTGGTGATATTCATTGCAACATTGTTAATACACATTCAATACGTTATTTTCTAATATAAATTTCTTAAAGGAGATCTATTATGCCCCCTTTTACAAAATGTAAAATAAGTCTCTAATGTCCCTGGAGTGTGTATGTGAAGTTTCAGCTCAGAATACTCCATAAATAATGTTTAACTCTTTGAAAGTGTCCACTTTAGGCTTTGACCCAAATTGTGCCGTTTTGGTGACTATCGCTTTAAATTCAAATGAGATTGTGCTCTTTTCAAAAGAAGGCGGAGCTATAAAATGCCTACGTGTCAGCATAGTGGCAGATTCAAAACAAAACTAACGTTATCTCTGTGAAAACTCTAATGGCGGACGGCTGCTTCTCACTCAAGCTGTTTATGCTAATGAGGGAGAGATCGTCACTAGTGGGCGGGGCTTTCCCTTTTCCTGATGACACGTCCAAAGAAAGAATGTCAATCGAAGTGTTTTTAATCAAGTGTGATCATAAAAATGAGACTTAATTAATTTTTACCATTAGAGGCTGGCTATATTCACACACCGGTACCACACAACTGTGTTTAAACCTCTTATAAAACTGAATTTTGCATAATAGGTCCCTTTAAAGTGGAAACCAATTTCCAAAACAGTGTAAACTTGACTGACTGCTTCACTTCCACTTCAAATCTGACAACTCCCAAAGATTTTAAACTCATTTAAGTTGTTTGTGAGTTCAGGAAGTCAATGAATATTAAGGATATGTGGCATAATGACATGTCTGTGAGCATGTTTAATTCCACAAACTCTCACCTTTTCCTCATATGGGTCTGCAGGAACGTGCAACACATTTCTGACCAGCAGCAAAATTCTCTCAATCAGTAAATTATCTTCCTCATCTCTTTGCTCCCAGTCCTCAAGAAAGACGAAACATGACAAATTCAGAACATTTTCCAAACAAATCACACACCTTCTCACATATGAACAGATGTGATCCTCACCAGCTGCAGAAGGTTGTAGAGGGTTTCGCTGAGCACAGTAAAGACCTTCTCATCTGCAAATGCCTATGAAAACACAACAAAAACATCAGTGTGTTGTGGGTTTTATAGTGTGCTAAACGCATGGATCTGGATTGGACCGATAGCCAAAAGCAATGGTGCCCATAAGGCCCAGATTTACTAAAAAGAGTAAAATCACATGAGATCAGCGGGAGAGGAAAGTTCGGTACCACTTTAGCTGAAGGGGTGTTCATAAGACTGTCATTAAACCTTTAATACCATGTCATGAATGTGAATGAGATTTTCTGCATGGTTATAACAACTGCCATTAAGTGTTATTTACTCAGTTATGTCATTTTAAATGCAAAGATGACATTGTTTGTTATGACAACTTGACATAAATAAATGCATCATAACCTGTTTTTGTCTTCGTCATGACAACTTGACATTACCAAGATAACATAACTCGTCATAAATCTGTCATAAACATGATTGTCATGAAGCCATAAAAAAATGTGAATTATACCTCCTTATAGGCCTGAAGGTATGAAGTCACTTGCAGGAAGTGATGTCGGAAGGCCGGATCATCGGGAATTTTTCCAAAGCAGAGCAGGGCTGGCTGGGTCAGGTTCACCATTAGCCTGCCAATGATTTGAAACCGTCATCAATCTCAACTTTCATGATGTTTTGAAATAGATCATTAATAAAAAAAATACTGCCCTTGTAACCTAAAATTAAAATTTGAAAATGAACTTCCTGTTTGTTTTCAGTTCAATTCTCAGATTAGGTCTGTCTGAGGTAGTGGGCGTGGCTAACATACTTAACCACGCCCCTCCAGCTGTCAGTTTAACAACATACAGAAATGGTGAGGAGGAGCAGTGTGTTAGGTTGTAATAACTCTCCCCAAACCATTTTCCCCATCTTTCAGAATGAAATGCCTACTTCACTACATCCAATCAGCTCGCAGTAGAAAAAACAAGCCACGCCCACAGTTTTCTCATTTAATAATCCGTTTTTCTAGGAACTGCGTCACAATATGAAAAAAAGGGTAGCAGCTTCCGGTTCATACAGACTTTAAATAATTTGTGAGTAGAAATACTGCTATAATAATGTAATGAAGAAATGAATAAAGTAACGAGCTCAAACACCTGATGCAGGCATCGAAGAGTGGTTTGTCCTGTGTGTGCTGGGTTATGATGGGTAAAAGGTCATTCTGGAGGATCTGTCCAGCTCCCAGCTGCTGCCGGATATCCCTCGCGTCATCCTCATGTCTCAGGTAACGAATCAAATCCTTCACGCTCTCTAGAAACCAAGATAACACAACTATAAGGGTCACTAGACACACCAGAACAGTTTTGCGTTTTTATTTTGATAGCATTTTAAAATGTGCTGTTCACTTCAGTTTAGATTTGGTAGACGGGTAGGTCTGCACTATGAAGTCCAAATTATTCGCCCTCCTGTACATTTTAAATATCCCCAAATGATGTTTAACAGCAAGGAATTTTTCACGATATTTCATATAATATTTTTTCTTCTGGAGAAAGTCTTATTTGTTTTATTTCGGCTAGAATAAAAGCAGTTTTTGATATTTCAAAACCATTTTAAGGTCAATATTATTAGCCCCCTTAAGCAATATTATTTTTAATTGTCTACAGAACAAACCACTGTTATACAATGACTTGCCTAATTAACCTAGTTAAGCCTTTAAATGTCACTTTAAGCTGAACACTAGTATCTTGAAACAAATCTAGTCAAATATTATGTGCTGTCATCATTTCAAAGATAAAAGAAATCAATTATTAGAAATTATTAATAAAACAATTATGTTTAGAAATGCATTAAAAATCTATATTTTTTCCGTTAAACAGAAATATAGAGGAGGGCTAATAATTCAGGAGGGCTAATAATTCTGACTTCAACTGTACATAAATACAATTAATTTGTCTTTAATTTATAAACATTATAATTTCTTGTGTCTGAATGCTTTAAATTGCTTTGAAATGCTTGCTCAGTCACATACCTTAAGATACAAGATACAGTTATTACATTTAAAATACACAGAGGATCACATGCACATTTCTGCAGTGAAGTAAGTTTGCCCTATTGGGTTAAGCATTACCAAGGCAGTCTGGTTCTTTGTGGTAAACGTCTCCCTCCAGATAACCCAGCGCACTGCATGTGGCCAATAACTCACAGTTCATCATGTACAAGTCCATGCAGCACTTCTATCTGAGAGAATAACTGGGTCCCAATCTGCAAAAAAGATCTTTTAATTGCATATCAGAATAGAAACTGCACAGTGGAAATGATATTGATAATAGCTGAACTGATTTACAGACGTGCTCTTGAAACTCAGTCATTGTACTTTCAACTATTTTTACATTTTGTATCACCTCAACCAGCAGATGTTAGTAAAATCTGGTGATTTTAGCATAGAAAGACTTTACTAACAGACATACCAATCTGTGTGTAAAACTTAGGGTAAAAAAAAAGTCAAATTTTATCCAGAGAAATACCTGAAATTTGGTTTATTTGACACAGAATGACCCTATATTTTTTATTTTAATATTTTGTCAAAATCAGCCAAAAACAAAACTAAACGATACAATTACCTTAGTGAAATACAATTAACTTAACTATATATTTAATTATTATTAAATTGTATTGATAAATGTGCAAGTCAATTGTTTCTGATTGCATAATCGCAAGAAATTCCAAACCACGTAAAAAATAATTACTATTAATGTAGTATATAATTGTTCAAAAGTTTTTTTATGAGGACTGAAAGTTAAAAATGGCTTATTCAGATGTACTCAGCAGGTTTACTTCTACCAAACAATTGGCTCAAAAATGAGATGCAATTCCGAGTGAATAGTCAAAAATGATTGTATGTTCAACACGACAACTCGTTTTTAGGTTGTATTACCTGTAAAATAATTGCAACCTGCTTAACAATTACACACATTTGAAAATAAGCTACTATTAAAATCAAGAAGCATTATTAACAGATTAAATAATACATTTTCCGAACTGAAATATTCATCTGACTGACATGTTTATCATGTTTTGATAGTAAAATAGCTTAAATAAGCAACTAATTGTATAGTTTCTTTCACTCAGGAATAAAACCTGCATTTAAACTTGAAAGAAATGGAGGTTCCTTGTAATAATTACCAATATTAACTATTAATACATTACATTTATATACATTTTATTTGTATCTTTTTTATCTTGGTTAGCACTGTCGCCTCACAGCAAGAAGGTCGCTGGTTCGAGTCCCAGCTGGACCAGTGGCCGTTTCTGTGTGGAGTTTGCATGTTCTCCCCATGTTGGCGTGGGTTTCCTCCGGGTGCTACGGTTTCCCCCACAGTCCAAACACATGCGCTATAGGTTAACTGAATAAACTTAATTGGCTGTAGTGTATGTGTGTGAATGAGTGTGTATGGGTGTTTCCCAGTGATGGGTTGCAGCTGGAAGGGCATCCACTGTTTAAAACATATGCTGGATAAGTTGGCGGTTCATTCCGCTGTGGCGACCCCTGATGAATCAAGGGACTAAGCCAAAGGCTTAATGAATTTTTGGCCATATTGTCAGGCAATACAAACATGCCTTCAAAAATACATTAGGAAACACTTGCTTTCAACTTTAAATATAATAATAAGGCTCTAATGATACGCATTTACTCAAAATAACAGAAAAATATGCAAATCGCAAAAGTTAAAGAGCAAATATCATAAATGAGAGAGATTATTTTAACCGGTGATGATATTTTGGCCTTTACAACTAACTTATGTCACTTGAAATGGAACTATAAACCACTGTAAAAAATGTAGTTTTACACAACTCCTTCAAGTTGTCCCACTGTGTAACTTAATTATTTTTACAAATTTAAGTTGATTGAACCTAAAACAATTAAGTGGTCCACAAAAAACTCAAGAATTGTGTTGATTTAGCTCGTTTTAAATTGGTAGTTTGAACAAGCAGCAAAAACACGTATTTTTAAGTACTCAAATCGTAATTATACACAGTCGTGTATCTTTGTAAACATACTGAACTATTATGACATTAAAAATTATGAAAAACATAAATTGCACAACATCTATAAACACAAACATACTAATGGCGTTATATACAATATTCTACCGACGACGGCTGTTTTAACCTCACACAATCAATATCTAAAACTTGGTAAATATATACATGAACTTGTGTGTGTGCAACATATGTACGGTGCGTAATAATACGTTATATAAATAATGTATAAAAGTATGCTACAACATATCATATAACTGCGTTACGCTAAAATATAAAGCCAATCATACATACCAGACCATATCAACGATCACCAATCTCTGAAACCCGTCACATTAAACACTATGGCTAATCTACTGGCTGCCAGATAATGGTTTAATAACTCTCATAATTAATCTAAAACTCTGTCCTTATGATTCACCGCGACAAAACATGTAGCTCGGACGGTGGAAGGCGCGCTCATCAGACCGGAAGTGACGCCTTTAAGTCTTGCGTACTTAAAGGAGCCACGGCTAAAATATCCGTCAAGGTTCTAGGCAAACTCGATATCACTTTTTTTCCATCAAATTTGTATTCATTCATTCATTCATTCATTCATTCATTCATTCATTCATTTTCTCTTCGGCTTAGTCCCTTTATTAATCTGGGGTCGCCACCGCGGAATGAACCGCCAAAATTTGTATTCTTTTATTTTGAAGTAATGTGAAACCTAAACAATTCGACGTAGACGATCACCATATAACAGTGAGCATAAAAGTAATACATGTGATAAACAAAATACAGGAATACAGGAGGTTTTTAAATAATAATACTACTGATAATAATAATAATAATAAAGCCAACAACAACAATAATAGTGAAAATAAAAAAGATAAACTAAAGAATAAAAGACAGAGATATACCAGAACGAATAATTTACA
>CAIGQW010055047.1:1029797-1045760 GCA_903798125.1 Danio choprae | reverse complement strand
ATGGCAACCAAAATCCAACGTCTGATAGACGTCATAGTGGAAACGTCCACACAACGTCAAGCTGTAACATCATTAGACGTTGATATTTGGTGTGAGTTCTGACATCAACTCGATTTTCATTTCCAAACAAAATGCAACATCCCCATGATGTTGGGGTACAACGTCAATCTGACGTCATGTTGACGTCCTGTGCCTGCTGGGCTGTAATAAACCCTGAATCAACATTGACGTGGCGTTTTAGCAATTTGAAAGGGTTTAATTCTGACCCTAAATGCCTCTTACTTGCTCAACAAGTAAGATATTTCATTTAACCAATAGACAGTCTTGTAGCTCTGTGACAACTTTGTCAGTTCATTATATCTACATCTTTAGCTGACGCTATTTCTAGGTATATGGTGTGTTGTAGTGCTGTGCTGCATTTAATTTCAAGGATTATAACTCTGATAATCATAAAATAAAGAACGTCTTTAGCTCTCTAGTATGCTATCTAGTAAACTGGAAAATTTGTAATACCATTAATTTAAAAGCATCAATATTTCCAATAACTTAACAATGGGATTACTTATTGGTGTAGATGATATCTTTAAGAAAACAAAATCATTTCATTTCATTCCTCCACCTCACGCATGCAGTTTTATTTATTAACCGCCCGGCCAAAAGTTTCATAGTGTACCTTTAACATATATTTTGATATATGTATATATTTATATATATAAAAAAACATCCCAACATAACAACAGAAATAGCAAGAGAAAACAAACCCAATCGGTCCACGAAGCTTCAGGCCATACATGCACAAGTATTGTGATGAAAACAGTCTCTACAGTATGTTACATGTGGACGGATGCACGTAACGTATGTGTAACAGGTCCTGTGCCACACACTTCCTGTAAAACACGTATACATACATTCTCTACACTGCCAACCCTATTATTTGCTGGATTTAATGGCTTATCATACATTCCTGGTAGGAACAAAAATAAACGGATGTTTCTCTCTTTTGTTTTTTACAGCATCGTCTTGAGAAAGGGAAACAAATAGATCATTTAAAGTGCCCGTAATGTTTCAGAGAATGATGAAAAATAGTAGATTGTAAACTTTTTGTTGGTCCACACTGGAAAACATCACACAAGCGTATTTACAAGTCACAATTCTCGCTGACCACTGCAGTGTAGAGTGTGTTCAGTCCAGTTTTAACACTTTGAAAAGCAAAAGAGTGCATAGGAAATCTAATCATTTATAATAATAATAACAACAGAAAACTCTTATTGTAGGTTGTTGATAACCAAACGATGAAATGCATGAAGTTTACTCAAAATTGCATTAAAGTTTCACTGTCAAAGATTCTGTGAAATTTAGTAAAAAACCAATACACTTGTTAGCGCTGAAAATAATTGTGAAAAACCCATTTTTTAGAACCAAACCTAATAAAAAGGCAGAAAAATAGCAATTAACACTCGTTAACTATGGTGTCGTCAATGCATTTTATTTTAAAACATCATTTTAAAATGAAAACGCTCCTCATTCAGACCCATTTTAGAAAAACGTTCTCCGTCGACACTGTATAGGGTATCGAGAACCAGTTCCATTTTAGAACCGGTTCCAAATTTCCGATAAGATATGCGCATTTTGATTCCGTTTATCGATTCCTTGCTTATTCAATCATTCTCGACTGGCGGACGGCAGTGAGTATTACAGTTGAAATTAATTGTTACCTCAGTGTGTATCAAGAAATGCTTTTCATTCATTCATTTTCTTTTCAGCTTTGTCCCTTTAATAATCTGGAGTCGCCACAGCAGAATGAACTGCCAACTTATCCAGCATATGTTTTACACAGCGGATGCCCTTCCAGCTGCAACCCATCACTGGGAAACATCCACACACACTCATTCACACACATACACTACGGACAATTTAGCTTACCCAATTCATCTATAGCATATGTCTTTGGACTTGTGGGGGAAACCGGAGCACCCGGAGGAAACCCACACAAACACGGGGAGAACATGCAAACTCCACACAGAAACGCCAACTGACCCAGCCGAGGCTTGAACCAGCGACCTTCTTGCTGTGAGGCGATTGTGCTACCCACTGCGCCACCGTGAGGCCCAAGAAATGCTTTTGTATTATGTTTATTCTATATATGCATGTCAAATGAACCCCTACACTATGTGTATTATTATTATTATCATCATCATCATTTTACTCAAGAGAAATTCCTTATATTGTATTTTTATATAAATATCTGACAATCTACTTTTTTTTGGTTTATATTTTTGAGGTCAGATTGCTTGATTGCTTGCTTCTTTTTTTTTAACAAACACAATCGTGTGTAAGCCAACGCTATCTCACGGCAATTCGTAACTTTTTGATTTAGTGGCTAATTCGTATGAATTTGTACGATCTCATTTGTACAATTTAGTACGATTTGCTCATCCCCCAATGACAGTAGGGTTCAGGGGCGGGGTTTGGTGCCACACCTCCTTTTTAAAATCGTTCATTTTGGTATGACTGAACTAGTACGAATTGGTACGAATTAGCCACTAAACTGACAAAACACAAAATAGTTACATTTTCCCGTGAGATCAGGCTGGTGTTAGCACATCAGGACATTTAAAATGTATTTTAAAAGTACAGTACTCAATGTAAACATGTGCTGGTTAAATATCTGACAGTCCTTGTTTTATTTATATATATATATATATATTTTATTTTCTGCATTATCTAGCTTTTTTTTGTGTAAACTGGCAGCAATTAAATCAACAAACAGAGGTTTGGGTGTTTTCCAGCCCTATATACGTTTCTGGAGATCACAAATTATGTAGCCAGAAGTACGTATGGCTGCATGTCATCTTTAAAACAAATGCTACGGGGCGGTATGACGCCGTTCCTTTTCGCACTACCAGCTGACCGCTTACCTCCGTATGGACAGTTTTTCCGCGGTTACCAGTTTGTCCAGTGGCTCGCTGTATACGTTGGTCGACTTGTGATGTGGAGCGGATTTGACCGCCATGATGGGTTCGAGTCTGGTGAAGAACAGTTCCAGAAGGCAGGTAAGACAAAAACAAAAGCCAAAAAATAAAATAAACAAGTAAATAACAGGGTGTGAATGTGGTAAAATCTGAAAACGTGGTAAAAATCAGGCGAGGGCTTTCCTTTTTCTGGATTGCTTTTGAAAACACTGTCGGTTGGGTTTAGGGAAGGAGGAGGGTGGGCCAGTCGATCAGTCGGTCAGTCAGTCAGTCAGTTAGTGAGTCGACAGCGGCCTCTAGTGGATTTACACGAGAAGAGCAGGCACGAATGGCACTCGCGAGACAAATTTGAGATTTCTGTGAAAAAGCGTACACAGCGGCCTCTGGTGGATTTGCGAAAACAAAAACTGCTAAAAAATGTACCTCCTGGGATGTATTTGGTGCTCTCCAGAAACGTATATAGGGGTACGTATCCATAATGTTTTTTAAAGGAACATATATGAGGCCAAGTGTGCATAAAACCAGACAGCGATGCAGTCATCAAAATGCATGAAATGGCCTCCAGTGATGTTTACATTGCTGTCAGATCTCTGATTATGGAATATGCAAAAGCCTGAACCTCTTTTGTGTGCTTTTCTAGATAGCGTCCCATGTGCTAATTCACCAGATCCAAGCTTTTTTCATCAGATATCGCAAGAACAATGGCACTCCTGGCAGTCAAAAAGGAGGAATTGATGTCACTGACTTCCCAAATAACAAAGACCCGATAAATAGTTTAAAAAGCATCCAGTTCCTACTGAAAAAAAGGTCATTCATTTAAAGCCACTGAAACGTCTGAAGACAATCGCGGTTTGATTGAGAGAAACATCCTATTCATCCAGCATCAATGGCTCGCGTGAAGATCTCTGACCCTCTTTGCGATGTAAACATGCTTTTGATTGCCGGTACTTCGCTTGTAATGTTTTACCACTTTTCCCAAACCAAAACGAGGCAGCTAGGCTTTTAGTTAAGTGTGAAACGGTCTTATAATTACAAAGTGTGTGTATAAAACATCCTAAAATGCTAGATTTAGAAAATGCTCCCCATGTTGGATTGATTTCCGTGTAATGGACGTCTAACGAAGCCTCTGCGAATTAAAACCATTAGATGATATGCATAGTTAAACTAGTTTCGGGCATCTGCAAAGGATGTCATTTGGGATGAAGGTTTAGCAGCTTGGTTTGGTGTTTCTTTAAATGTAGCAATCTTTCCAATGATTATCCTGAGGGCAGGACATTTGTTAACGTGATATATGCAACGCTATCTCATGGCAATTCGTAACTTTTTATGAAATCGTACGATCTAATTCGTACAATTTAGTACGATTTGCTCATCCCCCAATGACGGCAGGGTTTGGTGCCACGCCTCCTTTTAAAATCGTACATTTTCATACAACTGAACTCATACGAATTCATAAGAATTAGCCACTGAACTGACAAAACGTAAAATAGTTACGTGTCCTCATGAGATCAGGCTGGATATATGGTGTTTAGAAAATGATTGTTTATTCAATCTGAAACAAAAAATATAATTTAATCAAACACGAAAGCAAATAATAAAAAGCTAATTAATTGAACTGAAGAAAATCAACTGATTTAAAGGTGCCGTATGTAGTATTGACCACCTAGTGGTTGATCTAGGTATTGCAGTCCAAATTCAAAATATTGGAGCTTTTTTTTTTAATCCAGCCCCTCTTTTTGCGACTCAACGCAAACGTGGGTTGCCATATTGGCTCTTTCACTGCAAGCCGCTCAGCTAATGTTTACGTTTGTAATATTTATTGACTGCTAATTAAAAACCACCTCATGATGATTTTAAATGGGAACTCTGGGTATCAAGACATGTATATAATATACTGTAAATGATGCCTCTTTGTGAAATATATAGAAAAGAAAAAACACAACATTTACATTATTAAATCTACATTTATTTTGTTTTTGATTGTTCGATGCCTTATTTACAATATATTAAGGCATACATGTCTCTGAATCTGCGACTCATTTCAGAGGCTGCCGTTATCTTCCAGAGGTCACGCCTGCGCCCGCATACATTGAGTCAGCCATCATGACTGAAATTAAATATTAAAAATTAGTTTTTTGCAAATTGTTTTTCTCAACATAGGCTCATTCTGAAAACGTAGCCCTATATACATTTCTGGAGATCACGAATTATGTAGTCAGAGGTACGCATGGCTGCATTTTGTCTTTAAAACGAACGATATGAGGCGGTATGACGCTGTTCCTTTTCACGCTAGCAACTGACCGCTTACCTCCGTATGGACGGCTGTCAACAGTTTTTCCGGTGGCTTGCTGAATACATTGGCATACTTGAGAAGCAGAGAGAAGTTGGCCGCGACGATGGGATTCGAGTCTGGCGAAGAACGGTTCCAGGAAGCGGATAAGACAAAAACAGAATCCGAAAAATAAAATAAACAAGTAAATAACATGCTGGGCCTCACAGTGGCGCAGTGGGTAGCACGTTCGCCTCACAGCAAGAAGGTCGCTGGTTCGAGCCTCGGCTGGGTCAGTTGGCGTTTCTGTGTGGAGTTTGCATGTTCTCCCTGTGTTGGCGTGGGTTTCCTCCGGGTGCTCCGGTTTCCCCCACAAGTCCAAAGACATGCGGTATTGGTGAATTGGGTAAGCTAAATTGTCCGTAGTGTATGAGTGTGAATGGGTGTGTATGGATGTTTCCCAGAGATGGGTTGCAGCTGGAAGGGCATCCGCTGTGTAAAACATATGCTGGATAAGTTGGCGGTTCATTCCGCTGTGGCGACCCCAGATTAATAAAGGGACTAAGCCGAAATGAAAATGAATGAATGAAAAATAACATGCTGAGAATGTGGTAAATCTGAATACGTGGTAAAAATCAGGGGGCTCTTCTTTTTCTGGATTGCTTTTTAAAACACTGTCGGATGGGTTTAGGGAAGTGGGTGGGCGCAGGTCAATCGATGCTTTTGAAAACACTATTGGTTGGGTTTAGGGAAAGAGGAGGGTGGGTTAGTCGATCAGTCAGTCAGTTAGTGAGTCGACAGCGGCCTCTGGTGGATTTACCAGAGAAGAACAGGCACGAATGGCACTCGCAAGAGAAATTTAAGAGCTCAAAAAGTGTACACAGCGGCCTCTGGTGGATTTGCGAAAACTAAATTTGGGACGTATTTGTCGCTCTCCAGAAAGGTATATAGGGCTACGTTTTCAGAATGAGCCTGGGTTGGTTTTTCTTCAAGGCAACCTGGCGTGGGGATATAATATTTGTCTAAACTGGCAGTGGGCTGGTTATAGAGACCAAAACAAAGACATGCATTCAGACTCAGAACGCACATTTTCAGACAAAGAAATATGTTCACTTAGCATGTTTCTCCAATATCTGAAACATATTATGATCATTTTATGGGCTATAAGAGTCAAAAACGTACATACCACACCTTTAAATCTAAAACAGCATTTTAAAATTGAACAAACACATAATTAGGCAATTAAAATGCATTAATGACATAGCGGGATGAAAAAGAAGTGCTATTTATTAACGTGGTTTATTGTGTGTAAAAATTTAATGTATTTAAACAACAAAAAAATAATATAACAGTATACCTTAAACTTAAATACTATAAACAAGAATGTTCTTTGAAATAAATACAAATGTGATGAATAAACACACACACACACACACACACACACACACAAAATGAAATGAAAACGGGAGTGTGATGGTTTGATGCTCTATTGGCAGAAACGCATCTGGAGATAATGAACGGGCGAAGGCGCAGTCACTGGGTTTAATGCTCATGGTTATTATATCCAGACAGGACTGTAATGCGCTCCATTACACCATCTCCTCCATTCAGCCCTGTACTGGTGGAGATCAGATGCATCAGGCACTCTCGTTTGATTAAAAGCCTCTCCTCAAGATTGAATTGGTGAATGAACTATGGCTGAGTGTGTGACACTAATTCTGAGGGCTTATTTCTGACCACATCACCCGTGTTGCACTAAAACGCCCCTTCTGCATTCCTACAGAAGTGTTGTACGCACCGCAAACAATCATTTTGTTAGCATTTTTGTCGTTCTCCTGTACAAACGTCTAAACGTTCTCATTTACATTTACTTCAGAAGTCATCGTTTTAGACGAAAATCAGAATAGAGTCAGTTTAAGCTTACCGAATGAGAAAATATCTGCCAAAGAGGTTTTTTCTTGTTCTTAAAAAAATAAAATAAATTCATTCATTCATTCATTTTCATTCATACATTCATTTTCATTTCGGCTTAATCCCTTTATTAATCTGGGGTTGCCACAGCTGAATGAACCGCCAACTTATCCAGCATATGTTTTACGCAGTGGATGCCCTTCCAGCTGCAACCCATCACTGGGAAACATCCACACACTCTCATTCACACACATACACTACAGACAATTTAGCTTACCCAATTCACCTATAGCGCATGTCTTTGGACTTGTGGGGGAAACGGGAGCAACAACAACCCACGCCAACACGGGGAGAACATGCAAACTCCACACAGAAACGCCAACTGACCCAGCCGAGGCTCGAACCAGCGACCTTCTTGCTGTGAGGCGAACGTGCTACTCACTGCGCCACCGTGAGGCCCAATAAAATAAATAACAATAATAATTTTGATCTAATTTTAGAAAACAAAAACCCATTAAATCACAAAAATGACTGTAAAATTCTGCTTTTCACCTCCTACTGCTACTAATACAGCATGTCATGTGCTAAATAGCTTGTTAAATAGGAGACTTTCATATCTTTCCTCTTCGTATGCACCAGACACTTTCCTACAGACGCTCCATAACAATAAAAAATGCTAAATTAACTTCGACATGCCATTGTAATTTGCTCTCTGGTGATTAGAAGTGCTTCTTTCACCACCGATTGTAAGTCGCTTTGGATAATGGCGTCTGCTAAATTCATTCATTCATTTTCTTTTCGGCTTAGTTCCTTTATTAATCTGGGGAGAACATGCAAACTCCACACAGAAATGCCAACTGACCCAGCCGAGGCTCGAACCAGCGACCTTATTGCTGTGAGGCGATCGTGCTACCCACTGCGCCACTGTGCAGCCGCGTCTGCTAAATGAATAAATGCAAATCTAAATAATGTCAGAACATTTACTTCCGCAAACGTCATGAATCATGTTGCACCATTCATCTAAATGTTCCCGAATACGTTTTTAACCTGAAAGAGAATCTCAAATGCCACAAAAAATCACTTCCATGCCTTTTCATTATTAATTTTTCAATGTGCTGTTATTAAAGGGATGGTTCAACCCCCCAAAAAAGGACTTTAATAGTATATTTGGTTCCTACACTATAAAAAAAAAATGCAATGGCAAAAAGTCATGTCAACAGATATTTGTATGTAACTTATTTTAATAAGTGAATCAGGTTTCAACTAAATTTTTTGGTAACACTTTATTTTGATGGTCTATTTGAGTGTTAGTAGACTGTCTGCTTAATATCTGCTGATGCTGCTCCTTCAACAGACATTTAACTGACTGTAAGAAACTTAGCAAGTACATGTCAACTCACATTAACCCTAACCCCAACCTAACAGTCTACTTATAATCTAATGAGAATTAGTTGGCATTTCAAGAGTTCACACTTAGATAATGCTCGACTATGATAGCAGATTTGGCATGCTGTCCCGGGAGAGAACCCTGGGCTCGGAGATAGATGAGCCCAAGGTTCCCGCCTGGTCAAAGGGAATTAGGAGGGATACGAGATCAGGTATTTCTCGAGAGCCCCCAGTTTGTGTGTGTTTTATTTTTGATTTTTTATATATACACTGAGAAGGCAGCACGGTGGCGCAGTGGGTAGCACAATTGCCTCACAGCAAGAAGGTCGCTGGTTCGAGCCCCGGCTGAGTCAGTTGGCGTTTCTGTGTGGAGTTTGCATGTTCTCCCGGTGTTGGCGTGGGTTTCCTCCGGGTGCTCCGGTTTCCCCCACAAGTCCAAAGACATGCGGTACAGGTGAATTGGGTAAGCTAAATTGTCTGTAGTGTATGAGTGTGAATGGGTGTGTATGGATGTTTCCCAGTGATGGGTTGCAGCTGGAAGGGCATCCGCTGTGTAAAACATATGCTGGATAAGTTGGCGGTTCATTCCGCTGTGGCGACCCCAGATTAATAAAGGGACTAAGCCGAAAAGAAAATGAATGAATGAATATACAATGAGAATTGATTCAGTATGTATGCTTTAGGTGCTTGTGACTGTTATTACGGTACATTTATTTACATGTTTTTAGACTGTGGGGGAAACCAGAGTACCCGGGGAAAACCCACGCGAACACGGGGAGAACATGCAAACTCCGCGCAGAGAGTGCCGACTGGTTCGATTGAACCTTGGCCTTCCAGCTGCGAGGCAGCAGCGCCGGTCGCTGAGCCACCGTGTCGCCCGATCATAGAAATGAGGAGGAGGGAGAAGGGAAGGATAGAGGGGGTGGGGGGTTGTTGGGTTTCCAAAAACAAAGATAGGGAATGAGATTCAGGCAGGATATTTATAGTAGTTTTGGAATGATCTGATAGGCTAGCTAATGATTAGTGATAAGGATCAGCTGTAGTCGATCAGGTCACGTGCTCCTCTCGAAATTAGTTTGTGAAACTTCACGTAGATGCAATGTAACTTAAATTCAACAAACGGACCATCAAAATAAAGTGTGACCAATTTTTTAAGTTATACAAAGTTTAACTTAATGTTTTTAGTCAGTTTGATTGATGCAAGTTGAGATGAATAGAAAAGTTAATTAGATTTAACTAAAAACATTTAAGGCAGCAGGATTTTTACGAGTGTATGAATGTCAAAAATGTGTGGAAATTCATAATAGTTTCTGACCAATCGAGTGTGACCAATTTTGTCTTTTTTTTGCACTACCACAGTTTATTAATAAATCTGGCTGTCTAGTCATGTTTTCTGCATCAAAGTTCAATCAAAATTAAGTGAGATTTATGCTTAAAATGCCAGTGTGGTCAGAAAAATGATAGATTTCAAGAGTTCACACTTAGCTGATGATTGGTTATAACGCTTGTTTGGCATGCTGTCCCGGGAGAGAGCCCTGAGCTCACAAGATCCTTGAGCCCTGGGCTCCCTCTCGTTTGCAGGGCGAGAGGGGAGCTTGAGCTCAGGTAGATCTCGATGAACTCCCCCGACTTATTTCTGGCTAAAAGAATGGCTGAAAAGAGATGTATATTTATTAAGAGCTTGGCAATGGTATTGCTTAGTATGTTCAATTTACTTAAATTGTGTGTTTTTGGACTGTGGGAGGAAACCGGAGAACCCGGGTAAAACCCACGGGAGCACGGGGAGAACAGGCAAACTCCGCACAGAAATGTCAACTAGTTTAGTTGGGACTTTAGCCAGAGACATTCTTGCTGTGAGGCGACAGTGTTAATCACTGGGCCACCGTGTCGCCGATCTGGGAAGGAGAAGGAGGAGGAGTAGGGGTGGGTGGGGGGCGTTCTTCAAGATGAAGGTACTGAGATAAGGGAACTCTGGTTATTTATGGTGATCTAGGAATCATCTGATTGGTGAATCAATTCAGAGCTGATGCGGGACCAGCTGTGAGCACTCATAAGCACGTGATCCTCTCCAAATTAGTTTATGAATAAACTTAATTTCCCAGTGGTAGATATTTTTCTTGTATCCAAAAAAACGGACTGCTTTCAGTAAATCCTCAAGTAAAGATTTCTTGATTAAAAAAAAATGTTTAGGTACCTGTGCTGGAAAACAAGACCAAAAAAAATACCAAAACAATTTAGAGCCGATTACATAAGATGTGCTTCAATATCGTGTGTGAAAATGTGTCACAAATAATACCTTCCTCATCACACATGCATGCTTTCCCAAAAAACCCAATGAATATCAAAGAACGTTTCTCCACAAGCGATGCTCAACATAATAAACCCGCACTGACACAGGCCTGACCTGATACCGAATGAAAGCCATACAGATCTAAAAAACCCAAACGTCACTGAAAACGTGCACACTCTAGTTAAGTAAGGTCAAATGTCAGAGTAGGGCACACTTGTCCTGGTACACTGAGACGGTCACAGACAGGCACAAGTTTGAAACCACAAACATCGCCTTTCTTCATCCTCTCGTCATCTCGTCCACAAAATAAGAAACAGTCACAGGCCAAGATATAGATATTTTGAAACCAAAATGCCCTCGGGTCCATCCCAGGAAAAAATGCGGGCAGAAAAATATAAAGCGCACAAACAGAGACGCCACTGTACCTCGAGTGTCTCGGAGAGTTCAAACACTGGGAGTCGAACCCAGAAGTGAGATCCACGATTCCAGAGAGAGAAAAAGCCGAAGGGTGAGACGCTCAGATCTGTGTGTGGTGTGTGTGTCCTGGAGGTGTGTATGGAGGCGGCGCTGGATTGGGTTTGATTCCTCGGCTCTTCATGTAGGAAATGAACTGGTCGGGAATTTCGGCCAGAACGTCTTTGGCCAGTCGCGCCATACTCAAAACGTGGTTCCCCGTCCGGTCCATGTAGTCCCGGAACGGCACAAACTGTCAGAGGCAAGAAGCAAAAGTGTATATTTATTTATTTATTCATCCAGCCATACACAAATTCAGCTTTTCTTAAAAGTCCCGTGAAGTGCTTTGAAATGGACCTTTAATCTTTCATGAAAGAACTCAACACAATATTTACAAAAGGCTGACATAATATTCCATAAGGCCTTGATCACATCGAATGTGCTTTTTGTGTCGAGAGGCGCCTTTTTTGAATGGTTTTCTAATGGCCGTGAGATGCCGAGTTCAGACTGCACTATTTTCAAAGTAGTCGCGTCACAGATGTTTTCACACTGCATGACTATCTGGGCTAGCATTCAGTCGCTGCTGTGTTTACACTGCAAGACGGATCAGCGACAGGGGGTTTCACACTGCATGACTTTACAATAGGAAGAATCACTGACAACTTTGTTTCGGTCCGCAAACTACATCTCACAACCAAACACCGTGCGAGAAGTGACATGGAAACAACGCAAGGTCACGTAGTATACATTTTGTTATTAACTATATAATGAGAAAGAAGCCTTTAGTGGGATAGGAAATGTACTTATTTTGCTCACCTGGGTTTTGAAGGGAATTAGCAATTTCTCTTAAACTTTTTTCTTTTTCGACCCGGTTGTGGTATTGCTCAGATGACACGTCAAACAGACACGGGTGCTTCTGACAAACTTACACTAGTTTTTCCTCCATTTCTTGTGTCCAAACAGACCAAAAAGTAGCCCTCCCCAACCTCCTGCTGGCCTGCAGATACCCATACTAGTGGATGCTGCTCTCTCATTGGCTGTAGGCAATCCCTGATGTTATTTCCAATCAGATCACATTTCACACGGCATGATCTGAATCGCTGACAGCTCCAGATATTTAGCATGCCAAATATCTGACGGGTGTCTGCGACTCATCTGCGATTCTCTCAGATCGCCTGTTTGATAGGTCACACCGTGTGATTGTTACTCGCGTGAACGAGCACTGATTTGCCTATGATTTCAGGCATTTGTCTGCAATTTCTCAAAACCTGTCGGCGAGTCACAAGTAGGGCTAAAATCATGCAGTCTGAACTCGGCATTATGAGACACGGGTGCCCCTTTCAAATTTCCACTAGTTTTCCTCCATTTCTTGGGTCCAAATAGACTGAAAAAAAGCCATTAACTCCCACTGGCCTGCAGATACCCATACTAGTAGATGCTGCTCTTTCATTGGCTGTTCAGATTAGCTGTGTTTATGTGCTTTAGGAGGGCTGAAAAACAGCATAGATTCGTTCGGCGCCGTTTCTGAGTCCACTATATCTTTTCAAAGGTCCACCAGGCTCTGTGAGTTCATCAACTCCTCCAGAAACTGTACCTGGATGATGGAGGCTTTTAGTGGAGTTTCAGACTGAGCCCAGCCCAGATTGATGAACTGTTGTCCAGTATCGGCAAGAGGATTTCCCCTTGGGACACCAACAACAGGCACTACATCATAATCACGACCCTACAAGAGCAAGCTCATGATTGGTTAACGTGGCGCGAATGTCCGCAGAAGTTCAGATTTTCCAACTTAAGCAATACGTGCGTTACAGCGTTGCGGCAAACGTGCAAAACGCTCAACTCATTCGAGCTGCAGGATGTCTATTCGCATCTTTGCATTGACTTAACATGTAAATCACTCACTCTTGATGCTTCATCTGCGTCTGGTGTGAACACAGCATGACACTGGCCTGCAGATACCCATACTAGTGGATGCTGCTCTCTCATTGGCTGTAGGTAATCCCTGATGTTATTTCCAATCAGAACACATTTCACACGGCATGATTTGAATCGCAGACAGCTCCAGATATTTAGCATGCCAAATATCTGACGGGTGTCTGCGACTCATCTGCGATTCAGATCGCCTGTTTGATAGTTCACATTGTGTGATTGTTACTCGCGTGAACGAGCACCGATTTGCCTGTGATTTCAGGCATTTGTCTGTGATTTCTCAAAACCTGTCGGCGAGTCACAATTAGGGCTAAAATCATGCAGTCTGAACTCGGCATTATGCGCTCTGAGTGCCTTTAACATCCCTCTCATTTTTGCCGTAGCGCTCTGTGCGCCTGCAGTTGAAGAAAAGTCAACTCTGAGCGGAAAACGCGCCAGTCAGTCGAGTCTTTTTCATTCTCCAATCAAATGAAAGCAGAGGCGGGGTTTCCATTGAGATGACAGCGGTGTTTGTGTTGTCAACACAACTAAAGGAGTCTTTTAAAGATGGAGGAAAGACTAGCGGTCGCTGTTTCCAGTTATCCAGAGCTGTATGACTTCACAAATCATGAATATTACAATATTATTCAATATTATAATTTTAACAATATCAACAGCAGCGCTCTCGCACAATACGCAGCTGATTCAGCTGTTTTCAATCCATTTTCTCTATTCATTTCTAGCTAAAGAATCCTGAAAATAGTTGTTGTCTTTATGCCTTTCAAATTTGATAATAATATCTATTACTAATATTTGACAATAATTGAGTAACAGGTCAATGAAGACACTGTTCCAGGACCACTGCAGCAATGCTTCCATCCACCATTTCCATTATGTCATTCTTGCTCTGTTATCTATTCCTCCATTTATACCACCGTCCATTCAACACACATTTGTCATCTGCGCATCAACCATTTATTCATTTATCAATGCATCAAACCTTCCCCCAAGGTCAAAAATCCCCCAATATAAACAGTTCATCCATCTCTCCATACATTCATCTCTCTTCCCTTCGTCCATCCATAAATCTGTTCATTTTATCATCGTGCACATCATCTCTTCCAGCATAAAACAAGTTAAAGCTCGTCTCAGGAGTGAACTCTCTTCCCTTTGCTGTCTGCTAGTGCCTGAGATATTCTTATTACTACTAATGACAGGTTGCATTCACAGGGGACCTGCATAATGAATCGCTTCATAATAATGTGGGTTACGGCGTGGAGCTGTTACACGAGGCCTCGATTCCGCAGTGACTGAATCGGTAATTAAAATTCTCATGCTTAACGGATTTGATTGCTGGGAAAAAAAAGGAGACACGGGGTGACAAGTCACAGCTATTTAAAACCTGAAAGTTAACATGGCATGCTTGTAGCTTAAACAAGCGTTGAAAGAAAAGGTAAAGCAGTCTGCTATACTGGAGTCACCTGGACAATGTCTCGTTCTGCTAATTTCCCTCTTGAGGAGATCCTGATGTCGTCGCCATCCAACTCAACCATAGCTGTGGGGAAAAGACAAGGTATTATTGTGATTGAACTGATGATCATAATTTTATAACACTTTATATTCAGGTTTCATTTGATAAAGAGGCCACTTAATCTTAAAAAGTCATTATTTAGTTAATAGGGTTTACGTGTGTTATGCTTTGTTCACACCAGACGCGGATAAATCGCGCTATTCACGCGCAAATAGACAGGAGAACATTTTGAGTTTACTCGCTTCATTCGAGCATGAAATTCACTTCACAATAGACTCACCCGTAGACTCTAGCTTCGTTGCTAAATGGCTAACATGGATTTTATTGAGAGAGTAGCTGTGTTTATGTGCTTTAGGAAGGCTGAAAAACAGCACAGATTCGTTCGGCGTCGTTTCTGAGTCCACTAGATCTTTTCAAAGGTCCATCAGGCTCTGTGAGTTCATCAACTCCTCCAGAAACTGTACCTGGATGATGAACTGTTGTCCAGTATCGGCAAGAGGATTTCCCCTTGGGACACCAACAACAGGCACTACATCATAATCACGCCACTACAAGAGCAAGCTCATGATTGGTTAACGTGGCGTGAATGTCTGCTGAAGTTCAGATTTTCCAACTTAAGCAATATGTGCGTTACAGCGTTGCGGCAAACGTGCAAAACGATCAACTCATTCGAGCCGCAGGATGTCTATTCGCATCTTTGCATTGACATAACATGTAAATCACTCACTCTTGATGCTTCATCTGCGTCTGGTGTGAACACAGCATGAGATAGTTAATTTTATTCTTTTACATATATTCTATTAATATCCTTTTTATATATGTATACTTTTAAAGGAACCCACAGTTCATTACTTTCCTTTCGGGTTAGTCCCTTATTTATCAGGAGTTGCCACAACGGAATGAACTGCCAACTATTCTGGCATATGTTTTATGCAGCAGATTCCCTTCCAGCCGCAATACACTTAAACACTCACATTCACACACACACTCATACACTATGGCCAATTTGGTTTACCCAATTGATCTATAGCGCATGTGTTTGGACTGTGGGGGAAACCGGAGCACCCGGAGGAAACCCACGCCAACATGGGAAGAACATGCAAACAGAAAAGCCAACTGGCCCAGCCGGCACTCGAACCAGCGACTTTCTTGCTGTGAGGCGACAGTGCTAACCACTGAGCCACTGTGCCTCCCCATGGGCAGTATTTAAACAAATAAATTACATGTAGTAATGTTCAACTTA
>CAIGQW010055047.1:962701-973772 GCA_903798125.1 Danio choprae | reverse complement strand
GCGCAGGTTAGTGTATACTCCATCAGCTGTTTTAGTTTCTGTCAGCTTTGCGTTTTTGACTCTTTGGCGCCATCTTGTGTCTGAATAATGCGCAGGTTAGTGTATACTCCATCAGCTGTTTTAGTGTCTGTCAGCTTTGTGTTTTTGACTGTCTGGCGCCATCTTGTGACTGAATAATGCTCAGGTTAGTGTATACTCCATCAGCTGTTTTAGTTTCTGTCAGCTTTGCGTTCAATTAAAGAATTATTAAACTAATAAGACTATTAGAACAATGTTTTGTGTCTAATTTTTATGTTTTGTGGCAAGTAGCAGTGTAATAAGCGGGATAAAGTACATCCAGGATGGTTATTTTTGCAGAAAAAAGCCCTTCAGTCTTATACAACAGTCTGCTGATAAACCTGTCAGGCTTTATTCTGCGATTAACCTCCTGAATGTACTTTCTTCGTAACGTAATAAGCATCAAATTAGGAGTTTATTCAGCTAAAAGTCATTGTTAATAGTTTGTTAATAGCAAGAAATTCATTTATTCATTTTCCTTCCGCTTAGTCCCTGATTTATCTGGGGTCGCCACAGCAGAATGAACCGGCAACTATTCCAGAATATGTTTTACACAGCAGATGCCCTTCCAGCCGCAACCCAGTACTGGGAAACACCCATACACACTTATTCACACACACACACTCATACACTACGGCCAATTTTGTTTCCTCAATTCACCTATAGCGAATGTCTTTGGACTGTGGGGGAAACTGGAGCCCCCGGAGGAAACCCACACTAACACGAGGAGAACATGCAAACTCCACACAGAAATGCCAAATGGCCCAGCTGGGACTCGAACCAGCGACCTTCTTGCTGTGAGGCCACAGTGCTAACCACTGAGCCACCATACTGCCAATAGCAAGAAATGTACCTTAAAATAAAGTGTGACTAGTTATTCGCACATAGTTATTTACAATTACACAACACAGCGCTGATCAACAGACTGATTTCATGCGGCCGCCATTTTACAAGCGAAATCGATGCTACGGTGGGAAGAAACCCGGAAGTATCGCCTGGAGTCACACAGGACCGTTGTGTACCTGGCTGTATATCTTATCAGCGAAGAGAAAGTGACACAAATTTATAATTTCACCGTCTTCCGACGGACCCGAAGGTCCGTTCTGAATGGATAGTGAAAATAAAAAGAGATGTCAGACCTCATTTTCAGCTAAGTTAAGGGAAATGGCACTAGTTAGCTAACGTTATCTTTCCCAAACACACGTTTTAGATGCCATTTATCAAACTCAAGTTAATGAACTGATTCTTTCACTATATTAGACTTGTCGCGATACTGAATTTTGGCACTGAAATTGTAAAAAAATGTATTTCCCGCTAACATTTAAGCTGATTTGCCACAGTATTCACCAGCGCTCAACAGAAATGACTTTGATTGGCCGTGAAGGTCATCAGTTCACCGCACTTCACAGATGTTTACCGAGGGCAAACAGAGGAGTAATCGACTGATCTTCGCAGCTTTAAAACGCTCCAGTGTCCCTGTATTTGTGTTTGCACTCGGTGAAGAGCGGTGAACTGATGACCTTCATGGCCAATCACAGTCATTTCTGTTGAGCACCGGTGAATACTACGGCAAATCAGCGCTGTTTAAGAACGAGCTCATCGGTGCTTAAATGCTAGTGGGAAATGGATGTTTTAAAAATTTCAGTACCATGACAACACTATTACAGACAACACAAGGTTGCGCTATAGAGGACTGCATTGTTTTATCGCTCACCAGGTTACATAGGCTGAAGCAGGGAATCGTCTCACTGTGTTTACCTGGTGCCATGAACTGAAGCCTAGGAGGACACTTAAGAGTATTACTCTTGTAAGAGATTGTAATTTTGTCTGATGCCTAATATGCTTTTAATTGTTTATTAATTGATATTAAAGTGATGTTTACACCATATCTGCATTTTGAAATCGCGGCAACAGCTGGAGGTTTGTAATCCACAGCATGTTGTTGCAATGTTTACAGTGCTGATCCTATACTTCCGGGTTTCTTCCCACAACAGCCTCGCTTTCGTTGTTTTAAATGGCGGCCACGTGAAATAAGCGTATGGCCTTAACAGTAAGTCAACATGTTTTTCCAAGAGGATGACAAAGCAGAAGCAAGCTCTTGTACAGCGTGTATGGCAGATTCTCTTGTGTGAGCGATAGCTGCACTGGACTCCAGAAGCAGATATTAACCAGTCCTGTTATCTGCACAGCACTACATCGCTCTTAGTAAACAAATGTTGTTGTTGCGAGCTCCTATGACACACTAATAGACGTTTACAGCGGATGTGTGCGCTTTCACGCTTATCATACACCCCAAGCCAGAGCAATTAAACGTGCATTTGCTCTGCAGGCTTATTCCTGGACTGCTATATCAACATATTCTCCAAGCTCTTTCTTCTCTGAGTCGCTCGGCCTTATTTCAACACCTCAAACCTGGTGTTTGGAGCCGTCCCGATAGCGTTAGCACCATCACATTCCCTCTATCGCCTGCCCATAAAAAGCCCAGTGGCGGATGATGCCTTTTCACATGACAACCTTCAGGAATCTGCCAGCTGTACAGCCACATAACACTTTAAGTGCAGCTTTAGGGCTCTCAGCAGAAATCATCAGTGACACCCGCTGAAAATGAGGCGGTATGAATATCTGCCTGAAGCCAAGACGCCCTAAATAGGGCACTTTACGAGAGGGGTGGAAAGTTCAGGATGCACATGAATTCGAATGCAATCTTCACCCACACAACACACCACTGCGGATGCAGAATAATGCCATTCGGTCTCAGCAATGCCCCAAAGCCTCATAAATATGTTCTGCATTCTTGAATACGAGACTGTGAAAGGGGTAAAGAAGCCTGACATTCTGCTTCTGCCAGCTTATAGCAGCTAAAACATACTGTGATCACATCAGACAGAAGGTTTTACTCAGTGATGCAGGTGACTGGGGGTGTAGCGGTACACATATTCATTATTTTAACCACTGAATAGATCAACTCAGACTCAGTGAAATGCATGCCTCAGCCTACGTGTTTTGTGAAATGTTTCCAAAGCCCATCTTATGTTGCGATGGCATATTTTTGGAAATAGCCAAAGATTAGAAAGGCATGAATATTAGAAAGGCAAGATCATGTTCCTTGAAGACATTTTGTAAATTTAATAGTGTAAATACATCAAAACTAAATTTTTTAATTAGTAAAATGTATTGCAAAGAAGCAGCACGGTGGCACAGTGGGTAGCACAATCGCCTCACAGCAAGAAGGTCACTGGTTCGAGCCTCGGCTGGGTTAGTTAGCGATTCTGTGTGGAGTTTGCATGTTCTCCCTGTGTTTCCGTGGGTTTCCTCCGGGGGCTCCGGTTTCGCCCCTTCAAGTCCAAAGACATGCACTATAGGTGAATTGGGTAAGCTAAATTGTCCGTAGTGTATGTGTGTGAATGAGTGTGTGTGGATGTTTCCCAGTGATGGGTTGCAGCTGGAAGGGCATCCGCTGTGTAAAACATATGCTGGATAAGTTGGCGGTTCATTCTGCTGTGGCGATCCCAGATTAATAAAGGGACTAAATCGAAAAGAAAATGAATGAATGAATGAATGAATATTGCAAAGAAATAAATTTTAACAACTTTACATTAGATTTTCTAAACATTTAGATTTTTGTTAAGTTTTAGATGAGGCTGTCTACATTTTTGCAAATCTAAAATATATGACTTACACTGAAAAAAATATCCATTAATAAACTGAATTAAATATCCATTAATATTTCAGAATTTCACAAACCCAGACAGTAGATCACTTTAAACTATTAAAAATGTTCATAATAGTCACTTATTTAAGCCTAAATAAACAATACATAAAATCAAGAATCACAAAATATGAAAAACTGCTAATTTATGGATATTTTCTGAGCCATAATCATTTTTTAATTCTTTAATTATATGCAAAGCTGTCAGAAACAAAAAACGGCTGAATGGAGCTGATGGATCATACACTAACCTGCATATTAATCAGTCATAAGATAGCACCAAAAGAAATGAAACTGGCTTAATATAGTAATTTATACATTCATTCATTCATTTTCATTTCGGCTTAGTTCCTTTATTAATCTGGGGTCGCCACAGCGGAATGAACCGCCAACTTATCCAGCATATGTTTTACGCAGCGGATGCCCTTCCAGCTGCAATCCATGACTGGGAAACATCCATACACACCCATTCACACTCATACACTACGGACAATTAAGCTTACCCAATTCACCTATACCGCATGTCTTTGGACTTGTGGGGGAAACCAGAGCACCTGGAGGAAACCCACGCCAACACGGGGAGAACATGCAAACTCCACACAGAAACGCCAACTGACCCAGCCGAGGCTCGAACCAGCAACCTTCTTGCTGTGAGGCGAACGTGCTATCCACTGCGCCACCGTGAGGCCCTAATTTATACATATATATGTTTCTCAGGGGCCATTCACATATTGCGTCTTTTCCACGCACAGGTTCATTATTTCCAATGGAGGTGCGTGGCTTGCTCATGCATATCTGGAGCGATTCGCACGTTATGTGCACACGGCGCGACGCGCCCGCACCTTCCAGGTGTACACAGTTGAAATCATCTCAACTTTTGTTTATAAGAACTGACCGATCAGGTTCATACTTTGTATGGACTACTCAAATTTTGGTAATTCCCTCAGACAAACACAGAACACCCAAACACTGCAGTGCTTTTTAATTTTCTCCATAAATAAAACTTGCATCAGAGCTGCAGCAATGTTTTGTCAGCTTGTCATCCTCTGAAAAAATGGCTGATGGTCACCTAGCAATGTCACACGAGCGTAAAGCGCATTGAAAATGAGACACGATATGTGAACAGCCTCTTAGTCAGCTCTTTAAAATGAAGTTACACAGTGTTTTTCTGTTCCTGAATCCCCCAAAATAGTTTAAATTGAAAGGATGTTTTTTTTTTGTGGAACCATTTTTTTTAAAACAATGCTGGCATGAGTGTGAAATGTGATTGGATGGTCTAGACCCCCTAAGGCCAATTTACAGATGTAGTGTTTTGTAAAACATGAGCAAGATTGTGAAATATCCCATGATTTTAGCATCACAATCACTGACCACTTTTCAATATCATCTCCAAAAGACCGATTTTTCTGGCTCAAAATGGAAAACTGAGGTACAGTCTGCTCTTGAGAAGCGGTGTAATCAAATTTAGATCTGAAAGAAGTCAATTTGGTGTGAAAGCGAGAATAATTCATAAGCTAATGATGCACGCACGTGATGTAAGTCAGCTATCAACTCTCAGGAGGTGGTTTTCCAGGGGTCAGTGTGAAGCAGAGGTTATCTGTTAACATTGTCAATCATTTTGGGGCTTTGCTGCTTTTATATGCCGAGTTCTCCACAGAGACAAAGACAGTGCCGATACCCCCGAGGGAGTTAGAAGAAGATCAATATTATCAATACTGCCTGTGTCCAATTTCTTTTTCCCTTTTCATCACAGATAATACAGTGTGATACTGCTGATGGACAGACATGGGCCTTGAACGTGGACACACTGGGTGGCAGGTGGTTTAGTGGTTAGCACTGTCGCCTCACAGCAGGAAGGTCGCTGGTTCGAGTCCCGGCTGGGTCTGATGGCATTTCTATGTGGAGTTTGTATGTTCTCCCCGTGTTGGCGTGGGTTTTTCCTCCTGATGCTCCAGTTTCCCTCACAGTCCAAACACATGCGCTATAGGTGAATTGAATAAACTAAATTGGCCGTAGTGTATGAGTGTGTGTGTGCATGTGAGAGTGTATGGATGTTTCCCAGTAGTGGGTTGCAGCTGGAAGGGCATCTGCTGCGTAAAACATATGCTGGATAAGTTGGCGGTTCATTCCGCTGTGGCGACCTCTGAAGAATAAAGGGACTAAGCAGAAGGAAAATGAATGAATGAGTTACTTTGTAATTACTGTAATAACACCCGAAACGGATTGATTTCAATAGTTACCATCCAACAAAAAAAGTTACTAATGATAAATAACCTAAATAATAACTAAAAGAACATAACAATAATAAACTGGAATACATAGTCAAAACTGAATAGCTGATATCTGAATGACAGACCCCTATAAAAAAATCTTTTTTACTTAGTTCATTTTTACATGATTAAGAAGTATATTTAACTGCAACTTACTGTAGAACAGGGGTCACGAATCACGGTCCTGGAGGGCCGGTGTCCCTGCAGGGTTTAGCTCCAACTTGCCTCAACACACCTGCCTGGGTGTTTCAAGTATACCCAGTAAGACCTTGATTAGCTTGCTCAGGTGTGTTTGATTAGGGCTGGAGCTAAAATCTGCAGGACACCGGCCCTCCAGGAACAAGTTTGGTGACCCTTCTGTAGAATAACATATAAAGAAATACACTATCTTTCAAACAATAGACATTTCAACCTAGCCTAGCTTTTTCTGCATATAACATTAGAACAGGATTTTTCTTTTCTTAATATTGACCCATTTGTTTATTAGCACAGAGATTTTAACTCCACAAGGCAAAGATGCATTTTTATGAGCTCTTTCTATTGGTTTTTTCCTCTTCTCAAACGCTGTGTACAAATTAAAAGCTCCTTTATTATTCTACCACACACTGTAATGAGGACGGGAAAAGCCTTTATTGTTAGCATGCGAGCTAAAGGGATCCACACATACACACATGCTCAGATTAAAGCTTTAGGTGGGTTAAATATGGCCGGCGGAGCAAAAAGAACAACAAATGAAGTCTGCCATTGATCCGGAGAACAGAGAAGCTGTAGAAAATCCTTTTGAAATTGTAATGAAGGTGTTTCATATGTCCAGTCACAGCGCTAACAAGAGCACAGCACACTGGAGCATCACAAACACTTCACAGTAGCTGCGCTTTAATCCAAATCTACAGAATATTGCAGAAATGATTGACTGTATAAGCACTGTTTACATTCCACGCGTTCAATATTGTCAATTCCAAGTGTACTGTAAATGATGAATGATATAAATGGTAACACTTTACTTGAAGGGGTGTTCATACTGTCATTAAACCTTAATAATCATGAATGTGAATGAGATTTTCTGCATGCTTATTATAACAACTCATTAAGTGTCATTCACTCGGTTATGATATTTAAAAATGCAAAAGATGACATTGTTTGTTATATGACAACTTGACATAAATACATCACAACCTGATTTTGTCTTTGACATTACCAAGACAACAAAACTTGTCATAAAGCCAACCCACTTCATTCTGATTATGTACCCCTGTATACATTTCTGGAGAGCGCCAGTTTTAGTTTCCGCGAATCCACCAGAGGCCGCTGTGTATGGTTTTTGAGATCGCAAATTTCTCTCGCGAGTGCCGTTCGTTCCTGTTCTTCTCTCGTAAATCTACCAGAGGCCTGATTTTTACCACGTTTTCAGATTTTACCACATTCTCACCCTGTTATTTACCTTTGTTTTTGTCTCACCTGCTTTCTGAAACAAGTTGTTAGCCGGACTCAAACCCCGTTGTCACGGTCGACTCCGCTCCACTTCACAAGTCCGCCGATATACACGGCGAGCCACTGGACAAACTGGTAACAGCGGAAAAGCCGTCCATATGGAGGTAAGCGGTCAGCTGGTAGCGCGAAAAGGAACGGCGTCATACCACCCTGTAGCGTTCGTTTCAAAGACAAAACGCAGCCATACGTTCCTCTGGCTACATAATTCACCATCTCCAGAAATGTATACAGGTCTACATTTTCGGAATGAGCCTATGTTGCATAAACATGATTGTCATAAAGCCATTATAAATATGTAATTGTTGTATAACAGCTACATACATATTATTTTTTTGACCTCAACTACAGTGGTACAAGCTGAATTTGTCATTAAAATGTCTATATTTATTAATGACACTCTTATAAAATGATTTGACAGAGTAATTATGCTTTTAATGAGACATTTTAATGACAAAGTTTGTTCCACTGAAAAATGTTATCAGAAAAATATTCATGACACAGCTATAACATATTCATGACAGATTTATGACAAAGAGTATACATTTGTTTACACACTGTAAAAAATTATATGATTAATTAGTCATGACAGCATATGTTTTTAGTTCGTAGTAACTTATTAAACTAAGTTAATCATGTTCTAACTTAATTTTATAAGTTACGCAAGCTGTTTTAAGTCAGTTTAACATAACATTTCAATGAACTCATAAGGTTAATTTGATTCAGCTTAAAAATTTAAGGCAACCAGGATTTTTTACAGTGCCGTATGTCAAGTTATCATAATAATGTTATCTCTGCATTTAAAATAACATAACTGAGCAAATGACACTTAATAACAGTTGTCATAAGCATGCATAAGATCTCATTCACATTGTCACTGACATGTCATGATTATAACGGTTTCATGACAGTCTTATGAACACCCTTTCAAGTAAAGTGTTACCATATAAATGGAAGTTTCCACACTGTAAAAAAATCCTGGTTGCCTTAAATTTTTAAGCTGAATCAAATTAACCTTATGCGTCCATTGAACTTATATTATGTTAAACTGACTTAAAACAGCCTGCGTAACTTATAAAATTAAGTTAGAACATGATTAACTTAGTTTAATAAGTTACAATGAACTAAAAACATGTTGTCATGACTAATTGATCCTATAATTTTTTACAGTGCAGAAGCAGAGAAACCATTACAGCCTTATACTCTAGTGTTACTGCATAATACTAGGAGTACTAGTATTATACTAGTATAATACTTATTAACTAGGAGATCTAGGTGTCATGTAAGGAAATAATTTTGAAGACTGAATCAGTATTGACTGAGATTGGTTAGCTGGTTAGTCTAAGAGTCAAAATCAAAGGAGTTTATTGCTATATTCATTAGAGAATGCATGTGATAAACTAATTTTGAACATAGTTTATGTATTACAGTATATAGTAGTCAAGTGAAGTGGAGGTCATTTTAAAGTGGATCAAAACAGTTAACTAGGAAAATTAGGTTAAGTAGGCAAGTCATTGAACAACTGTTTAAAAAAAGATTCTTAAAGAGATAGTACACCCAAAAATGTCAATTCTGTCATTGAGTTACTCATGCTTTACTTATTTCAAACCTTTATGAGTTTCTTGTTGAATGCAGAAGATGACATTTTGAAGAAAAACGAGGCCTGTACCAAAAAGCCAAAAACCTGTAACCATTGACATCCATAGTATTTGTGTTTCCTACTATGGAAGTCAATGGTTACAGGTTTTTGGCTTCCTTCAAAATATCTTCATTTGTGTTCGACAAGAGAAAGAAAGTTTCATTTTTGAGTAAACTATCTATTTAAGGGAGCTAATAATAATAATACTGTCCTTAAAATTATATTATCCCCCACAGTCCAAAGACATGCGCTATAAGTAATTTGGATTAACTAAATTGGCCGTAGTGTATGAGTGTGTGTGTGTGTGTGTGTGTGTGTGTGTGTTTGTGTGTGTGTGTGTGTGTGTGTGTGCATGAGTGTATGGGTGTTTCCCAGTACTGGGTTGTGGCTGGAAGGGCATCCGCTGTGTAAAACATATGCTGGAATAGTTGGCGGTTCATTCCGCTGTGGCGACCCCTGATAAATAAGGGACTAAGCTGAAGGAAAATGGATGAATGTCACAGGAGTGCTAATAATCTTGCCTTTAACTGTATGTATAGGGTATCCATTAAACAACACAAAACATATAATATTTGTATGGTATTAGTTTACACAGATTGTATTTTTCTGTTGTTGTGACTTCGATGAAGATCAAAACACAATTTCTGTCCAATTTATGCAGAAACCCAAGTAATCCCAAAAGGTTCACTTACTTTTTCCTGCAAGATAATGTATGGAATATGCATGCTTCCCATCGTGTGGAGATTCCACGCAAATACTAATTACTACCTACGTCTCTGGATGATGCACGGAGGTTGTATGAAGCAAAATGATGGCTCAGTGCATCACACTGAACATTATCTTCAGCTTCATTACCGGTTATTCACAGCCTGGGCAAACGGCTCTAAACATGTACACTGAAGTATGCACGGGAAGCGTTTCATCACATAATGACGCATTCAGTGTGTGTTGCACCGAGCGTTCATTTCGCTTGAGAAGACCTCAGTGCATCATCAGGACCCGCAGGTAGTATTTATGATTTGCATGCATATGTTTTTGGTATTTTTTTTTTTATCTCAAAGTGATTTCACCCAGCCGACCTCTATTATATTAATACCATAGACAACGAACATCTTCTTTACTGTTGATGGCCCAAGGATGAGTTAATTAACAGGACATTTTAATTTTTGGGTGAACTATCCCTTTAACGTGCATCTTGCTAATTCCATACAGTGTTTTAGCACAATAAATCCAAAATATGAGCAATGTGGACACCTCCATAGGGGTTCAATGGGACAGATTTGACTTTTAATTGTGTAATAACCATTTGCAGTGGTTTTACAAATTCTCAAAGGACTGTAATTGAGTAGGTTTTCTCAGGAATTATACTTTAAGTAGGCAAAAAAATGTGTACTTTTACTTTTTTATTTTTACTAGTTTTTTATTGCTGTATCGGTACTTTTACTGCGCTATTGTCCTTCAACCATGTTTGTTTTGTTTTTTTTTGTCTCAGTGATTGGCTGTGTAGAATAATCACTCCAGTGATTCCCATCCAATCAAATCGCGCATAGAAAATTAATGCAAATACCGATGAAGGATGCCTACTGTATGATGACAAAACAATAACTAAATGCACTACAGAATGTTACGTTTTCAAACACATACACGTGTATTATATCAGTACCGCATGAACTTGGTATGACATAAGCTTAAAATGAACTTTTGTAAGCTGTTTGGACAGAACTGTGTAGGTATAGTGTGTTCTACTGAAGTGCTATAAACACAACAAGTCTTTTTTATTTCCTCACATTAAAATACGATCCAAATCCTATTTACCCATTTGGTGGGCATCCTGTGACATTTGCTGTGAGTAGATGAGCAAAAGCATGAGAGTGTGTGTGTGTGTGTGTGTGTGTGTGTGTGTGTGTG
>CAIGQW010055047.1:932688-947991 GCA_903798125.1 Danio choprae | reverse complement strand
TTGGGTTTAGGGAAGGCAGTGAGCAGGTCAGTCTGTGCTTTTGAAAATGCTATCGGTTGGGTTTAGGGAAGGCAGAGGGTGGGGCAATCGGTACTTTTGAAAATACTATTGGTTGGGTTTAGGGAAGAGGGTGGGTGTGTCAATCGGCAATTTTCTAGACAAGTAAAAAATATTGCGTCTCATTCACTAAACATGTGTACACACAAATTTATCCACACGGAGGTTTTCACAAATAAATCCTGATTCATCTAAAATTTTGTTTTAAAATCTATTCGTAATGTACAAAAAAAGTCGAGGTGAGTGAGAGGTGCCTTTTTAATGGTTTTCTATTGGCATCAAGTGTTTTACACACTTTTTGCCTGCTGCACCTCGCATGTTGACGGAGCGCTCTGTGCGTCTGCAGTTGGAAAAAGTTGTCAAAATCGCTTGAGCATAGAGACCGTTGATACAGTGGTTGCCTAGCATCATAAAACATGCAGCGCTCACGCAGTGCATTTGACCTCACGTTTTCAGAATGGAAGCGTGTTCCACATCCAACGTCAAAACCTTCACTGCTGTTAAAGTTCTTTTTCTTTTGTTTATTGCCATTATTGTCTCTTCTTAATTCATAATTTGACTTCTTATCATTTTTTCTGCATGCCGCTTTGCGGAAAGCCCTTATATGCAGCTGGTTTGGGTGTATATTATGCAAATGACTAACCTAGTGCATGCAGGCATTCGTAGAGAAGACTCCAAATTCACTAACAAAAGAACGAGTTTAAGAACAAACTCATGTGCATACACACGTGTTGGGAATTAGGTTTAAGGTTCAAATGTGCGTATAAATACAAAAAACATATGCATTTATTAGTAAATGAGACATATTGTCTTGTTTTCAGAAATAACGTGTCAAAATTAAAACAAACAAGCAAATTAACAAGCAAGCTTGTTTTAAGGGAAAAACTCACTTAATTTTGACTCTTTTGTTTCTAAAAACAAGACAATATTTTTGGCTTGTCTAGAAAATGCTTCATGATTTAGGAATTGTTTGATATTTGGACTAAAAATAAGACAAAAGCGAAGTAAGAAAAGTGTATTTTGTCTACAAGTGTGCATGTTTGTTTGTGTGTGTTATATCAGGATTCAAATGTGTATAACTTCATGGGTATGACACAGATAATACAAAAGACGATGAATTATGTCCCCATTTCTCAAAAGGCTTCTAAATGGTACAAGTATAAGAGGTTTCCTATAAGAGGTTATGCGTAAGGTTGAGTAAGGGCGATAGAAAATACAGTTTGTACAGTAGAAAAACAATGGAAACCTATGAAATGTCCCCACAATTCATAAATTGTGTGTGTGTGTGTGTGTGTGTGTGTGTGTGCGCATGTTTTTGTGACATGTCAGGACACAAATCTGTATAATGACATAGGTATGACACAGGTATTACAAAAAGTAGGTGAAATATGAGGACATTGCTGACGTCCTCAGTTCTCAAAAAGCTTATAAAGCACACAGAATGAGTTTATTTCAGGGAGTAAAGCTGTACACAGTCTCCTGTGATGGGTGGGTTTAGGGGTAGGGTGAGCTTAGGCCAATACAGTATACGGTTTGGACAGTATAAAATGAATGGAAACCTATGTAATGTACCCACTTTTCACAAAAACAAACAATTGTGTGCGTGTGTGTGTGTGTGTGTGTGTGTGTGTGTGTGTGTGTGTGTGTGTGCTGTCACAAGGAAAAACTCACCTAATTTTGACTTATTTTTTCTGAAAACAAGACAATATTTTTGGCTTGTCTAGAAAATATTTCATGATTTAAGAATTGTTTGATATTTGGACTAAAAATAAGACAAAAACTAATTGAGAAAGGTTATTTTGCAGTCTACAAGTGTGCATGTTTGTTTGCGTGTGTTATATCAGGACTCAAATGTGTATAACATCATGGGAATGACGCAGGTAATACAGGAGATAGTGAATTATGAGAACATTGCTAATGTCCCCATTTCTCAAAAGGCTTCTAAATTATACAAAATGAGTTTTTTTTCAGAAAGTAAAGCTGCATTAGGTGTAAGGTTGTGGTTGGGCGATAGAAAATACAGTTTGTACAGTAAAAAAAAAGGGAAACCTATGGAAATGTCCCCACAATTCCCAAAAACAAACCTGCGTGTGTGTGCTGTCGTAATGGACAACAGCAAAAAAGCTCTGCCGAATGCCACTACCCACACGAATAGTGTCATGCAGATTATCGACCCGTGATTCCAACTCCAAATGCAGTCAGAAGCAATTATGCCAGCATGGCTTGTTCGCTGGTGTACTGAGAACATGACCTCGGCATTATTCCAGTCTCAATAGTGGCACAGAAAAGGGCGTGGCAAAAGCCGTGAGATGTCCAATCAGAAGTAGGCAATTATCATACGCCGTGTTCCTGGGGAAACCTGTGTGCGAGCAGACGATTTCACGCATGTCTTTGGAATAATTTGCATGGATGCACAGCAGCGCTGACATGATTGGATTAGCCAGTGCATTTAATGAGAAGTCTTGGCAGTGGCCGGAGAGTCTGCTTTATTGACGGACGGTGAGCAGAGGCTATCAGCCCTCTTTTCAGAGCGCATTAGTGCAACAACCCATGGCTTTGACTGAGGATTGTGAGGTTAAAAACTTGCGTCAGACATTGTCGCTACAGCTATTGGGTGAATTTCATTGTCAATTGTATTTGCTGAGTAAATGTGTTCAGTTTTTGAGACAATAAACACTCACATAAAGAGCTCATTAACACTTTTGGTGCTTTTCCCCTTTACAGTTACAGTATGGTGCAGTTGGTTTTGATATGACTCCCTTTTGGGGGCTTTAACAAAGCATTTATTACCTGAAACTTTTTTAGCACCACTTCAGGATCCAAGAGAGCAGTACTGTTTATCAAAATGTGATGTGACACTACCGATCACTGATTGGACAGAGAGAATCGTTACTACCAGCATCATTCAATTTGCATCATGAGACATCAAAGTTGCAATGTTTAAACTGTCAGCAGTAGCCACTGATGCATTGTTGGTTGCCATTTTTATACCAGCTCAGAACAAAGTACACCTGGAATGACCAACCCAGGATCATTATGGATATGTACCCCTACATACATTTCTGGAGAGAGTGAAATACGTCCCAGGAGCTACATTTTTTTGCAGTTTTTGTTTTCACAAATCCACCAGAGGCCGCTGTGTACGCTTTTTCAGATCTCAAATTTCTCTCGCGAGTGCCATTCGCGCCTGCTGTTCTCACGTAAATCCACCAGAGGCCGCTGTTGACTGACTGACTGACTGACTGACTGATCGACTGACCCACCCTCCTCCTTCCCTAAACCCAACCAATAGTGTTTTCAAAAGCACCGATTGACCTGCGCCCACCCACTTCCCTAAACCCAACCGATAGTGTTTTAGCACGTGGTTCATGTTTACATGCACCACATGCTTTAGTGTTGTGTTTTATGTGAACACGTGGTTAATGAGTTCTCATTGGCTGCGTGTTCTAGTCCCGTTTTACGTGAGCACATGGCTAGTGGTTAGTGGTGTTTCTTTGTGTCATGTGCTCCTGTCTGTTGTCCAGTCCCACCCTCCTTGTTAACCCATTATTAGTTTATTATGTTCACCTGTTTGTTTGTTCATTCTTTCTGCTTATAGTGTCCTCATGTCTGCTGTCCTGTGCCAGTTCGTCGTCGTTTATCCTGTCTAGTCTTGTTCCAGCCCTGATCCGAGCCTGCCCTGCCCAGTCCAGATTGTTTGTTTATTGGTGTTTTAGTTATGTTTTGCCCTTCGGAGTAGATTTTGTAGCTCTTTGTTTTATTTTTTTAATCTGCATTTGAGTCCTCGCTCCCTTTCCCAACCCACAACCGTGACACTCCCGGCCGCCTGATTTTTACCACGTCTTCAGATTTTGCCACATTCTCACGCTGTTATTTACTTGTTTATTTTAATTTTTTGACTTTTGTTTTACCTGCCTTCTGGAACCGTTCTTCACCAGACTCGAACCCGGTCGTCGCAGTCAACTCCTCTCTGCGTCTCAAGTGCGCCAACGTATGCGGCGGGCCAATGGGCAAACTGGTAATGGTGGAAAAGCCGTCCACGTGGAGGTAAACGGTCAGCTGGTAGCGACGTCATACTGCTCCGAAGCGTTCGTTTTAAAGACGAAATGCAGCCAGACGTACTTCTCGCTACATAATTCACGCTCTCCAGAAATGTATACGAGGGTATGTTTCACAATGAGCCTGTGTTGCAACTACTCTACATATGCCTAAGAAAAAAAAATATCAAGATATTATTACATGGAAATATAAGGTATAAAGTCAGAGAAGCAGAGTAATTGTAAATGCATATTTATGTTATTCAGATATTTTGCATATTAACACAAATTCTCAACTAAAGCAGGTTTTATTTGTCCGACAACTGTCCAAACACACCAAAAAATGGTTAAGTTGAACCTTCAAACTCTTTGTAGCCTACAAAGAGACACATCCCTGGGCTTGTGGTAAGGAGGGGCTTACAGAAATCAGGACTGCTACAACAGTATTTATTAAATTTAATGTCTTTTCATTTTCAAAATAATAACTAAGATAATGTCTCTTTAAAAAACTTGTCACTTTACGAATAACTTTCAATCCCCCAGGAAGCCGTTCAAGCCTGGGAATCACCAGTGTCACATGTGTGATTAATCTCCTAATGGAGCTAAAACCGAGAAGTTTACTTTTCCAATTAGCAGTGTTTGAGGAGCAGGTTTTCGGGCAATCATCTATAATGGAGACAGCAGGTCTCACGGCGTTCAGAAGCTGCCATTAATGAGTTGCTGCTGAATTAGGCAGCTGAGAAAATCTGCTAAAAAGCTGTTCTCCGAAGAGCCGAGAGACAAAAGGAAACACCTTCACAGCTCAGCGGGACGTCCAGCCCACGCTCTGTTTACACACACACACCGGGGCACAACTGCAGCGCTAATGTTGGCACGCAACGGCAACTTACTCATATGAAGTAAATCTGTCGGCGTTACAGAGACTAACAAGCTCCCAAAAACTGTGTCTGCCGGAGCCGTGACATGAAAGTAAAAACACGGGTCGAATCAGGACAGCTAAATAAGGGTTCAAAACTGAGGTAAGAGTTTTGTCCCTTTCAGCTTTCTATATTCCCTTGTGAGTCACACACTGATGGCGTCTTACATGCGCAGAGCCCTTTTAAGTGTTGTTAAGAAGTAAACAGGTTGTTACAATGAGTGCTTCAAAAGCAGCACAAACAAAAGCTGGATTTGGTCAAGTCTGCATGGTTCAAAAGAGTTTTGCACAAGCAGTCGAAGAATAAACCACAGGAACATAAAAAGGGAAACACAAGAGACTTAAAGCTTACAAATATTTTCTGTGTCTAACTTTTTTACAAGTTATGTTTCTGAAATGTTCAGTATAAATACAGTAATTATTATTGATTTCATCACGTCTGTTTCCACTAATTTATTATATGGCATTTGAATAGAAAAATGAAATGATGATCTTATTCATTCTCCTTCGGCTTAGTCTCTTTATTAATCAGGGGTCACCACAGCGGAATGAACCGCCAACTTATCCAGCATATGTTTTATACAGCGGGTTCCCTTCCAGCTGCAAACCAGTACTGGGAAACACCCATACACTGTCACATTCACACACAGACACTGCAGCCAATTTAGTTTATTCAATTCACCTATAGCGCATGTGTTTGGACTGTGGGGGAAACCGGAGCACCAGGAGGAAACCCAGGGGAGAACATGCAAACTCCACACAGAAATGCCAACTGGCTCAGCTGGGACTTGAACCAGCAACCTTCTTGCTGTGAGGCAACAGTGCTAACCACTGAGCCACCGTGTCGCCCCATGATGATCTCATTCACCATTAAAAAAAAAAGAATATTGTAAAATCCTATACATTTTGAAATAGGATAAATATGATATTTAAAAAGAAACTCTATTCTCTATGATTAATTAATTAATTAAATTATTTTTAATTTAATTTATGCTGTGTTTTGATCACCTTTATTAGTTTTTTTTAATGTCTATATAGCTATTTTTTATGTAGTTTTCGTTTAAGTTGCATTATTTTTGAGTTTTTATTTATTTAGATTTTTTCATTTATTTATTTATTTATTTATTTATTTATTTATGTATTTATTTATGTATTTATTTATGTATATATGTATTTATTTATTTATGTATTTAGTTATTTATTTTTTAAACATTTATTTATGTATTTATTTATTTTTTAAACATTTATTTATGTATTTATTTATTTTTTAGACATTTATGTATTTATTTATTTTTTAAACATTTATTTATGTATTTATTTATTTTTTAGACATTTATGTATTTATTTATTTTTTAAACATTTATTTATGTATTTATTTATTTATGTATTTAGTTATTTATTTATTTATTTTTTAAACATTTATTTATGTATTTATTTTTTAAACATTTATTTATGTATTTATTTATTTTTTAAACATTTATTTATGTATTTATTTATTTTTTAAACATTTATTTATGTATTTATTTATGTATTTATTTATTTTTTAGACATTTATTTATGTATTTATTTATTTTTTAAACATTTATTTATGTATTTATTTATTTTTTAAACATTTATTTATGTATTTATTTATTTTTTAAACATTTATTTATGTATTTATTCATGTATTTATTTATTTATTTATTTTATAAACATTTATTTATGTGCTTTTTGCATTTTGCAAAACTACAACAAAAAAGAGACAGAAAAAAACAAACAAATACAATACAATAATAATACATATAAAACACGATATATAAAAATACTACCTTATGACAGAACAACAGAATGCAGAGGGACAAATGCAGATGAATGCATGAAGGTTGCTGGTTCGAGTCCCGGCTGGGCCAGTTGGCATTTCTGTTTGGAGTTTGCATTTTTTGGAGTTTTTTGGAGTTCTCCCCGTGTTGGCGTGGGTTTCCTCCGGGTGCTCCGGTTTCCCCCACAGTCCAATCACATGCGCTATAGGTGAATTGGATTGACTAAATTGGCCGTAGTGTATGTGTGCGTGTGAATGCAAGAGTGTATGGGTGTTTCCCAGTACTGTGTTGTGGCTGGAAGGACATCCACTGTGTAAAACATATGTATATGAATAGTTTGCGGTTCATTCCGCTGTGGAAACCTCTAAAGAGGTTATAGAGGTATAGAGACTAAGCTGAAGGCAAATAAATGACTGAATGAATGAGTAGTAGTTATATATTCAATAACCTGATGCATTGTCCCATTTTTAGCCTTGAACATACAATTCAATCATTCAATCAAGTATGACATTAGCCTTTTACAATATACAGTGACGTTTACTGTGATTATACACAGAATATAGAGTGAAATATATATGGAATGATCTTGTGGGCTGCTTTAAGTTCTTTAATATACATACGTGTCACACTTGGCTGCTATTCAGGGAGTAAATGAAAGAGATAAATTAGGTTCAGCATGCATCATAAATATGGTGTTGAGTCTATTCTCGCAGCAAGAATCCGGTGGCAAACTGAGTCATTGGCACAGCTGTGGAAAACTCTTTCATCTTCACCTTTCATCTTCCTTGATTATCCTTCCTCCTTTTTCCAGGAAAGAAAAAATAACAATCGCCAACGCTTGAATATTTATCCGCACCATTGTGCAATAACACTGTTATATTGTTCGTTACATTTTTAAAGTAAAATTGAAGGTAACACTTTAGTTTAAGTAGCAATTCGCACTAATTACAAATGGATTATTACCTGCTTATTATTAAGATATTACCTGTTTATTAGCACTTATAAAATATGATATGGCAGCACGGTGGCGCAGTGGGTAGCACAATCTCCTCACAGCAAGAAGGTCGCTGGTTCGAGCCTTGGCTGGGTCAGTTGGTGTTTCTGTGTAGAGTTTGCATGTTCTCCCCGTGTTGGCGTGGGTTTCCTCCGGGTGCTCCGGTTTCCCCCCACAAGTCCAAAGACATGCGGTACAGGTGAATTGGGTAGGCTAAATTGTCCGTAGTGTATGTGTGTGAATGGGTGTGTGTGGATGTTTCCCAGTGATGGGTTGCAGCTGGAAGGGCATCCGCTGTGTAAAACATATGCTGGATAAATTGGCGGTTCATTCCGCTGTGGCGACCCCAGATTAATAAAGGGACTAAGCCGAAAAGAAAATGAATGAAAATATGATATTATTTTACATCCCTAAACCTACCTTATACCTGCAGTAAACCCAACTGTTACCATACTAACTATAAATAGCAACTAATTAGGATTCTTTGAATTAAAAATCTGATTTAATAGTTTGTTAACAGTCTCAATTGTAAAATAAAATAAAGTGACATCATTTAAATAGGAATATCTACCCAATATCTACCCATATAAAACGTAACCAAAAATATGAATCATCACGGGTTATGAAATTAGCATTTGTTTTTCATAACCCGTGATGATTAATATCTTTGGTCACATTTTATATTAATGCTTACTTGTTCTCACAAATTCTGTGTTCTAAGTATAGTAATTGCAATTAATTAAGCATTAGTTAATTATAGGTTACACTTTATTATACAATGACGTAGTTACAGTGTAACTATTCATTAAACTACTGGGTAATATTAATTAATTACATGAAAGTATATGATTGGGGTTAGAATGAGGATTAGCTTTAAGGTTAGTTACATGTAACTATGCATAACTCGTTGTAATTAATATAGTAAATGCATGAAATGTGTAACTACGGCCCCTTAAATTAAACTGTTAGCTAATATTAAGTAGAAGTTAATTGAAAACCTTAACATAAAGCCTAACCATATTGGTTTTTTGGTAATATTCTCAAATTTAACCATTAACATCTACCCAAGCTCTGAATGAAGCAGATGACCGTGATCTAAAATTAGCAGCATGTATTTACAGTTCTTAAGATTTAATCACTTCTCTCCTGTATATCACGGAGACGACTGCCATATGGGCAGAGAGAAAATAATCAAATAATCAGTTCTTCTTCTATGCCTTCTGTTGTGAAGTTTAGCTGGCAAATGACTATATAAGTGCTATAGGCGAACGCCATATTCTGAACAGACGCCAGCGACTCCCACACTAGACATGATGAAATCAGTCACAGCCAATCAGAGGAGAGTGTGGGCGGAGCTCTATCAGCACACACAACAGAAGTGGATGAGTTACTGTATAATAGATCACTGCTAATCCATTTATACAATATTAAAAGTGCAATTTGAGTGATTAAAACACAGTAAGCCATTTTGGCCACTAGAGGGAGTGTATTCACAACAAACAAAGACGTAGTTTGATGATGCTGAGACTGAGTGAGGAATCATGAGAGTTGTAGCCTTCATTACATCCTAAGAGACTGCTAAAGAAATCATCTTGACGATGAGCTCAATTGTTCAACGCTTATGATCATGCTAGTGTGATAACACACAGCACATGCTCACATCTCACTAGTTAAAACTGACCATTTTTCCGGATTTGAACATTCTTCAGAACATTTGGGATAATGCAAGTACATAAGTCAGTAAAATATATAACACTGTTCTAGTGGGGGTTTGATATTTTAAACAAAATAAATATATCATATCTTTATTCAGTTTCAGTTTAGTTTCAGTTTATTTTTGTCATTCAAAACATCCCAGCCCGGAGGAAACCCACGCCAACACGGGGAGAACATGCAAACTCCGCACACAAATGCCAAGTGGTCCAGCCGGGACTCGAACCAGCGACCTTCCTGCTGTGAGGCGACAGTGCTAACCACTGAGCCACCGTGCAGCCCTTAGTCATAATCATAATATTAATAGAAATGGAAACATTATAAATGGACGCAGAAAGCTGAAGTACAGCAGGAAAGCAGCCAGTGATCTTCCTATTGCTCCACACTATTGACGGTGTCTTCCGTGTTTCTCTTCTGAGTGTTCTGTTCTCTGTGAATATGCAATTAACAACTTAGACACTTTGGAGAAAAGTAATTAAATGAGTGTTATGAAGTCCGGCATGTTCACACCAAGAACGTTAACAACATAAGACAACTATAACAATAAGAATATCAGCATCCACCAGTAATAACTTATGTTTATTACAACAGTTGTGGCTTTAAACGTTTGACCTTTGAAAAGTTAGATTAAGTTATTTTATCATCTTCAGATTGGAATAAAATGTTCTGAAAGTGATTCCAGTGATGTTTTTTTCTCTCTGTGGCTTTATAACTGTAGTAGTGATTTAAACTTGTTAATGCTTAAGATGATTTTAACTAAGGATGCACAGAATTTTGCAGCATAGGCTCATTCTGAAAACGTACCTCTGCATATATTTCTGGAGAGCGCCAAATACGTCCCAGGAGCTACGTTTTTTGCAGTTTTTGTATTTGCGAATCCACCAGAGGCCGCTGTGTACGCTTTTTGAGATCTCACATTTCTCTCCCAAGTGCCACTCATGCCTGCTGTTCTCACGTAAATCCACCAGAGGCCGCTGTCGACTGACTGACTGACTGAGTGATCGACTGACCCACCCTCCTCCTTCCCTAAACCCAACTAAAAGTGTTTTCAAAAGCAATCCAGAAAAAGAAAAGCCCTCGCAGCAGCCTGATTTCTACCACATTTTCAGATTTTACCACATTATCACCCTGTTATTTACTAGTTTATTTTATTTTTTGGCTTTTGTATTCGTCTTACATCCTTTCTGGAACCGTTCTTCACCGGACTCAAACCCCGTCATCGCGGTCAACTCCACTCCATGTCACAAGTTCGCAGACGTATGCGGCAACAAACTGGTAACAGCAGAAATGCCGTCCATACGGAGGTAAGCGGTCAGCTGGTAAGCGCGAAAAGGAATGGCGTCATACCGCCCCGTAGCGTTCGTTTTAAAGACAAAATGCAGCCATACGTACCTCTGGCTACATAATTCACCATCTCCAGAAATGTATACAGGGCTACATTTTCAGAATGAGCCTGTGTTGTTTGTTTACCACGTAAGTGGATCTAATTGGATTAGCATTGTAAAACGTAAACAAAAGTTAAAATAAATTTGTATTTAATATCTTAAGATTCTAGTTACTATACTCCCAAAATCATTCCTCATTTATTTTTTCTTCCACATAAAATTCTGCGCAGAAATAGCTAAATATGTCCGCAGATTCTGTCTGTCCCATAAGTAACCATTACACTTTTGAAAGAAGTAACGAGTAATGAGTAATAAATCTGATTTTTGGAGTAACAACACCAGCACAGCTTAGCCATCTCATAAACGCGACAACAAGCGACCATTCATCACTCAGAAGGAGAAAAACAGCCCAAAGAGAGTGATATATGTGTGTTAACGGGGGAAAAAGAGGCCCCAAAGAACTAATTACACGGACGGTCATTATTCTCTGTCTGCTTTCTGCAGCAACAGGACATTACACTTGTTTCTGACGCATGGAGCCTGTCATCATACTCTTACAGAAGGACAATCAAGAAGCCGTGAGTGATGGAAATCATATCTTTCATCGCACTATAGAGAATAGCCGAGCACTGGGGACAGACAGGAGGAGTGTGTGAAGTCTTCATCAAGACAGTGTTTCAGCTGTTTACAGCCAAAGGCCAGCAGGAGGGACGTCCAGTATCTATAGGGGGGCATCATCACTTCTGCAGGTGTGCAGCAGCCCCCCGCCTCTTCTGCCGCTGTTTCTGTCTCCTCCACAAAGTTCGCAAGGCTTTTATATGGAAAAACAACTGTCACATTAAACAACGGATGAAAGAACAGAGAGAAATCTTTTTTTGTAGCCGTGTCTCCAGCAGAGGAAAATATCATCACTCACAGCTTTAAAGAGATTTCCTGATTTTGTTATTCGTTTAAAAGGGGTTGCTCACCTAAAAAGGCACTATTTTGTCATTTTGTGCACGTTTTTAGACCGCAAAAATGTCCTTTCAAACCCACAGGCAATTCGTTCTTCTTCATTTATTCATAATTAAGATGTTTTTAATGAAACCCGACAGATTTTCCGTTGAAAGCCTGTTCACCCAAAGCTCTGATGCATAAAAGTAATCAAAAAATAAATCAAGCAATTTAATTCGAGTCTTCTGAAGAGACATGATCGCTTTTGTGTGATGATCTGACCTCTTATGATTACTGACACAATCAGAAGCTCCCTGAAAAAAATGATTCATTGGATCTCCTCCATGAACCGCCACCTTATCGTGGTGGAGGGGTTTGAGTGCCTGAGTGATCCTAAAAGCTATGTTGTCGGGGGCTAATGCCCCTGGTAGGGTCTCCCAAGGCAGAAAGGTCTTAGGTGACAGGTCAGACTAAGTGCGGTTCAAAAACGCCTTATGAGTGAAAGAAGATCGAGGACCGTGACGTCACCCAGTATGGGCGTATGTATGCGAGCGTATGTATGTGAGCGCCTGGTGGCCGGGTTTTTGCCTACGGAACCCGGCCGGGCTTAGCCCGATAGGAGCGACGTGGGACCATCCTCCTGCAGGCTTCTTGATAAGGGCTGGACTTTCTTCTACTCTGGAGTTGCTCATGGTGAGAGGTGGCGGGCTGGTGTGGGCTTGCTTATAGCTCCCCAACTTAGCCACATATCCCACTGGGAGGAGGCCTCGGGGAAAACCCAGGACACGCTGGAGGGACTATGTCTCTTGGCTGGCCTGGGAACATCTCGGGATCCCCCCGAAGGAGCTGGAGGAAGTGTCTGGGGAGGGCGAAGTCTGGGGTTCTCTTCTAAGACTGCTGCCCCTGCGACTCGGCCCCGGAAAAATGGTTAAAAATGAATGAATGAATGTATTTACTACATTTATATAAGGTAAGTGGTTGCAAACTATTTATATAGGATGAATTTAAACAAGCAAATTAGATTTAGTGATTTATTCATTTATTTTTCTTCGGCTCAGTCCCTTATTTATCAGGGGTCGTCACAGCGGAATGAACCACCAACTATTCCAGCATATGTTTTACACAGTGGATGCCCTTCCAGCTGCAACCCAGTACTGGGAAACACCCATACACTCTCACATTCACACATACACTCATACACTACGGCCAATTTAGTTCATCCAATTCACCTATAGCGCATGTGTTTGGACTGTGGGGGAAACCTGGAGCACCTGGAGGAAACCCACAGGCTATATGTGAAAAAATGATAAAGTACATCAAGGCAGTTGTTATTGTAGAATAAAGCCCGACAGGTTTAGCGAAATGGAGCACTGTTGTTTATGACTGAGGAGCTTTATTCTGTGAAAACAACTGCCCTGGATGTACTTTATCCCGCTTATTACACAGCCACAAAATGTAAAAATGAGACAAAGCATTGTTTTGAGCCATAATAGTTTATTAATTCTTTAATTAAAAACAAATCGGCTGAATGGAGCTGATGGAGCATACACTAACTTACATATTATTCACTTACATATTATTTAGTCCCTTTATTAATCTGGGGTCGCCACAGCGGAATGAACCGCCAATCAGCATATGTTTTACGCAGCGGATGCCCTTCCAGCTGCAACAGTGGCGCAGTGGGTAGCACAATCGCCTCACAGCAAGAAGGTCGCTGGTTCGAGCCCCGGCTGGGTCAGTTGGCATTTGTGTGTGGAGTTTGCATGTTCTCCCCGTGTTTGCGTGGGTTTCCTCCGAGTGCTCCGGTTTCCTCCACAATTCCAAAGACATGCGGTATAGGTGAATTGGGAAAGCTAAATTGTCCGTAGTGTATGAGCGTGAATGAGTGTGCATGGATGTTTCCCAGTGATGGGTTGCATGACGCTGGAAGGGCATCCGCTGCGTAAAACATATGCTGGATAAGTTGGCGGTTCATTCCGCTGTGGCGACCCCAGATTAATAAAGGGACTAAGCCGAAAAGAAAATGAATGAATGAACGAATCTTCATGTGTGTTATGTCTTACGGGTTTGTAAGAACATAAGGGTAATGAACTTTTATTATTTAGTAAAACTGTCATCAACTTTTTTTAAAACCTTGCCCAGCTAAATTCGTTTACTTAAAAAATACATAAGTATATTTATAAAAATAAAACATATCCTGCCATGCATTGATTACTAGGATCTTTCTCTCAAGAGAGCAATCTGTCGAGCAGGAGAGTCTCACTTCTGTCTTCCTGAGATATACAGGACGCATTTCATAAAGTAATAACGTAAATCACATTAAACAAAGTGAGACAGAGAGCTTTAAAGTCTTTCCACGCTTAAACAGTTGAACCGATACACACAGAAGCACATCTTGGATCTCGCAGGGTAAAGATCGGGAGCATGAGAAATGAAGTGCAAACAAAATGCCATCTCGCTCCTGCAGCCAAAAATACTCTCCTTATCAAACCCAAACGGCAGCCAGCGAGGGGAACTTATTATTATGCAGTTGCTTTTACACACATCTGCATATCGGAGATGCACAATAACAAACCTCAAAGGATGCGGCACTATTTAGGTGATGTTCGAAAATAGCCGGTCGCCATACCAACGTCGAGGTGTGTAGCGTTAGTGACAGCGAGTGTGATGCATGAGTGAATCTGGGAGACATGACGAATCTAAAATCTCTGCTATTTCACACACACAATTCATCATCTAGCCGGGATTCGAGTGTGTTTGATGGCGCACGCTTTAGAAGGACAGTCAATAGAAGTGCGGGTTTCCTGTCCTGATCAAAAGCAGAAAGACGCAGGTTTTCATGTTTGACACGCGGACCAGACAAAAAAAAGAGCATTCAGAGTCTTCAGAGCATTGAGGAAAATGAAGGAGGCTTGTGCGGATATTACCGCACGAAACCCAAATCAGACGGGTAATTTCAGATAAGGGTTTTATTTCCGTCTTGGTAATAAAATCTCGCGCAGCACGCTTGGGATGTTTTGGTACAGTTCGTTATTGAAGAATATGTTTAAGAAATTACTCCTCTAACTGCTCGACAGGAGTGTTTTGTGATGGGATGGGGACTCACTGGAACAAGACGTCAGTGTCATAAGAAATCAACTTATGCTCGGTGGAAGTTTGTGACTTTAAAAAGGTACTGTGACGAGTGGGACGGGGCCCAGTATGGAGTCAGATGAGTCTCAAAAGTAATACATTTGCAAAAATAAAACTTAAACATGCACAACACATTCACAAAATCCAATTTGTCAATTCAAAAACACAATTTGTGAATAAATAATTCCCCAAATGAATTGGATGTGTGCAACTGTGAATTGTATTCTGAATTTGCGAATTGTGTTTACATATTTATGAATTGTGTTTTGAATTTAGGAATTGTGTTTTGAATATTTATGAATTGTGTTTTGCGTATTTATGAATTGTGTTTTGTGTA
>CAIGQW010055047.1:902700-932678 GCA_903798125.1 Danio choprae | reverse complement strand
TTGCGTATTTATGAATTGTGTTTTGCGTATTTATGAATTGTGTTTTGAATTTATGCATAACATTTTGCAAATGTAAATTGTGTATTTTGCAAATGTATTATTTTTGAGACCGATCTGACTCCATACCCAGAGCCGTCTGAGAAAAGTGAGGGTGGTGGTGAAAGTGTTAATAATTGTATTTGTGACTTATTACAGGCCATCCTTAGCCTCATAATAGTTTTGGTTCATGAATAAAGTTGTGGTTATGATGAAGAAAGTATGTGAGCTGTGAACACTAGCACTTTTGGTTTGCACCAGGCTTCGTTTGACATTACAGATATAAAAATTTCACCCCTAATTACACAGAGATGTAATTAGAGCTGTATTTTGTTGGTTCAATTATCTGAAAACACAGGCAGAAATTATTAGTCACGTAAAACAGATGAGTTTGAACAACAAATAAGAGCCGAGTGATATGACACAATGCATAAATGTGCATTAAAACGTACAATCAATTTACTTGTGTTTGTCGCCTCATTACAAACATGTGGCAAATATCACAATATACACATCAAACTGACAAATTAGGTATATTTTATCATTGTATCCCGCATTTTACACTATGACTATGCTTACAGTATGTCGTTTACATGTACTGAACGCTTATTATTCAGTTGATCCTATGTACAGTATATATTTATTTCCCTTATATAGCATAACCTTTAAGATTAAAATCATTTTACAATGAATTGCATATGGTTTAATTAAATAAATTTGGTCCTTAATGTCTGTAAACCCCTCCCTTCCATAAGCCGACTCTGCTCTGATTGGTCAGCTGACCAAGTCCATTTTGATTGGTCCTTCCATGTCAATTACATGATGAGTGTGAATCAGCAGTAGACCCTGTGGTACCATTACATCATTGGGTTGTTGGAGGATTAACTACACAAAGATGAATACAAAGTGATCGCAGGGCTTGTATTTTCAATGACATTTGCTCGTAGAGCTTAGAGAAGGTGTAAATGGAGTTCACACATTTCTGAGAACAGCAGAAATGAGGAATTACATTCAAGGAAGGAACATATCTCCATGCAGATGACTTTAAATTAATGTGTGTGTACTACCCACTGTGTCTAAATATTGTGTATATATACATAAAACTAATATAAAATACAAAAAAGCAAAACCAAAATATTTACATAAACATTAATATTTATTAGTGCTGGGCAAAGATTAATTGCAATTAATCACATTCAAAATAAAAGTTCGTGTAATGTGTGTGTACTACTCACTTTGTATAAATATTGCGTATAAATAAATAACAAATATATATAAAATACAAAACCAGCAAAACCAAAATATTTACACATATATTTATATTTGTTAGTGCTGGGCAATGAATAATCGCAATTAATCGCATCCAAAATAAAAGTTTGTATTTACATAATGGGCAGCACGCCTCACAGCAAGAATGTCGCTGGTTCGAGCCTCGGCTGGGTCAGTTGGCATTTCTGTGTGGAGTTTGCATGTTCTCTCCGTGTTTGCGTGGGTTTCCTCCGGGTGCTCCGGTTTCCCCCACAGTCCAGAGACATGCGCTATAGGTGAATTGGGTAAGCAAAATTGTCCGTAGTGAATGAGTGTGTGTCGATGTTTCCCAGAGATGGGTTGCAGCTGGAAGGGCATCCGCTGCGTAAAACATATGCTGGATAAGTTGGCGGTTCATTCCGCTGTGGCGACCCCAGATTGATAAAGGGACTAAGCCGAAAGTAAAATGAATGAATGAATGAAATTGTCCGTAGTGTATGAGTGTGAATAGGTGTGTATGGGTGTTCCCCAGTGATGGGTTGCAGCTGGAAGGGCATCTGCTGCGTAAAACATATGCTGGATAAGTTGGCGGTTCATTCCGCTGGGACGACACTAGATTATTAAAGGGACTAAGCCGAAAAGAAAATGAATGAATGAATGAATTAACAATGTGTGTGTGTGTGTGTGTGTGTGTGTGTGTGTGTGTGTGTGTGTGTGTGTACTACTCACTGTATTTAAATATTGTGTATATGTAAATAAAAAATATATAAAATACAAAAAAAGCTAAACTAAAATATTTACACGTACAGTGCTCAGCATATATGCGTACACCCCATTTTGAAAATTAATATTTTTCTCCATTTCTCAGTGAATATGGGTAATTTCTGAACCATTATTGTACGTTATTTTGTTAGATGAGCTCCAGATTAGTACTGACTAAACTAATGTACATGCACAGATATAATATTGTAAAGCATCCTATAGAAAATATTCATTTAAATGAGAGATCTGTGGGGGGTGCACTCATATATGCTGAGCACTGTATATATATATTTATATTTATTAGTGCTGGGCAATGAATAATCGCAATTAATCGCATCCAAAACAAAGGTTTGTGTTTACATAATGTGTGTGTACTACTTACTATGTATAAATATTGTGTATATGTAAACAAAACATATATAAAATACAAAAAAAGCTAAACTAAAATATTTACACGTACAGTGCTCAGCATATATGACTACACCCCATTTTGAAAATTAATATTTTTCTCCATTTCTCAGTAAATATGGGTAATTTATGAACCATTATTGTAAGTTATTTTGTTAGATTAGCTTCAGATTTGGCTTCAGTACTGACTAAACTAATGCACAGATATAATATTGTAAAGCATCCTATAGAAAATATTTATTTAAATGAGAGATTTGTGGGGGGTGTACTCATATGCTGAGCACTGTATATATATTAGTGCTGGGCAATGAATAATCGCAATTAATCGCATCCAAAATAAAGGTTTGTGTTTACATAATGTGTGTGTACTACTTACTATGTATAAATATTGTGTATATGTAAACAAAACATATCTCACAAAAAAAAAAGCAAAACTAAAATATTTACACATATACTTATTAGTGCTGGGCAAAGATTAATCGCGATTAATTGCATCCAAAATAAAAGTTTGTGTTTTCATAATGTGTGTGTATGCACTATTTATAAATAAGGTGTGTGTGTGTATATATATATATATATATATACATATACACACAGTATAAATATTTTATATATATATATATATATATATATATATATATATATACAACATTATATAAAATACAACATTCACTTATATAAATTACAACATTTCATAAATACAACATGTATACAGTATTTATATTAATTAGTGCTAAGCAAAGATTAATCGCATTCTGTGTGTATTTATTATTTATATATAAAACAGACATACATAAAAAAACAAAAAACAAACAAAAATATTAACAGACATTTAAGTTTATATATAATTTTATCACACAAAATAATAAAAAAAAAAAAAAAAAAAAAAAAAAAATCACAGCAAACAGAAGATTTAAATATAAATATACATATATATTAAAATACAAGCTTTTATTTTGGATGTGATTAATTGTGATTAATCTTTTGTCAGCACTGCTTTATTTGTATCCAATTTGATATTCCAAAAACCATCCAAGAGCCCAAGTTCAGACCGCACTGATCTGGAGTCTGTGAGCAGCGGGTTTGAGCCAGAATAAGAAAAGTTGAGGTCAAGAGATGTTAATTGCTCTTATTTAGCTGCATCCTATTACTCAGCCTGCAATACTCCTTTTGAATTTTAATTAATGCGCCATTTGTATTTGTGACTTCCTACAGGTCATCATTACCCTCATAATAGTTAAACACATACTGATTATGTTAGACAACTTTTGCTTCATGAGTAAAGTTGTGGTTATGATGAAGACTGTATTTAAAAAAATAATAAAAACGATCTGTGAACAATGTTTACGTCCAACCCAGGCTCATTATTGATACGTATCCCTGCATACACTTCTGGACAGCGCAAAATACATCCCAGGAGGTACATTTCTGCAGTTTTTGTTTTCGCGAATCCACCAGAGGCCGCTGTGTACGCCTTATCTCAAATTTCTCTCACGAGTGTCATTCCCGCCTGCTGTTTTTGAGTAAATCCACCAGAGGCCGATGTCGACTGATTGACCGACTGACTGACCGACCGATCGACTGATTCCCGCACCCACCCCATTCCCTAAACCCAACCAACAATGTTTTCAAAAGCAATCCAGAAAAAGAAAAGCCCTCGCGGCCGCCTGACTTTTTCAGATATTACCATGTTCTCACCCTGTTATTCATTCATTCATTTTCTTTCGGCTTAGTCCCTTTATTAATCTGGGGTCGCCACAGAGGAATGAACCGCTAACTTATCCAGCATATGTTTTACGCAGCGGATGTCCTTCCAGCTGCAACCCATTACTGGGAAACACCCATACACTCTCATTCATACACCTACACTGCGGACAATTTAGCTTACCCAATTCACCTATACCGCATGTCTTTGGACTGTGGGTGAAACCGGAGCACCCGGAGGAAACCCATGCCAACACGAGGAGAACATGCAAACTGAACATGCAAGTTCCACACAGTAATGGCAACTGACCCAGCCGAGGCCCGAACCAGCGACCTTGCTGTGAGGCGACAGCACTAACCACTGTGCCACCGAGCCGCCCTCTCACCCTGTTATTTACTAGATTTTTTTTTTTTTACTAGATTTTTTGCCTTTTGTTTTTGCTTTACCTGTTTTCTGGAACCGTTTTTAACCAGACTCGACCCTGTCGCCAACTCCGCTCCGCGTCTCAAGTCCGCCAAAACACGCGGCGAGTCACTAAGCAAACTGGTAACATCAGAAAAGCCGTCCACACGGAGGTAAGCAGTCAGCTGGTAGCGTGAAAAGAAACAGAAGCCGGCGGCAGCGTCATACCGCCCCGTATCGTTTGTTTTAAAGACGGAATGCAGCCAGACGTACCTCTGACTACATAATTGGCGATCTCCAGAAATGTATACAGGGGTGCATATTCACAATGAGCCTGTGTTGTTTACGTCTGACCAATTTCATAAGCTCCATATAGCTGCCTCCGAGATGAATGCAAATGCTAACATGCTAATGAACTAATGCTAACATGCTAATGTTGTGTATAATTCTAAAAAGTCAACTTAACAGTTTCACGTCACAAGGTGTTTACTTACTCTAAGTAAATGAACTAATCGCTTTTTACAGTGTACCTACTGACATTTATGATGCACCACGTTAACCAAAGTCAAATTGTGCCAAAGCGGTGGAGATTATGTAGTCTAAACCTAGCATTACATTCTCCTGACTCCTAAACCGTCTCCTAATCTACTGAAGAGGGAAAGAAATCGCTTAATTCTGACACTCAATAATAGCATGGCCTTTCAGGAAAAGGAGTGGGAGATGAAAGTTTGACTCTCAGATAAGATTCTCAGTAATAACAGCATTTCATGTAAAGATGAGAGAAAGCACTTTGGTTCTTAATCTAAGCGTCTACGCCATCTCGCTTTATCTCCGGGGGCTTTGATCTTTACATGACAATAAATCCCGAGCATCAACGCACTTTAGCTTCTCAACAGTGTAAAAGCTTCAGTCTAACACAATGAAACAATACAAGTTTGAGCCTCTTTCTAAGTAGGTCAGTTTACATGCAATTGCTTTTTGGATATTACAGTTATGATGTAAGGCCTCGCAGTGGCGCAGTGGGTAGCACGATCGTCTCACAGCAAGAAGGTCGCTGGTTCGAGCCTCGGCTGGGTCAGTTGGCATTTCTGTGTTGAGTTTGCATGTTCTCCCTGTGTTGGCGTGGGTTTCCTCCGGGTGCTCCGTTTTGAGTGTGTGTGGATGTTTCCCAGTGATGGGTTGCAGCTGGAAGGGCATCCGCTGCGTAAAACATATGCTGGATAAGTTGGCGGTTCATTCCGCTGTGGCGACCCCAGATTAATAAAGGAACTAAGCCGAAATGAAAATGAATGAATGAATGAGTTATGATGTATAGTAGTACGCTTTCGACTCCTCTAAAGCATAAAAATACTATAATAGGTTTTCAGCTAGTTAGGAAATATGCTAAGTGAACATGCTAGTCTGACAAACGATGCTAAAGTCAGTGATTCTGCTTTGAAAATGTGCGTTCTGTGTCGGAATGTCTGTCTTTGTATTGGTCTCTATAACCAGCCCACTGCGTTAACCCAATTATATTTCAGCACCCCAGGTTGCCTTGGTGGACAACAGTGTACTTCATTTTATTTATGAAGGCTGACTCAATGTATGTGGGCGACCTCCGGAGGACAGAAGCAGCCTCCAAAATGCGACCCAGATTCAGAGAAAAATCCACATGAGATTAATTTTAATTAGCAAATAATATAAATACTGTTCGATTTAGCTGTATTTGGCTTAACCACTCCTGGTTGGCTCGCCAAATTGTTAGATTTTGCTGTATTTGGCTTAACCGTTCTTGGGTGGCTGCCCCTGCGGTGAATGGAAATATCCAACATGCGATGAATTAAAATGTTAACATGCTAATGCTACTTTAGCTGCCTCGGAGATTAATGGAAATATCTAACATGCGATGAATGGAAATGCTAACATACTAATGCTACTTCAGCTGCCTCAGAGATTAATGGAAATATCTAACATGCGATGAATCGAAATGCTAACATGCTAATGCTACTTCAGCTGCCTCAGAGATTAATGGAAATATCTAACATGCGATAAATGGAAATTCTAACATGCTAATGCTACTTCAGCTGCCCCTGCGATGATAGGAAACATGCGATGAATGGAAATGCTAATATACTAATGCTACTTCAGCTGCCACTGCGATGAATGGAAATATCTAACATGCGATGAATGGAAATTCTAACATGCTAATGCTACTTCAGCTGCCCCTGCAATGATTGGAAATATCTAATATCCGATGAATGGAAATCCTAACATGCTAATGCTACTTCAGCTGCCCCTGCGATGATTGGAAATATCTAACATGCGATGAATGGAAATGCTAACATGCTAATGCTGCTTCAGCGATGATTGGAAATATCTAATATGCGATGAATGGAAATCCTAACATTCAATTAATGGAAATGCTAAAATGCTAATGCTACTTTAGCTTTCCCTGCGATGAACAGAAACGCTAACAGAAAGTTCTCTCCTTAAAACAGCTGAAATGCTAACTTTATCTCTAAATATAATGCAGTCTTTTGAGGTGTTTTCCTCGTTGTCTCTGTACTTGTTTTTCTTGTTACCTTCTCGGCCGTTATTCATCCGCTATTCACACGCGCACATTTGATCTGCAGCGCTTTAGCTCTGAATATGCTCAGTGTTTTCCTCTTTTCTCTCACGTCCCTCTTTCATCATCAAAACCCAACCTGCGCCTCATAATTAATGCGAGGTACAATTTCCGGAAGATTAAAGGCAAAACAATTAAAAAGCAGCACAGAAAGGAGGAGGAAATGGAGGAAGACATGCAGATAGCAGCTTTTGTTTGCTTGTTTTTGGAGGTGGTTGTTTACACAGCACGCGAGAAAAAATACCCAAAAAGAGAAAACTAACAAGAGTTTAAGAGTTTATGTTGGAAATACGACAGTTTTACTTTTGTTTTCTCTCTAATATAATGCATAAATAGTTGATTTGTGTCCTTAAAGCAGATTATTTGACTCTTCACACCTCCTGGGATGATCCGATCTCTTTGCTTCAGAGAGGTCTGGGTTCATTTGGAGAGCTCCGAATATTCACTTGAACCTCTCTGACACCTCAGAAACCAGCCAAATGAGAACCACACAAGTGTCCAATCACTGGCATACAGAAAGGCAGCACATTCTTTGATTTTATTATTGCAGGCATTCAGTATTTGACTTAAGCAATGCTGTGTTTATAACTGACTTGATGCTTTAAAGGTGCCATAGAATGCATTGACGGATATGTGTATATATGAACATGAATATGTGTTAACATAAATGCTTTTTTTTCTTAATAAATGCTTCCTTCTGTTTTGTGAGTTGTATAATTACGCTATTGCGCAGGTATAATCTAAACAGAAAAACAAAATGAATGACAGATTCAGAACAAAAAATGTGTCAAGGTACAATAAAGAATATATATATATATATATATATATATATATATATATATATATAGGGGCAACGCGGTGGCACAGTGGGTAGCATAATCACCTCACAGCAAGAAGGTCGCTTGTTCATTCATTTCAATGGCAATGTCAATGGTACGCGATGTGGTCAAAATTCGAACTATATAAATATTTCACTGCAAAACTCAGTCTCTCTTAAACATGACACAAACACACATGCTGAGAGTGAATGTCCTCAGACTAGCTCAAAAACACACAAAGCCTCGAGGAAACAATTTAGCACATGTTTGCACACACACACACGCACACGTACACACACACACACACACACACGCACACAAGCTTCACGTATAAAGTGCTTGAATCAAAACTAGGGTAGTTTTTCAAACAATACTGCTATTTGCATTTATATAGAGCTCATGTAAATGCATTTCCAAATGACTCCGATAGTAAACAACAACAACAACAACTTTTCCAGACTAATTCCAGCTCTCATTAAAAGTTGTCTCAGCCTCGGGATTTTCTGAATATGTGATTTTGCTTTGGTAAGAACACAGACTTGCGGAGAACAGTAAAAAGTGCATGTCTCAACATTTTTACAGCAAAAGATCCTCTGACAGGTTTAAGCACAATGCACGGTTATAGCTAATGAGGATCAGCAGCTAAGCCTTGAAATCTGTTGATCTCACACATCAGGGTAGCTCTCTAATTAAAGAGTTTCTCAGCCAGAAATACTGCGCTCCACCATCAGACTCCATCTGGATGGACCTGCTCCACCAGGGCCAATGACGGCGAAACGAAAAGACTAACAACGCTTCTGAAAAAGTGGGCCACAGATGACTGCTTTTGCTAATGTGTCCTCTGCCAATGTTGAAACAGCCAGCAGAAACAAGCAGGGTGCAAAACGAACGCTCGCCAAACGCCAAGTGCGAGTGAACAATTGCATTTGAAGTGTACATAAAACAAGTTAACAAGATAGTTTTAAGTAACCCTAAGTTAAAGTCTGCATGAAACGAAATGCTGAGACTTTTATTCCAGTATGTTGATTGACATCCAACTGAAACTTAACATTGAGTTTTTACTTATTCCCTTGTAATAAAAGATGAAAGAGGCATGGTTAAGAATATTGTGGCTGAACCATCAAACTGACATCAACAGAGATACATTGTAAAATTTGTATTCCACACAAGATTTAGGCCCAATCCCAATTCTACTTTTGTACCCTCTTCCCTCTGGCCCTTGAAACAGAGTGTGAAGGGGAAGGGCTTCAAAGTTTACCCCTAAGAAATGGCACAGCACTACAGTACATGCACACCTCATCTTATGTCATCGCGATCTCTTACTTCATATGAGATCGACGACGGAGACTGCTGTAGTTGTTCCAGTTGCGTTATTTTTTTGGTATTTATCTTCAGGTAATCACTGAAGGCAACGATATCATGCTATCATAACGATATAATGTGGCGATAAGATCGTAACTGTACTGTGCATTTACACCGTGGCCATGTTCATCTATGTAAACACACGAAAACAACATTTACATTATAGCAGACGCTGTAAATAGGTCATTCCCGGGCCCCAGACTTTTCTGCCAGGGTTTTGGAGAGTCACCGAGCGACAGGATGTTGTGGGACTGCTATACAGGAGTTATTATTAGGGATCATAGATAGCGAAATTTAGCCGTTTTTATTTTAGCATTTTTATTTTTTTTTTAAGCATGATGGTAAAACTTGGACGCGGTTATCAATGTATTAAAACATATGCTTGTTTGTTGTTAAATTCGCAATAATTAAAAAAATACTAATTTGTGTATCTCCTGACTTCCCTGTGCAGCCATGCTGCCGTTGTAGATGGTGTATTCTGGTGGTTTCAAGTGTGGTCCTGAAAAGTTTCAAGGGCTATCTAGCCCTTCCCCTTAGCCTTACGCCTTCAAGCTATAGAGAATTGGGACAGGGGAAGGGGAAGGGCTAAGGGGTAGAATTGGGATTAGGCGTTAGTTACTAGTTAATTAGTTAAAGTTATTAGTAACTAATAAAGTTATGGGAACTTTTTCTGAATTTGATTGTAATGCAATATTGTGCACCGTTTGTAAAGCTGCTTTGAAATAATAACTATTGTGAAAAGTGCTATACAAATAAACTTGAGTTGAATTTAATAATCGATTTGTGTTGGGGCAACATGAAGAATTTAAGGCTCGTACACACCGGGATGCTTTTCGCTCACGTTTATCGTCAGCCTTTTTCTGCGTTCAAACTCATGCGATTTTCATCAGCGTTGCAAAATCACCCCCTGACGTTAGATGGCGCTTAATGAACTTGCAAGTCATGAAAGAAAAGTGAAATGAAACTCACCATCAAATCCTATTTGCTCGTCTCCACTCCTACTGACATTATTGTAGCTGCTGTTGCGTTTATCAGACAGCTCTTTGTGTTCAGACACCAATGAAAAAACCAGCTCCACATTCATCTCACCTCGTTGCAGCATCTTCTTCATTGAAAGAAAGTGAAACTGGGAGCTGTTTTGCGCTTGAGCGCCTCTAAGTGGTGTTTACTGTAACTTCAGCAGTTCCGGGCACGTGAACAAAAGTGCCAATCTGATTGGTGGAGAAGTGTTTGACGTGGCGCGTCAAAACCCCCCCAAAAACGAGCATGAGACGTTTCTTTAAAAATGACGCTTTTGCGCCTGGCGTTTTGTGCGTTGGAGTGTCCGATCACATTAGCACCCTTTGTTTCGTCACAGGGCCTCACGGTGGCGCAGTGTGTAGCACGTTCGCCTCACAGCAAGAAGGTCGCTGGTTTGAGCCTCGGCTGGGTCAGTTGGCGTTTCTGTGTGGAGTTTGCATGTTCTCCCCGTGTTGGCATGGGTTTCCTCCGGGTGCTCCGGTTTCCCCCACAAGTCCAAAGACATGCGGTATAGGTGAATTGGGTAAGCTAAATTGTCCATAGTGTATGTGTGTGAATGAGAGTGTGCGGATGTTTCCCAGTGATGGGTTGCAGCTGGAAGGGCATCCGCTGCGTAAAACATATGCTGGATAAGTTGGCGGTTCATTCCGCTGTGGCGACCCCAGATTAATAAAGGGACTAAGCCGAAATGAAAATGAATGTTTCGTCACAAGGCGTTAAATGTCGACGAAAAACGCGAGCAAAAAGCATCCTGGTGTGATCGGGACTTTAAGTTAACTTATTCGTTTTTACAAATTTAAGTGGATTGAACATAAATCAATGAAGTGGTCCCGAAAAAACCCCTCAAGGATTGTGTTGTCTCAGCTCATTTTAAATAAGTAGTTTGAACGAACACCAAACTTTTTTATTTTTGAGGGAAGGAGCCACTCCAAACGTACAAGCAAATGATCAGACTTTGATGGAAGATGGCCAAAAAAAATGTCTTTTTCAGTAGATTAACTAGCACGGATTCTAAAGAATACCTAAAGAATAACAATGTGCGCTAGCAAAATAAAGGTAAATTGATTTCACATTGACTTAAAACACAAGGAAACATCGTAAAACAATATCTTAAAGGCACGTTATTTAATTTTGGCCACTAGAGGGCGCATATTCACAACAAACAAAGGCATAATTTGATGATGATCATTTTTTAAAATGTTTTTTAAAACCCTTTTAAGGTCAATATAATTAGCCCCCTTAATATTTTATTCGATTGTCTACAGAACAAACCACCGTTATACAATGATTTGCCTAATTACCATAACTCACCTAATTAACCTAGTTAAGTCTTTAAGCTGAAAGTAGTATCTTGAATAATATCTAGTAAAATATTATGTACTAGGCACTCATGGCAAAGATAAAAGAAATCAGTTATGAGAAATGAGTTATTAAAAAATCTGCTTTCCATTAAACATAAATTGGGGGAAAAAAATATATATACAGGGGGCTAATAAATCTTACTTCAACTGTCTATAGCATTTCAAATAAGTAAAATCCATAGTTGTTAACTGCATTTGTTTACAGCGTCCAGAATTTGGCCACACATGCACAATCCAGCACAGTCCCAGCAAACAGACTTGTGAAAACACAGCATGCGCGATCTGAATTTTACTCACCCGAGAGGTTTCTCTAGTCGGCTGGCCGGCGACCCCACAATTTCTCCCAGCGTGCAGAACATCTGGCCAAGAAAGTCCTATATGGAGCGGGCGGATCAAGTAGGAGAGAAGGTAAGAGCTTTATCAAATTCAGCAAAATCCCACGCTCTGCCCTCTTGTTATTGTAGTGAATTGAAAGGCAAAGACGTACGTATAGTTCAAGGGGCTTCTGGGAAGGAGCGCAGCCATGTTTACAACAGAGAACAGCGTGGAACAGAAAGCACAAGACAACAAATACAATACCAGCCACACAAACAACTTCACACAAACACACACACATACACACACACATTTCTTAGAACGATTGCTCTGCATGCATTAAATGAGGTGTGATGAAAGTCAAGGGAATGAGAGGTGGGTAAATATACAAATATATTATACTGTATGATCAGATAAGTCAGAATTATTAGACCCCCTGTATATTTTTTTCCCACACATTTCTAAATATAATAGTTTTAATAACTCATTTCTAATAACTGGTTTCTTTTCTCTTAGCCATGATGACAGCACATAATATTTGACTAGATATTTTTCAGGACACTAATATTCAGCTTAAAGTGATATTTAAAAGGTTAAACTAGGTTAATTAGATTAATTAGGCAAGTCATTGTATAATGGTGGTTTGTTCTGTAGACAATCCAAAAATATATTGCTTAAGGGGGCTAATAATATTGACCTTAAAAACTTTTATTCTAGCTGAAATAAAACAAATAAGACTTTCTCCAGAAAAAAGAATATGTTAGGAAATACTGTGGAAAAATTCCTTGCTCTGTTGAACATCATATGGGGAAATATTTGAAAAAAAATTAATAAAATCCTTTCACACTGGACGCGGGAAGCACTGCGCTATGAAACCCATTTATTTCAATGCACTCGCTGTGGTCAAAATTTAAAATATATATGAATATTCCACGCTGGGGAGCATGAAACACACATACTTGTTCCTGCTGCTTGCAACAGTGCTACTGTGCTGTCATGACAACGCTGGCAAAATATTACCCTCCTACCTAGTCCACTGTCTATTCAAATTTTATTGTCAATAAAATTTAGTTATTTTTATTGTCTTGTGTTTTCTCAAATCAGCATAATTTAAGTTGAGTTAAATTTAATAAAAGTCTTATAACGTTATATTATTTAATAAAATAATAAATCATTACAAATAATTCCCAAATACGGACTGTGGACACAATATATTTGTATATATTTTTAAAGAGCATTATATGTATGTACATGTTTTCAGTTGCACTTTATTTTACAGTATGTGTACTAGCAGTCTACTTACCTAAGAAATGACTGGTTTATATAAGGGTTCCGTTTAGGTCTATGGATAGTACTTACTGTAGGTTTTACTCAGTTTATGTACTGTAATTACAAAGATAATCACACAGGATAAAAACAGGACTGTAAAATAAAGTGCTACCCCGTTTTCATTCAGGTTACGTAAGGATCAAATTACAGCTCTACTTACGTGTTTGGAAAGATCAGGACTTTTAGAGTCAACATCGTATCTGGATTAAACAGAAAAAAATTCATTGTTAAAAATCATCACACAAACTGAGCAGCTAATTAGAAGATAATGTAAGCCATAAAAGGCTGACCTTAAAAGAAAACGATGCCTTAAATGCTTAGAGAAATCCTCAAATACATATAGAAATACATCTTCATAAACGCTACTGTGCTTTATGTTTGATTATTAGAAGAACTGTCCACTATTTGGAAATATGCTGACTTTGCTGAGTTAGATAGTTGAGTTTTACCATTTGTGAATCCATTCAGTCTATCTCTAGTTCAGCACATTTAGCTTAGCTTAGCATAAATCACTGAATCGGATTAGACCATTAGCATCTCGCTAAAAACAAAATGCAAAAAATAGTCCCCAGCTAGTTACTGTAACAGTGCTACGTAATATCATTGTGCCTGCTTCAGCCATGGTACGGCAGCAAAGTTTCTTGAGAAATACACATAAAAATACATCTTCAAGTTTCAAAAACTCTACTGTGCTTCATGTTTATTATTAAAAGAACTGTCCACTATTTGGAAATATGCTCACTTTAAAAGTCCCCTAGAGTTAAACAGTTGAGTTTTACCATTTTTGAATCCATTTAGTCGATCTCTAGTTCAGCACATTTAGCTTAGCATAAATCATTGAATCGGATTAGACCATTAGCATCTCGCTAAATAAAATGCAAAAAAAGTAGTTTGGTAATTTTCCTATTTAAAGCTAGACTCTTCTTCATGTAATAAGCACCTGAAAATAGTCCCCAGCTAGGTACTGTAACATCGCTATGTAATATAATTGTGCCTGCTTCAGCCATGGTACGACAGCAAAGTTTCTTGATTATTACGCCAGAATGAGAGTATAGTTCCTAGCCATATTGATCTAGAAAATAGCAACTTTTCACTTTTCTTCAGACTTAGTACAAAATGTAACTACAGAAGAGTCAAACGTCTCAATTCTGAGTTTATATCTCTCAGTTTTAGCACTTTCCAACAATAACCTTTTATAAAATGGAAAGGTTTTGTGGATGTTAAAGGGATAATTCACACAACAAAAATAAATGATGTCATCATTTACTCACCCTCCACATTTCAAACTTGTTTTTTTCTGTTGAACAAAAACGAAGATATTTTGAAAAATGTTGAAAACCATATCTCTTTTTTTCCTACTATGGATGTCAGTGGCTTCCAGTTTCCAACATTCTTCAAAATATCTTCTTTATTTACCAGAAAAAGAAACTCGAAGGTTTGGACGGTGGGTAAATAATGAGTACACTTTCATTTTTTGGGTGAACTATCCCTTTAAAGGTTCCTCAGTGACCCATCAATGCCATTAAAGAACCTATTTTTGTGATAATGTACAGTTCTTGTACTTCTCACTTCTCATCAGCTTTAGTACACGATGTAACTATTGAAGAGTCACGATGCAAAATCCTGAGTTTAAATCTCTCAGTTTTGACACTTTCCTATGATTTCCAATAAGAACTTTTTATAAAATGGAAAGGTTTTGTGGATGTTAAAGGGATAGTTCACACACAGAGAAATTAAATTCTGTCATCATTTACTCACCCTCCACATGTTTCAAACCTGTTTGAGTTTTTTTTTTCTATTTCTGTTAAACAAAAACGAAGATATTTTGAAAAGTGTTGGAAACCATATCTCTTTTTTTCCTACTTTGGATGTCAATGGCTACTCATTTCCAACATTCTTCAAAATATCTTCTTTTGTATTTAACAGAAAAACAAACTCATGTAAGTTTAGACTTAAGGGAGAGTAAATAATGAATACATTTACATTTTTTAGGTGAACTGTCCCTTTAAAGCAACAGGTGTCAATTCCAGTTCCTGGAGGGCCGCAGCTCTGCACAGTTTAGTTCCAACTCTAATTAAACACAGCTGATCAAACTAATTAAGTCCTTCAGGCTTGTTTGAACCCTACAGGTGAGTGTGTTGGAGCAGGGTTGGAACTCAACTGTGCAGAGCTGCGGCCCTCCAGGAACTGGAATTGACACATGCGCATTAAAGGTTTCTCGGTGAACCATTAATGCCAATAAAGAACCGATTTTTGTGTTAATGTAGTTCCTACTCATAATGTAGTTAATGTAGTTCCTACTCATTGACCTAAACAGTAGCAACTTCTCACTTCCCATCAGCTTTAGTACACAATGTAATTATTGAAGAGTCAAGATGCAAAAAATATATATATATATTTATTACCTATATATATATCTATATCTCTCAGTTTTGACACTTTCCTATGATTTCCGATAAGAACCTTTTATAAAATGGAAGGGTTTTGTGGATGATAAAGGGATACAGTAGATACAAAAAAATTATAATTCTGTCATTTACTCACCCTCCACGTTTCAAACCTGTTTGAGTTTTTTCTTTTTCTGTCAAGCAAAAAAGAAGATATTTCGAAAAATGTTGGAAACCCCCTCCAAAAAATGTCCTACCATGCACGTCAGTGGCTTCCAGTTTCCAACATTCTTCAAAATATCTTCTTTTGTATTTAACAGAAAAATAAACTCATGAAGGTTTGGACGGTGAGTAAATAATGAGTACATTTTCATCTTTTGGGGTGAACAATCCCTTTAAAAGTTCCTCAGTGACCCATCAATGCCAATAAAGAACCTTATTTTTGTGTTAATATTAGGATCTTAAAATGTTGAAGACCATATCTCGTTTTTACCTACCATCAATGCCAATAAAGAACTTGTTTTTTTGTGTTAATATTAAAATCTTTCCTCTTAAATCGGAAATCAGCCATTTAATTTCAGGATCTGCTGAAACGCACTTCACCAAAACATTCCATCAAAGATCTCTAACAGAAATCGGAGGAGAGAGTTGTAGATATGAACAGAAATAAAATAATAATAATAATAAAACACTCACAAATCAAAGCGCAGGTTCTGCTTCTCCTCAAAGAAGTAGTCCAGGATGTACTTCCTGACAAAGTCCGGATTTAGCGTGTTGTCAATCACCTCCGTTCTTCCAAACTAGAAAGGGGATTAAGGAGAGATGGGGTCAGAGAGAGAGGAAAGAGACTGACAAAATCAAACTGGATATAAAGGCACCGATTGAGTAATGGAGGACAAAAAAAAAACTGAATTGGGAAAAGGTTAGTACAAAACACAGCAGATATGAGAGTAAAAGCCAAAAAAATAAATGTGTTCTAATAAAAATGGGTGTAATCCTCCAGATTTGGCTGTCTTTTAGGTATGCAGAACCATTTCATCCTATTTTGTACAGCGTTAGTTTCTTCTTTGTCCTACTTTGTCTTCTTTAAAAAGCCAAAAACACACACATAAACATTTGACTAGCTGATATGTTGTGCGCAATTGGCACAAATGCTCAAAATGAAAGTCAAACGCAGTGCTCATTCGCACGAGTGACAATGGTGCAGTAAATATGATCAAAGACCTTGAGTGTGAACGTATATAGACTATATTGACATTTATAAAGGAATAATTCATCACACATCTTTATCAGACAAACTATACTGACTTGCCAGTTACAACTTATCAGCGTCCACAAATTCCTATAATTTATTGTCATTTAAATTAATGATCAATTAACAGATTAATTGCTCAGATTCAGAGTTCCACATGAGGTTAATAATTAGCTAATAATATAAATATTACGGATGTAAACATTAGTTGAGCAGGTTACATTGTAACCCCGTGTCCTAACAACACGCTACGTGTCTAGATTTGCAGTGATGAGCAATTGGGCTGTTTGCACCAGACGAAACACCACAGAAATGTAAATACAGCCATTCAGAAGCACAGAATAGTGCACTCACTCACGAAATGGTAAGGTTTATAGTCTAATTAATACATATTAAACCTCTTTAACATGATTAAATGTGCAGTAGATGCTGAATCACTGATATGTGTTGGTTTCCACTGAGTCACAGTTATGAAGTTCAGTTTCAAATGGTTTATTTTATTTTCAGGATCTGAGGTGAACTATCTGCTGCTGCTTTCAGTAGTATGGTAATAAATGTCACGTTAAATGCCATTCAGACTCACATTATTAGCATTTAACACTGAATAAAGCACATGAGCTGTACCTGAGGAGATCATTGTCAGTTTTCTGTTGTTCAGCTGTGAGAAATAGAAGCTGTTTCTAATCAATTCGAGGTGTTGGTTAGGACAAAAATTAATTTTAATATGAAGAATATTCCTTCTATCGCGTCCTGTTGCTTTTATATAGAGCACCATTTAAATCAGCCTTGTTGGTCCTCAATCTGGCAACCTGCGCCTGCCTGTGTTTTGATCCAGGATTGCAATACCTAGTTCAACCACTGGGTGTCAAACGTACATACTGCACCAATGTTTTATGTTCAATCCACTTAAATTTGTGAAAACTAATAACTGAACTTAATTCCTTCACGTTGTCCCAACATAAATCAATTAAGTTAACTTTGTTTATACAAATGTAAGTGGATTGAACATAAAACAATTAAGTTGTCCCAAAAAAAGCATAAGAATTGTGTTGTTCCAACTCATTTTAGATGGGTAGTTTGAACAAGCAGCCAAATTATTATTTTTGAGTGTATAAGCATTTGTTTCATGTGTTAAAAATGAAAACCATTGGTCATCATGGGTTCATATTATTCAGAATTTCCCCCTTTTTTTGCTCTCGTTCTTCTAGTTATTGTTTTTTTTCTAAGCTCCAGAGACTGGTGTGAAGCCGCAGGACTGCTTTCCGAGGTGTGCAAAGGTTTAGTGAAACTTTAAGTTGTCAGCACTAATTATAGCGGTGCGGCTACTCCACAGCTCTGAAGACCCGTCACTATTTTATCTGCTTAATTAGAGGGGCTTCAGTCAAACACTATTACATCCCCCTGAACCCCGGCGAGGGGCAGCTGACTCCATCATTAACCTCTTTCCCCTTTAAGAAAAAAAACCTGCATAATTGGACAGGTTACGTCCCCTCTTTCTCAGGTTAAATGTGCTACAAAGCAATGAAGACCACCTTTTGACACTGAGCCGATCTGAGGCAGTGTTTGTTTAGTGGCTTCACCCGGAGGCTTGCTGACGTCTGCTGGAATATATGCCAGACGTAAATTATTCAGTGTCTGGAAAAGTTTGCATAAACGAATAAATAACCTGTTGTTTCCATGCACTGATACTGTAGTTAGATCATAAAACAAGACTGTAGAGCATTTACAGTACTGCGTGGAACATGTTTTTCACACTTTTATGCAATAACTTTCATTTTTTTATCTTGTTAAATAATAATAGCATATACACAACAATTTTTTTCTTCTATATATTCATATTTTTATGACAATTGACTTATTTTACAACTCCCCTACAGTTAAACAGTTGAGTTTTACCATTTTTCTATGCATTCAGGCAATCTCCGGGTCTTGCAGGAGCACTTTTAGCTTAGCTTAGCATAGATCATTGAATCGGATTAGACCATTAGCATCTCAAAAATGACCAAAAAGTTTACTAATTTACTCTTCTGTAGCTACATCATGTATTAAGATCAACAGAAAATGAAAAGTTGCTGTTTTCTAGGCTGATTTTGTTTTCATTAGCAAGCTAAGCTAAGCTAAAAGTGCCCCTGGATTAGCTGAATGGATTCAAAAATAGTGAAACTCAACTATTTATCCAGAAAAGTTGTAAAATGAGCATATTTTCAAAACAAACGGCGTGTTCCTTTACATCCGTTACAGACAAAATAAGCTGATCTTTTAATTAAAATGCCAACACTGATATAAAATAAAAAGTTCAATAAGCCATTACGGAGTATGGTGGCTGAGAAAGCTCAAATGCACGGTAAGTTCAGAAAACACATGCAAATAGAAAAACACTAACAATTTTAGAAGACACCATCAACTTGACAACACAAGCATGCACATTCAGAAATGTGTTCGGGGACCTAAACAAGTGACAGAGCTGCTTGCTGTTTAGAGTCAGTGGTGTTGTTTATTTTAATGCTCTGCTCATACAGTTTCTTGTTGTTTGTATATTTTTAGCAATAACAATCTGACAAATTGCACAATTAATGATTAATTACTGCTGAGTCCAAACTGAAGCAGCCAGTTCGTCATTTTTTAAGGGTCCCCTGACACATTTCCATTGTGGTCTGTGGTATTTGCAGTGTGTTTCTGTATTTGCATGTGTTGTTTGAGTTTGAGTGTGCGCTTGTTGTCAAAGTGATTGTTACTGTTTTTCTATTTGCATGTGTTTTCCTGACTTGCAGAGCAACATTTTGTTGACCAATGAGAGGCCTTGGAGTCACATGCCTTGAAGAGTAATCATCCATAAGTAATGCAAAATCAGACAATCAATCAATTAGTTAATCAAATTAATTAAAGTATTGAGTATTAAGTATAATATGACCTATTTTATATTTATTTCATTTTATTTTTTATTTAATTAAATTTAATTATTTAAAATATATTTAAAATATATTTTTTATATTTAATATTTATTTTATATTAAATTAACTTAAATTTAGTTACATTTAATTAAATTTTATTTATTCATTCATTCATTCATTTTCTTTTCGGCTTAGTCCCTTTATTAATCTGGGATCGCCACAGCGGAATGAACCGCCAATTTATCCAGCATATGTTTTACGCAGCGGATGCCCTTCCAGCTGCAACCCATCTCTGGGAAACACCCACACACACTCATTCACACACATACACTACGGACAATTTAGCTTACCCAATTCACCTATAGCGCATGTCTTTAGACTTGTGGGGGAAACCGGAACACCCGGAGGAAACCCACGACAACACGGGGAGAACATGCAAACTCCACACAGAAATGCCAACTGACCCAGCCGAGGCTCGAACCAGCGACCTTCTTGCTGTGAGGCGATCGTGCTACCCACTGCGCCACAGTGCAGCTAATTTAATTTAATTTTAATTTAAATTTAATTTAATTTAATTATTTTTAATATATTTTTAATATTTAAGATTTATTTTATATTAAATTAAATAACATTTAGTCAAATTAAACTAAATTAAATTAAATTTGTTTTATTTTTAAATTTAATTAAATTTTAATTTTTTATTCAATTTTATATTTAATTTAATTAATTTAATTTTATTTTATTATTTATTTTATTATTTTTATTTTATGTTGAACAAACTAGGACATATTAAACAATTCTGTTTATGGATCACAGTGTAGCCCTCAAAATAGAAATATTTAGCAATTTTCTCAGAAAGAGTTTTTTAATCATTTAAGTATAATAAAAAAAATAGTAATAACATTTTATAAACTGTATATTTTAAGTCAAAATAAGTGTTACATTTTTACATAAACATTAATTACGCTAACTACTCCCCCCCCCCACCACCCCAAAAAACATATCATTTGCCACACTAATTTTGAAGAACAACACTTTTTCCAACCTATTTTTGAAACTATTTTTATCTTTAAAAAGCAAACGCCACATGCTTGAGACCTTAATTTACTCTTTATCTTTTTAAAGACCCTATTCAGCAACATACAAGGTCAAGTAACTGTCACATGAATCACATGAACTAATATATGCACACATAAAAATCACAAACCACATTAATAAAACAATAGCTTCTGAATATACAACGAAAAACCTGCTTAAAAAACACACACAGTTAATTAAATAAATAAATCCTAGAGCACAAGCCAATTGCCAAAGCTTGTAAAAGTCGAGAGTTCAAATTACTTATGCGGAAATTAAGTAACTATTTTAATTGCAGTATCCGCAAAGAGCTTTCAGCCACCTAATGAATAAAACCTCATTAGAGAACAAGTATGTTGCTAGAAATGAACCCTTAGACTGATCTGTTCATTTCAAATCAACAAGCTAAAAGCTATATAAAGAGAAGCTCAATTATTAGCGATTGCTATAATCGCTCCTCATCTAAAACGGAGTTCCCTCTGTAGGCCGGATATTAATGTTGTGCTACATGTTTCGTTCGACTTTCATTAAACTCAGAAAGAACTGAAAGGTCTGTGCGGCTTCGCAATTACGTCGTCAGGAATGACAGCAATGAAGGCTCGTAATTAAAATGTTTGTTGACAGAATGTGCTAAGTTGCTATTGCCTGTAATTTCCAAGAATTGTGGATTTTATTGAAGTGTGTTAAAACTGAATATGAGGCAGTTCAGCCTCACTGATTAGTGTAATCAGTAACAAGCACATAACTTGAAGAACATATTAATATATGAGCTGGGAATTGAGGCTAGACTGTAAATAAAATCTGTAAATTAGCAGTTTTCTGTATTTTCCGTATTATATTTATGCTTTTACATTGCATTATGGGACCTTGATCTCTCTTCCAACAACTGTTAAGCTTTTAAGTTTGAAAAAGTGACTTTTATTAACATTTGTAATAGTTTAAAGTGATGTACAGTGGTCCCTCGCTATAATGCGGTTCACCTTTCGCGTCAATTTGACAGGCTTTTTTTTGACAGCGCATTGTGTTCTGCGTCCTGATTGGCTGTAGGCCATTGTCAATCAATGTCCTCCGTGTCTCCTGTACATTACAGAAGCCAAATGAACATAAATCTTGGATCACTAGCAGTGTGAGTTCCAACAAGGATGCAAAGTTTTGTAAATGTCCGCAGCATGACCATAGTAAAGGGCAGGGGCATAGCGGACATTTTAAAAGTGGGGGGGGGGGGGGGACAGCTGTATGAGATCCAAAAGTTTACGTTCATATAATTATTAATGACCTGTTTCTAAATGGTCTGTCTCTAACATTGGGGGGGACGTCCCCCCCCCCCCACCCTTACCCCCTGGTTGCTACGCTCCTGGTAAAGCGGGTTGTAGACCGGATGCGCCACGCCACAACGCGCCACACAGCGCCATTTTAAATAACATGTGAATGTGCGTGTCCGGTCTGTGTTACTTCCAACTGTCATGTGCGCGGCGCATCCGGGGTGCGACCCTCTTAAGGATGGAGTCTGCTTTCGCTTTGTGGATCAGCGACTGCAGGATAAAGAACATCCTGCTGGATGCCAACATTATCCACACAAAAGCTAAAAACCTTTATAAAGCTCTTGCTGACAGCGATGAATGTTTGCGCCTGACAGCAGGTTTTGATCTTTGCTTTCACTCTATAACACTGGACTCATTTTTCTATGAAAGTTTGAACTTTGAGAGTGTTTAAACAAGTGTATAAAGTGTGCAGTGAGAAAATACATTTAAATTCATGCAAAATATTGCAAAAAAAATTACAAACTACAAAATTTCAGCAAAATTGTCTATATTTTCGTTTCTCTTGATTTTTGCTATTTTTTAAATGTTATTTAATATTTTTCCCTCACATATACATTTGAGCTCCTAATTGTTGAACCGTTATTGTAAGTTATTTTGTTAGATGAGCTCCAGATTTGGCTTCGGTACTGACTAAACTAATGTACATGCACAGATATAATATTATAAAGCATCCTATAGAAAATATTCATTTAAATGAGAGATTTGTGGGGTGTGTTCTCATATATGCTGAGCACTGAGTATATATAAAAGAAAATGAAACTAATTAAATCTTGTTTACATTGTATTTTTGTATTAAATAAATAAATAAATCTAAAATAGACCTCTTATCCAAAAGCTAGCATCTATTACACTGCTGTTTTGAAACCCCAGCATCTCCCCACAGTACGATCTCCACCCGATCTTGACATCCTGTGGTGACGGTTCTGTCAGAAAGGAGCTCTTGCGCGGGGATTGCATGGACAGTGGGCAGCATGTCACGGAAGCACTCAAGCCTATACAATAAAAATGCCCAAAAGCCATTTACAGTACAGAAACCAGTCAGAATCCTCACAGAAATGAGTTGAGGACAACACATACACTGAACATATACACATAGACATCACCTATACAGTGCTTCATTTGAGCCAGATCTTGCCGGATCCTGTTCCGGAAAATGTCAGGTTTTCTTGTTTTGCGTTCCTGTAATTATTTTTATTAGTTTAACTATTGGCCCACAACAATATCTTTGAATCAGCTTTCTTACATTTACAATCCCTCTCATTGTGAGCAGCGAAAATAAATAATAGAAGAGTGGCCTGCCTAAATAATATTTGTATGTTCAAAATGGCAAAGAGGCCGGCAAGCATATTTTGAATTTTTTAAAACCACGAGTAAATCTGATAATGAGCCTGATCAAAAGAGATCTCTAGAAGATGGAACAGCGTCCCTGGATCAGGACAGCGGGAGACAGAAGCAAAGTCAGCTAGAAAACAAGACGGAGGAGGTCACTTGCTCTTCACTTGGCACATAACAGTGAAGTGAACAATGTCAGTGGTGTTAGTAAACTGATGTTTCATAAGATTTATGTTTGTAGCTACATGTTTGTTTTTATCCATGATTGACCCATATATGGCACAACATTTAAAGAAAATTGATGCTCATTTGATTGCGCTATCACCGTTTAATGGTGTCATGTTCTGGGAAAACTGAAACCGTGTGGTAAACGTTGATCTTGGTGACTTTTATTTCCTGGTTTTGTTCCAGAACTTGTTCATTTACAGATTAAGCAGTGCACCTATATACTATATAACTGCAGGTTAACTATGTTTATGTATAATAACTTTAATTAACTAGTAACTAATAGCTGTTAACAGTTAAAGTAGTAACTATCTAATGAAATAATTAGTAACTAATAAATTTATGGTAAATAATAACCTTATCTTTTCTGAATATGATTGTAATGCAATAATGTGCGCCTTTGTAAAGCTGCTTTAAAACAATAATCATTGTGAAAAGCACAATACAAGCAATAAAGGGTTAGTTTATTCATTCATTCATTCATTCTTCGGCTTAGTCCCTTATTTATTAGGGGATGCCACAGTGGAATGAACTGCTAACTATTCCAACAGTTTTTTATGCAGTGGATACCCTTCCAGCTGAAACCCTACAGCCAATTTAGTTAAGCACCTATAGTGCATGTGTTTGGACTGTGGGGGAAACTGGAGCACCAAGAGGAAACCCACGCCAACACATGCAAACATGCAAACTCCACACAGAAATGCCAACTGACCCAGCTGGGACTTGAACCAGCGACCTTCTTGCTCCAGTTTCCCCCACAGTCCAAAGATATGCAATATAGATGAATTGAATAAACTAAATTGGCCGTAGTGTATGTGTGTGAATGAGTGTGTATGGGTGTTTCCCAGTGATGGGTTGCAGCTGGAAGGGCATCCGCTGTGTAAAACATATGCTGGATAAGTTGGCGGTTCATTCCGCTGTGGCGACCGCTGATGAATAAAGGGACTAAGCGGAAGGAAAATGAATGAATGAATGTTAATGTTTTACATATGGGTCTGAATTCTACTTTTGGCCCTTTAAATGCTACTAAAGACAATGTTCACCATATTACCAAAGGCATTTGGAGGGTAAAATGAGCAAGCATCTACCCGCTCTTATCCCAAACCTAGAGGAAACAGCAAAGATTAATCAGCATGGCCCAGCAGGACAATCCTCTTCTGATTCAGTGGCTCAAATTGAAAACCACAGACACTGACTCATGCTTGTAACAGCACCGTTGGAGAAACAGCGAGACGGAGGAGAAGATGAACTGCGCACACACTGAACTGGCTGTGGCTTGTTAGTGATAAGATGCTGGATGTGTTTGGATTTTGTACGGAAGAGGAAGAACAGACCACATACTGCTGGAGGGAGAACCCACACGCCTGATTGGACAACAACACCACTGAGGAAAACACTGCAATGCAATGCAATGCAATGTGTGTGTGTGTGTGTGTGCGCGTGTGTGTGTGTGTATGTGTGTGTGTGTGTGTGTGTGTGTATATGCATGTGTTTGAATGTGCCTGTGTGTTATTTTGTGATATTAAAGCACACATTTCCCTCATCTGTTCATTGTGTGCTTGTGTGTGTTTGTGTGTGTAAGCATGCATGTGTGAGAGTGTGTGTTAGTTAGTGATCTTAAACCACACATTTCCCTCATCTGTTCATTGTGTGCTTGTGTGTGTCTGTGTGTGTAAGCATGCATGTGTGAGAGCGTGTGTTAGTTAGTGATCTTAAAGCACACATTTCCCTCATCTGTTCAATGTGTGTTTGTGTGAGTGTGTCTGTGCGTGTTCATATAAGTGTGTGTGTTATAGTAAGTGATATTAAAGCAAGAAGAAAACATTTCCCTCAACTGTTCACTGTGTTTGTGTAAGCGTGTGTGTGTGTGTTATGTGTGTTAGTGATAAAGCACACGTTTCCCTCATCCGTTCATTCTGTGTGTGCAGTCATGTGCGTGAGTGTGTGTGTTAGTTAGTAATATTAAAGCACACATTTCCCTCAGCTGTTCACTGTGTGTGTGTGTGTGTGTGTGTGTGTGTGTGTGTGTGTGTGTGTGTGTGTGTGTGCACAAGTGTGTGTTAGTGTGTGTGTAAGTGTGCATGTGTGTGTGTGCACAAGTGTGTGTTAGTGGTATTAAGTCACACGTTTCCATCATCTGTTCATTCTCTCTGTGTGTGTGTGTGTGTGTGTGTGTGTGTGTGTAAGTGATATTAAAGCACACATTTCCCTCATCTGTTCATTCTGTGTGTGTATGTGTGTGTGTGTGTGTATGTGTGTGTGTGTGTGTGTATATGTGTATGTGTGTGTTTGCTCACCTCTCTCCACTGCTTGGTCTCCACGCCCTGAGTGTACAAGACACACACTGTGAAAAGGGACAAAAACAGCAAAAATGAGTGCCAGTGTGTGTACACAGACAATAAAAACTGTATTACTCTTTGTTTTACATTCATTTGATGTTACTATTAATTAACCCTTTACATCCCACTCACTGTAGAATTTAACTTTTGATTTATTGGATGTACTTATACGAGAATTACTCTAGTTTCTATAGCATGTTCATGTGACAAGTACAACACAAAATAAAGTACAGTATGTAAATGTGTGATCTGCATATATTGCCATACAGCAGATTTATATATGGGGAAACAAAAATAAATGACAACAATTTGAATCCATTTCAGAACAAAGCAAATGATCCACCGCTGTGAAAGAGCCCTGAAACGGAGAATAACTGCCTTTCAAGTGCTTTAGAGCAGTGTTTCTCAACCACGCTCCTGGAGGACCACCAGCACTGCATGTTTTGGATGTCTCCTTTGTCTGTCAAACCCATTACAGGTCTATCAGCTCTATCAGTCTCTGCTAATGAACCAATGATCTGAATCAGGTGTGTTTGGTTAAGGAGACCCGGAAAATGTGCAGTGCTGGTGGTCCTCCAGGAACATGGTTGAGAAACACTGCTTTAGAGCTTCATTTTCATGCTCAAATAACAACATTACGCACTAAAGGAAAAGTAAATACATAATGCGACCTATTTAAAACTGAGCTGAATTTACATTTTTGGAGGAAATCTTCTTTTTGTAATCACTCCTTAAAGGGGCAGTTCACCAAAATATCAACTAACCAACCCTTTACTTGTTTCAAACCTTTACCAGTTTCTTTCATCCACTAAACACAAAAGAAATGGTATTTTGAAGAAAGCTGAAAACCTGTAACCGAAGACTTCCATAGTATTTGTTTTTCCTATGGAAGTCACAGGTCTGGTTACAGGTCTTTCTTTAAAATATCGTCTTTTGTGTTCAACAGAAGAAAGAACCGAACCCAGAAATCAAAATTGTGATCATTAACTCAGCCCTTACGTGTTTCAAGCCTTTATGAGTTTCTTTGTTCTGCTAAACACACACACACACACACACACACACACACACACACACACACACACAAAGATATTTTGAAAAATGTTGCAAACCTGTAACCATTGACTTCCATAGTATTTATTATTATTAAAGTCGATGGTTACAGGTTTTCGACTTTCTTCAAAATATCGTCTTTTGTGTTCAACAGAAGAAAGAACCAAACCCAGAAATCTAATCAGAAAAATCTGAAATTGTGATCATTTACTCACCCCTTACTTGTTTCAAGCCTTTACAAGTTTCTTTCATTCACTAAACACAAAAGAAACAATATTTCGAAGAAAGCTGAAAACCTGTAACCATTGACTTCCATAGTATTTATTTTTCCTATTAAAGTCGATGGTTACAGATTTTCTTCGAAATATCGTTTCTTTGGTGTTCAACAGAAGAAAGAAACTCATAAAGGTTTGAAATCACTTACGGAAGAGTAAATTGTGAGTGGGTTGTCATTTTTGGGTGACCTGTCCCTTTAAAAAAACACCCAGCCAAAAGATCTGTACACTGTTTTTGTGATTCATGTTTTATTTTCCTCCATTTATTTATGCTTTTAAATTGCATTATGGGACCCTGATCCTTCTTCCAACAACTTTTAACCTTGAAAAGTTGGAAAAAGACACTTTTGTTAACATTTTTATAGTATAAATGGGGTTAACTTGCAAACAAAAGTTCGGCAGTGGGACCACGCCTCACTTTACCTCCTTAACCAATCACCTACTCCCTAAAACTTATTTAAGGCAGACCAGTCCTCTAGCACTGTTCTTCTCGTTCTCTCAAACCCACCCTCCCTCCCTCTATTTCCTTGCTTCCCATTACCAGTCCTTATAACCTTCTCTTGCCTCCTAGGTTGAATCAGGCGGTCTTAATCACTCTACCAAAATATTACAGAGACGATACCCCCACTCTGAGTCTCTGGGCGTCATCGTAGAACGCCCAATCAACCTACCTACCTGTTCAATATGTATCCTCTTACATCCGTTCCCCTTCAACCCACTGTTCCCTTACCAGCCCTTTTCATCCCTACATCCCTACAATAAAGTCTAGCTCAAAGTGTGGCGTGGTCCATGCTGGTGAATACAGTATATTAACCTGGTATTAAACTGCCAGTCCATTTTCCTGATTCTTTACATACTTCATTCATTCATTCATTTTCTTTTCGGCTTAGTCCCTTTATTAATCTGGGGTCGCCACAGTGGAATAAACCGCCAACTTATCCAGCATATGTTTTACGCAGCGGATGCCCTTCCAGCTGCAACCCATCACTGGGAAACATCCACACACACTCATTCACACACACATACACTACGGACAATTTAGCCTACCCAATTCACCTGTACCGCATGTCTTTGGACTTGTGGGGGAAACCGGAGCACCCGGAGGAAACCCACGCCAACACGAGGAGAACATGCAAACTCCACACAGAAATGCCAACTGACCCAGCCGAGGCTCGAACCAGCGACCTTCTTGCTGTGAGGCGATCGTGCTACCCACTGCGCCACTGTGCAGCCCTTATTTTACACTTATTACACACTTATTTCTCTATATATGATTTCTTACTTGATACTAAAGTAAGAAATACTAAATATTTCTTACAAGATACTAAAGTGATACTACTTTGATACTAAAAGCCACTTTGTTAAACTCTAGAGTTGAATTTTCTACATCAAAAGTCGACAGAGCTGAGATCGACATCCCATAATGCAATTCACAACCGTAAATAAACGGGAATTGTTCATTACAGATATTTTTTACAGTGTGGTTCTTTTAGGATCTCTCTCTTTCTCTCTTCAAAGAGTCTCAGTGAAACTTGCTGCATCTGCGTTGAGGTTTCATTCAGGTTGGCTGGAGACACGCAGAGCGTTGCGGATGAGAAGAACTCATCAGAAACACGCTGATGTTTGATGAGAAGCGAAAGACAAGTGTGGGGGGTTGCTAATTAATGCAGAACGAGCAACAAATCAAAGCGGAGTTTCATCTTCCATTGGCTGTACTCACGTGGATCAGATTTGGAGAACGTGTCTCTGTCTAAGAGATTCCTGGGGAGACAGTAAAAAAAAAAAAGGAGATCAGTATAATTCTGACAGCGCGATTAAACGCTATCAGTGACACACTGACATTTGAAGCGTTATTGAAGATGCTTTTTGACAATTTCATTAAAATGGCTTATTGGAATTCCACAAAAGCAGATATGGGGATGAAGGTTTAAGAATGACATGCAGAAGTGTTGACTGTAGACCGCGGTGAAATACTGAGATTTCCACATTTAAACACAAACATCGGGAACATCACGTCTGTCATTTTCAATGCCGCAGCAGGTCATTAACACGCTCTAAATGTCACAATGCGAAGGCAAATGATGTCAAAACTTATGTCGCCCTTGTTTCTTTTCAAATGACATGTCTCCATTATAGGATTGTACTGTGGTCTGGAAAAAAATATTATATATTTAAAAATATAATAATAATAATAATAATAATAATAATGATAATAATAATACCAATAATAATGTGTTATATAATAGTATATAAATAATAAAATAAATAATATTAATTAAAATAAATAAAATAAAATAAAAATAAAATGTAATTAAATAAATAAATAAAAATAAATAAATATGTAAATAAAAAAAATAAAATAAAAAAATATATATATATAAAATTAATAAATAAATAGATAAACATATAAAATAAATTAAATAAATAAATAAAAATAAATAAATATATAAATTAAAA
>CAIGQW010055047.1:845230-857700 GCA_903798125.1 Danio choprae | reverse complement strand
CCCTAGTCCAGTTTTTGACTATTGTTAAACATTTCTATTAGACTTTCAGTCCAGATTTACTTTTTAGGTTACTCTTTACTTGTATGTTTTAGCCAAGACATCCATGTTTGCACGTCTATTAGATTTTTTTTTAAACAAAATTGCTTGGTTGGATCTCTCTGGTTGGATCTCTCTTTTTTTTTTTTAAAGAAAGCTCCTGGAAAATTGTCCCAAACGGAGTTAAAAGGTCACAAACAGTTTTTGTGCATTGACCGTAAGCAAGCTCTGAAATTGGACATAAATAAAGTAGAAACAAAAAACATTCACTTAATTTAACTATGGCTAAATATCGCCAAGTGGGACATGCTCCTGGATGAACATATATGTTGATCCTGGAGCAACATTCCAATCAGCCAATCAGAATTAAGTTATACATTTACTGTTTATGTTAAGTTTAGGCTTACGTTAGGTCTATGCACTTGTACATGATTGTTATACAACTATTATTCCCCTCTGATTTTAGGAATAATTTACAGTTATGGTTGGGTTTAGGGGTAGGGAATAGGTTTGGATTACAGGACACCCCCTCGTCTTCCTGACTCTTGCACCAGGTTGCACATTTGCACTATAGACACTTTCCTAATCACTCCTTGTCTCTTGGAAACACTGTGCATTTTAAACTGTGCTTCATTCAGGTGAGTGGGCTTGACAAACCACCTGTAGAAACACTCTTCTCTCTTATGCACCGGACACTTTCTCTAAACTCCACCTTACAAGGACTCAATGTTTACTATAAATGTACCACAATCATGTCGCACTGCTTGCTTCAACCTTAAACACCTCTTGCACAATATTAGACCTCAAATACCTCTTTTTGCACAATATCCTGCACAACACTGTTCAGTCTCATGTAAAAGTACTTGTACAGCCTGTCTTATGTGTATAGTTGAAGTATTTTATTCTATATTATTCTAGATTTATAATATATGTTAGTTATGCATAGGTTTTTTATAATAGCTCTTATGTCCAGTGTTGTGTTTGTATTTATGATTAACCCATGTAGCACCGTTGTCCTGCGAGACACGATATTTCGTTCCTCTGTATGTCCACACATGTACAGAATGACAATAAAGCACGACTTGACTTGATTTTCCAACAAAAATGATGTTCCAGGATCAACATAGATGTTAATCCAGGATCGCATCGTACTTGGCAAAATCATGACGTGCGGCTAAATATATAGCCATGTATAAATCAATCCAGAATCAGGTCGTGAATTTAAAAGTGAAAGCATTTAAAGCATTGAATTAAGAGGCTAACCCAACCTCTCACACAGACACACTCATTCCCAGTGCTCATTTGCCAAATGACAGATAAATACAGAGCATATTTAACTCAGGCTTAGCATGCTGTCTTTGTTTGGTCTGGGATGCTGTCTTAGGATGCCCATGAGCATTCTGTATACCAGAGACTCAAAACTAGTTATTCAAATAGTTAGCTTCTGCTCCAAACTAAAATAGCTCGATGGATGAGAGAATTTCAAATGCTTTCATTCATTTAGTCATTCATTTTCCTTTGGCTTAGTCTCCATTTCAGAGGTCGCCACAGCGGAATGAACCGCTAACTATTCCAGCATATGTTTTACGCAGCAGATGCCCTTCCAGCTGCAACCCAGTATTGGGAAACACTCATTCACACACACTCACACACTACGGACAATTTAGTTTACCCAATTTACCTATAGCGCATGTGTTTGGACTGTGGGGAAACCGGAGCACCCGAGGAAACCCACGCCAACACGGGGAGAACATGCAAACTCCACACAGAAATGCCAACTGGCCCAGCCGAGACTTGAATCAGCGACCTTGTTGCTGTGAGACGACAGTGCTAACCACTGAGCCACCATGCCGCCCCTTAAATGCTTTCAGTAACCCTTAAATAAATAATAAAAACTATTTTAATTTAATATAATGGCCAAATCTGACCATCTACGACAAGGCTCATCTCGACAAGGCTCATCTCGGCATACACTTTTGTAAAATGTGAAATCCATTCCTCCGATTCCCTTTCGTTGTACGTTTCAGATGACAAATCCACTAGAGGGCGCCATCTACATTTTTTGCAAATCTGAAATGCATTATTGGGGTGAACGTTTAGTTGTATGTCTAATACACATCGCTCTTGTGTTGGCGGGAGTGTATATATATATATGTAATAGATTTGTTTTTCTGGGGGCATTGCGAAAATGACTGCTGAGTGAACAGATGATGATTTAGATTTTGATTCACTTAAAATGTACCATTCATAAATACAGTAATCATGCTATATGTTGCTGCTCTCACAGTTTGTTTTTGATTCACCAAATAAAATTTAATCCAAATAAGAATTTCTCAGAAATAGGTCTTTAAAGGTCCCATGAAGTGCTTTAAAGTGTGTATTTTGGTTTTATGTGTGATGTAATTGCAACTGATACACGAAGACAGGGCAGGGCATATAGTAGCCCCTCCCCCTTTTTAAAACAGCCAATAGCGTTTGGTTTTTATCACAGCTCTGCCAGTGAGGGTGGTTGAGCTCAATCAAATCCAATAAAAAGCAAATGAGAAAAAGGGGCGGGCATGTCAGATACTAGAGAGCATTTGATTGGTCAGAAGATTTGATCAGAAACTGTATGAGGTGACGACAAAAAAAAATCATCATTGATCCATTTAGGTGGAAGTGTCAAACTAAGTTTTGGATGTTTAAATATCTCCTAAATGCAAATTCTGACACTGCTTTGGAGCACACTAGCTTATAGATATGCTTAACACACTGATACGCTCATGAACACACTTACAAAAGAAATGAAGAAAACTCAGACGGCTCCACACCAGCATGGCAACCATGACCAAGAAAATGAACAATTGGATGAAGTTATTTATGGCGTCTCTCCCATGTCCATCAGAAAAGCCAATAAAAAAGCACCAGTCAGCCATACTGAGCGGCTATTTGAGAGCGACTGAGTCAAGATTGACTATTGCCATGTGTCTGCACATGTTAGAATACCAGGAACAAGGGTCAGGCCTCGGAGGATCAGAAAAAAAAAATAAAAAAAATCAATGTTCCTCGTGATCATAACAGCTCACGCCGGACCAGTTCTCCACTGGGGTTTGCACTGGCCGCGTCTCCACCACCAAATCTTTTCAGCAACAATGACCAAAAAAATCAGCTTGAATGAGTTTCCTTTACTCTAATGGCTTGAGCTTTCTGTTGTTTACATATACAGCGCTTCATGTTCATGGCGGATTGTCTGGTCAATATGTTTTGGTCATTTGAGTGAGTGTAGAAAGTGGGCAGGCTGCCGAAACTGCTCACCTCAAAGTCAGCCATATAAAAAGAGAGCTGTTGTTTTTTTCTTACAGCCCCTTACAGACTTTCTACAGAGAGAGGCTTAAAAGTTTGAAAGCTTCCCACTCGGTTCAGTATTTAGCAGAGGACAGCGCAAATCGAAGGAGATTTTAAAAGAGTACAAATGGAGCACAAGTGATGCCACCTGTCTGCCGAGCGCCATTGTCCAATGCCCAGAGCGGCAACCTGGGTTAAGACTATTAAATGTTGGAGAAAATAAAGCCAAAGTTCGGGACTCGCACTCCTAGAGGACCTTGAACCAAAGCTTTCAGAATCTATTGATCGTTTTCAGTCAATAACAATGAGCCATAATGGCGGCTACACTGGGATCTCTGTAGAAATGCAGCACACTACCCTCATATTTCCATCCATTTCAAGAAATGAATATTTGGATCACATATCAACAGAAGAAAACAGAGATATGATCACAAACTGTAAATTGTGGGATCCATATTCTGCACCCGCAGCCGTTTTTCAGTTATTTAACACCATCATGTCCCTGTAAGAGCTACAATTCGCCAATGTTTACATTAATCTTGAGGATATTCCTTAGTGATTGAGTCATTGGTGATGCCGTTATAGCGCACAAGTCTCTGCTTTTATATTTGGTGTCAGTTTTCTTTTGCTTTGATTAATATTTGCAGATAGGCAAAATCCAATGCCCAGAGCTGCAACCTGGGATAAGACTATTAAATGTTGGAGAAAATAAGCCTTTTGCTTAGATTAATATTTGCTGGTAGGGAAAATCCATTCGTTCACTTCTGCTGTTTATATTTTGGGGGCGTTGAAAATGGGCATCGATTATACAATTTCTCTAACATTTCTGATTTGAATTCTGCAGTTATTCATTCATTCATTCATTTTCTTTTCGGCTTAGTCCCTTTATTAATCTGGGGTCGCCACAGCGGAATGAACCGCCAACTTATCCAGCATATGTTTTACGCAGTAGATGCCCTTCCAGCCGCAACCCATCACTGGGAAGCAGTTAGTCATTTAACGTTTAATTTATTTGTATATTCATATTGTTGCATTGCTATTTTTAATAGCAAAGATAAATTTAAACAACAAAAATAACTACATTTCATTTGAATAATCGTATAAACAGTACTGCTTATCTCGTATATCTAAAGAGCCTTTAAAGAAACAAATGTTATTTCAAAGCCAGGATTTTTATATTATTGTTATTTGGCTTCATCCTCTTTGCTAGCTAACCAGAGTAACATAAATCTATACATCTGTAGGCAAGGCTGGCTTATAGACTGATAATTGCTCCCCACAGACATGTAGCACGGTCATGTGCTTTATTGATTTATTGACTTTTTTTTTTTTAAATAAAATACAGGGCAGTAAAATGCTGGTCAATGAAGAATTAGGTTTATATTAATAAATCAAACTAAGAATTAGAAGTTACATGTTGGGTCTTCAATTATTCAATCACATGTCTGCTGCTTTACGATTCTGTCATGATTTCACAGGATCTTTTGAGGCAATGAGCTTCGCACATGCACTTGTGTTCATTTCACACTAAAAGAAACATTACGGAGCTTTAAGGCTCCGATGTACTTCATTTTCTGTGTTCCTCTGTTTTTGTATATGATCCCCAGCAGGCACACAACGTCATAAGATGTTAATATTAGGTCAAATGTCTAGCCAGCGTCTAAGGACAACGTTATTTTGACGTCCAATAATGACGTCAAATCATGTTGATATTTGGTTGATTTCAGGTTGTGTTGGAAAGTGACCAAAATCCAACGTCCAGTCAACATCTCAAACCAACGTCATATTGACGTCAAATACTGACATATATTCATCAGGTATGGCAACCAAAATCCAGCGTCTGATAGACGTCATAGTGGTAACGTTCACACAACGTCAAGCTGTAACATCATTAGATGTTGATATTTGGTTGATTTTATGTTGGATGTTGGACATTGACGTCGGCCTGACGTTGGGTTCTCACATCAACCCGATTTTCATTTCCAAACTAAATGCAACATCCCCAAGACGTTGGGGTACGACGTCAATCTGACGTCATGTTGACGTCCTGTGCCTGCTGGGTCTAGTCAAAGATGGAAAAGTAACAAAGTACAAATACTTCGTTACTGTATGCAAGTCAGTACTATAGTCAGTACTATCAGTACTTTGCTTCACTATTTATTTTTTAGTTTTACTTGTAACAATTTTACGCAAGGGCCTCATGGTGGCGCAGTGGATAGCACGTTCACCTCACAGCAAGAAGGTCACTGGTTCGAGCCTCGGCTGGGTCAGTTGACGTTTCTGTGTGGAGTTTGCATGTTCTCCCTGTGTTGGTGTGGGTTTCCTCCGGGTGCTCCGGTTTCCCCCACAAGTCCAAAGACATGCGGTATAGGTGAATTGGGTAGGCTAAATTGTCCGTAGTGTATGTGTGTGAATGGGTGTGTGTGGATGTTTCCCAGTGATGGGTTGCAGCTGGAAGGGCATCCGCTGCGTAAAACATATGCTGGATAAGTTGGCGGTTCATTCCGCTGTGGCGACCCCTGATTAATAAATGGACTAAGCCGCAAATATGTGTACTTTCTACTCCTTATCATTTGAAACCAGGCTCATTACTTTCATCATAATCCATTTGGTGGAGCGATCTATAATATTTCTTGCCATTGCACAATTTGACTGCCTTTTTGATTCAATAAGTCTTTTTTTGTAATTTCAATTTGCTTTTATAACCTATGAATCGAAGGCAGCTTTTTGAGAAATGTTGCTTAGCTACTTTCCTGCTGAAAATTGTCAGCAAAATGACGGTATGGGCTGATGGTTTTGTTCATGCACTCCCATGACAAATACAGATGTGTCGGCCCAGTCACTGGAGAAGCCATTCCCAAAGAATGCATCTTTGCATCAGAAAAAGCGAGCATTCAGAAAGGGTTCTGCCATGTTGCCGTTGTCATGTCAGTATACACACAGAAGCTCCAAACACTTGCCCCGGCTTTGAGTTCTTCTGATTGGTCCACTGCTGTGGAACTGACAGTAATGAGCACCACAGTGTAATCTTGACATGCTGTCTAAAAACGCAGAGATCACACATGCAATGGCATTTGTTATTACTCCTTTTGTACCACACCCCTATCGAATCATGACCCCAAACCCGATGTAGAAACACCACCTTGACCTTTGACCTAAAATATGATCTAAATGGTCTAGTTACCAGTGTGAAACTAAAACCGGTAGTAGTAATAAATACTTTTTCTTAAGTACACATTTACTTTACTTGAGCACAAAAGTGTAGTCAGTCATTCAACTTTAATCAGAATCGTTTTAAACAAGAGTATCTGTTCTTCTACTTGAGTAAAGGATGTGTGTATTACGACATGTGCTTCACACAGGCGAGTGGGCTTGACAAACCACCTGTAGTAGCACTTTCTTCACAATCTAGTGCTCTTACTCTATCACCTAATTGTCTGAGCACATACTTTGTATAATTAGCACTTCTTGTGTGTATTGCCTCTTCTTGTTGAATCGCTGAACGCCTCTTCAATTGTAAGTCACTTTGGACAAAGACGTCTGCTAAATGACTAAATGTAAACAGTGTTTGAATTGTTTGGTTCAAGCGCTCGAATTACTAGACAAAAACCAGTGGTGAGAGCTTTCAGCCACTGAAGTGATGCTGTGTACTACAGCATATCTATAGGGAATCAGACATTTATCAGAATTCTCCTGATACATAAAACAGACATTGTCAATAGCACTTGAAACTGTGTGTGTGTGTGTGTGTGTGTGTGTGTGTGTGTGTGTGTGTGTGGGAGATTTATCTTATCCAGCTACATTAATCTCGGTTTTATCTCTCCAGCCTCAAGCAAGACTAAAAATCATCACCAGGGGTCTCAGACAGCTTTTTTAATGCCTTATCATTGTGACAGGAATTTTAATGAGGGAACCGGTAATTGCTCTAAAACCACAGTAATTACACACCGAAGACAGGGCATCAAATTATTATTATTTTTCCCCCAGAACGCAAAGAACAGCGAATCCCAGTATGTGTGAGGTTTGAAGATCGTCGACAGGAGAGAGAAATGGTTTTGATAGATCTGTCCCCCAGGTACACTCTGACATTTCACACTGACCATTATCTGCGCTCTGATTGGCTGCAATCATCAAACGCCACGCCCACCACACAATGCACGGGGAGTAAGAAACCAAAGGGGATTCTCTGCATATTGGACCATATTGTGAATACATTGGCTTTAATCTTTTAAACAGCACAGGTAATAAACCTGCTACAGTCTCTTGTGTCAAATATAGACGGTGCATCGCTTTAAAATATTTACTAAATCATAAAGAGAGCAAAGCAAGGGAGCTGCGCCCCGGAGAGCACCTGAAAAAACATCACAGCGTTCGCTCGTCTCTCAAACGCACAAATACAAGTCAACACAAGTTTGATCTTTGCGCCACATCTCTTTCAAGCTTTTTTTGAAAGGGTGTTGAATAATTGAATGCTTGCGATTAAAATCAGGGCATGTCTAGTTACTGTACGTAAAAAAAAAAGTGCACTTCACTCAGATCACTTGAACATAAAGATTGTATGAGGAGCTCAAAGTGTGTGTTTTTTTAGCCGAACAGGCACTAATTAAAGATCTGGATGTGTTCTATAAACATGAAGAGGGTGTGAGTGTTTTAGATTACGGGGAGCATTAATATTTACAGTACATTTACAGAAGTAACCAAATGAATTCTTCATGTCGCATGAATGTTGCATGAAGAAAAATGGTTGGCATTCTGGTAACAGTCTAATGTTTGCACAGGAACGGAGTTCCTGAAAAGAAGGCTAGCCACATGCATATTGTGTCCAAACGTCATTGTTATGACATAATTTAGTGGCCACATAAAATTTTTTTAAAGTGATTTTATATACACAAAGCAATTGTCGAGGTTTTATGTTTTAAATACCTTATGAATAAATAAATGTCAAAATATGGTTGAAATAATGTTCCATTGTAACATTCATTAATTTTCCTTCAGCTTAGTCTCTATTTCAGGGGTCACAGCGGAATGAACCGCCAACTATTCCATCATATTTTTTATGCAGTGGATGACCTTCCAGCCCCAACCCAGTACTGGGAAACACCCAAACACACTCATACACTACAGCCAATTTAGTTTACTGTGGGGGAAACCGGAGCACCCGAAGGAAACCCACGCCAACATGGGAGAACATGCAAACTCCACACAGAAATGCCAACTAACCCAGCCGGGACTCGAACCAGCGACCTTCTTGCTGTGAGGTGATAGTGCTAACCATCAAACAACCAATCGGATTTACTCCAATGAAGACTACTGGACCTTTAAAGTCTGCATGAACCGGAAGCTGCGACCATTTTTCTTTTTTCTTATTGTGATGCAGTTCCTAGAGAAGCGAAATATTAAATGAGAAAACAGTGGGTGTGGCTTGATTTTTCTACTGCGAGCTGATTGGATGTAGTAAAGTAGGCGTTTCATTCTGAAATATGGGAGAAAGGGTTTGGGGAGAGTTATTACAACCTAACAGACTCCTCCTGCTCACCATTTCTGTTTGTTGTCAAAACTGACAGCTGGAGGGGGGTGGTTAAGTATGTTAGCCACGCCCACTACCTCAGACAGACCTAATCTGAGAATTGAACTGAACACAAACAGGAAGTGCATTTACAGATTTCAATTAAAGATTACAAGAGCAAACTATTGTTTTTTTTCTTAATGACATGCACAGATGAATTGTTCAGCACAAAACTAGCGATGTGAGCTAACAACATCAATATGGTTAGTTTTGATTTCATGTGTACTTTAAACACAAACTTGTTATAATCCATTATAGATTGAATCAGCTGATCTTTGTGTACAGCAGTCGTGCTCTAGATGTGACGCCAAAGCCAATGGAGGTCTCTGAGGGAAACCAAGCTCCTGTTTCACAGAGCTGATGTATGTCAGCGCTCTACAGCCTGAGGTCATGTCCACCCCATTAATCCACAGCCATAATTAACCACTGCCTTTTTAAATCAAACACTGTATGCATGCGTGTGTGTGTGTGTGTGTGTGTGTGTGTGTGTGTGTGTGTGTATGCAAGAAGTCATATTAAGTTAAATGTTGATGTATTTACACCTACTGATAATGTGCTGTATTAAAGGCACAGTTCACCCAAAAATGAAACTTAACCACTGTTTACTCTACACTGTTATTTCTAAAGGTGCCGTTAATTTGAAATTTGCCCCGGATGTTGGTAACAACTAAAGAAATCCATATATGCAAAGAAAACAAAACTATTTAGTTTACAAAGCAAGTTATGTGTAATAAAATGAAATGACGCAGGGAAAAGGTATTGAACACATGAAGAAAGGGAGGTGTAGAAAGGCAGTGAAAGCCCAGACAGTAGCTGAAATCTCTCAGTAGTTCTTCAGCAAGCCTCTGCCCTTCCTCAGTGTAAATGAATATCAGCGGCTTCAGTCCAACATCTACATTAGCAGGAGGATGAAGATGAAACCAGGGTGGACATTTCAGCAAGACAATGATCCAAAACACAGCCGAGGAAACTCTCAAATGCTTTCAGAGAAAGAAAATCAAGCTGTAGAATGGCCCAGCCAATCCCCTGACCTGAATCCAATAGAAAATACAAATTAAAGCTAAGATTTGATAGACGAGATCCACAGAACCATCAAGATTTTTACACACTGTTGAAGTCTGTGAGAAACTCACACCTGAGCAATGCATGTGACTTCATTCTCCATATGAGAGGCGTCTTTAAGCTGACAGCATCAAAAAAAGCCTTTTATATAAAGTATTAAACACATTTCAGTAGTTCAGCACTTTCTCCTTGTGTCCTTTCATTGTTATTACACACAACTCATTTTTCAGATTTGGTTTATTTTTAGGTTTGTATTGTTTGGGTTTTTACCAAAATCTGGTTCAACTCCATGTCAGCAGCTCCTTCAGAAGTATTATTCTCAGGAAAAAACATGACGTGTTCAATACTTATTTCCCCCACTGTATGCCAATGATTACAGGTTTAACAGTTTTCGAAATATCTGTCTTTTTTGTGTCTAACAGAAGAAAGCAATTCAGAAAGGGTGAGTAAGAACGTTCATTTTTGCGTGAACTGCCCCTTTAAGCCAGTGGCACTTCATACGCATTTCATTCATTGTAACTCCGGGCTCTCGCCGGAAACAAATAAATGCTGCTTTTGTGCGGCTCATGTAATAGAAAGAGTATTGGAGATTAGCCAGTGGATTTCACACTTATTATTCATTGTTATTTTCACTCCCGGTTTATCCTCGAGGGCTCCTGCAATCAATATTGCCCACCATTTATCAATGACATGTTAGCAATACATGCGGGAGCACACAGAATAAATGATCCAGAGGTGAAGATGGCCATAAATCACCATATTCAAATGGCCGTTCTCTTCCTTTAGCCGCAAAATAACTTCGAATCGAGACAAATCATCCTGAGTTGGAATAACTCCACTTATTCCACTGAGATTCATTCATTTAAATGCAATGCGTGTGTATGGTCACTTTGTTTTGTGCAATGCAATTCATTTTTTTAAATCATCACGTCTTATATTCAGCCAATGCAGCGAACAAATGACTAGTACTTGCATTTGATCATATACATATTCATGAGAGTGAATCAATAGACTCACGATGTTTGAATCAGTCGCTGCTGATCAGTTTTCTCCTCTCATTTTTTTAAGCCAAGCTGATTATCAGTCTTTCTCTGCAGGATTTAATAATCAATAGACTGGGTGGAAATGTTACCGCCCCGCACTGAGATTACACTTAAAAATGTCTTGAAGGTGGTGTCGACTTCTGGAACTGATTTAAAATGACACGACTGAAATGGGAAGATACTAAAATAATATTCATTTGGTTTGATGTGGGTAAAAAAATGATTTTGACAACTCAATCTCAATCACAAATCTGTAAATACCAAATAATCATCATTTAATTATACGATAATACTGCAATGTACTGTATAATAATGTAGTAAATACAGTAGAGAGAGAGCATGGGAGCAGGAATTGTGATCATAGACCTTATAGATCATAGTCTTTTATTGCACAAGTACAGTTTAGAAATTCATTATATGGGTCAAAATATTGATATTATATATTAATTATGAAATAGAAAATACTAAAATGCTACTAAAATATAATTTTCTTTTATGCCCAAAATCATAAAAATAGTAGAAAAAATAAAAATAAATAAAAAGATAAAATTAAAAAATTTAAAATAAAGATCATTGCATGAAGATATTTTGTACATTTCCCACTGTACATTTGTTTGATTACTATTATGCATTGGGATAAACTTAATTTGATCAACTTTAAAAGCGAATTTCTCAGTATTTTGATTTATTTATTATTTTCCTTCTGCTTAATCTTTTATTCATCAGGGGTCGCCACAGCGGAATGAACCGCCAACTTATCCAGCATATGTTTTACGCAGCGGATGCCCTTCCAGCCACAACCCATCACTGGGAAACACCCACACACACATTATTCGTATTTTCCAGATTTTTAAAATAGTTAAATCTCAAATATTGTCCTTTGCTAACAACCCATGCATCACTTGAAAGATCATATATTCAGCTTTCGGTTTATGTTTAAAAATTATTATTTATTTTTTTTAATTGACACTTATGACTTTTTTTTGGAAGACAAGAACTGTGTTGCATTTGATTTATTTCTATGCGTCCACGTGAAAGTTATTTGCCCAAATGAGGAACTAAACATCTCTATCTTAAAGTCCACCAAACTTATTTCGACATCAATCTTGGGCAAAAACACAACCAATAATCTAGTTGCTGTATCGTTACATATTCCAGATAAATTTGGTCTTACTACACAAAATTACCATAAAATGCATGTTGCATCAAAGACAGGTAAATCAGAAGCAATACAGATGAACCCAGCGCTTTAATCTGCGTTCATTTCAGCTAGAGCCTATAGAGTGTGTTTACAAATGCGTTCAGTCAAAGAGTGCAACTATACTATACAGCTGCTGTTCGAGAGAGAGGGAGAGAGAGAGAGAGAGAGAGAGAGAGAGAGAGAGAGAGAGGGGGAGAGAGAGAGAGAGAGAGAGAGAGACAGAGACAGAGACAGAGAG
>CAIGQW010055047.1:823785-837338 GCA_903798125.1 Danio choprae | reverse complement strand
CGTGAATATGCAAATCCAATTTGTAAATTCAAAACACAGTTCATAAATATGCAAATCCAATTAGTAAATTCAAAACACAATTCGTGAATATGCAAATCCAATTCGTAAATTCAAAACACAATTCGTGAATATGCAACACACAACTCATAAATATGCATAATTCGTAAATGCACACATCCAGTCCATTTGAGTAAATATTTATGATTTTTACTTGTGAATTCACAAACTGTGTTTTGAATTTGCGAACTGGATTTGTGAGATGTGAAATATGCCGTGCATTGATGCGCTTTATTTCGCAAATGTGTTATTTTTGAGACTCTTCTGGCTCCATATTGACGGAGGTGCCAGGATGAGGATGATGACGATGAAAGCACTGGTAAACCAGAAGCAGATGCGAAGGCAAAGCTGCCATCAAGAACAAAAACAGTGTTTTCCATAATGTCAGCCAAACTGCACCATTCACTGTGATTTGGGGGCTTTAATTACTGTGTTTCGCGCACATTGCGTCAACGGGGCCAGAAATAGGCCCATTTGAGCGCAATTAAATGGAGGGAATTGAAGGGGTAAGGTCCAAATGAAGACCCTTGCGAGGACTTGATAAGATGATTAATATGGCTGCGAAAGGGTCCGGGGGTCAAATACAGACAGGCTTATAGTTCCCAAGCCAGCATTTTGTGTGGCATCGCATCTATTGGAGTGCCATCTTTTAAGGCTACGTCCAGATGGCAACAATTGTGAGTGAACTAAAAGTGTTGCATCAGGGCTGGGTGATATGATACAAATCCCACAGCGCAATATAAGCCATCTCATATCATAATAAGGACATATGTACGATATAGAACCATTTCTCTACAATCAACCTGTTTGTTTTTGACAGTTTAAGTATATGCTCAAATGTACTCATTCCTATGTGATTGTGTTGGTCTCTTTATTTAGACCTTTGGGACAAGCGTTTGATTAGGACTGTTATAACAAATATTAAAGTCACCATGACATGGAAGTCAAGATTGTCTCTTTTCTTCATATTGTGACATAATTACTATTGAAATGGTCCTGAAATCAACAAAAAAGAATGGTGGTGAATGATTTCCTACTAGGGCAGCACGGTGGTGCAGTGGGTAGCGCTCTCGCCTCACAGCAAGAAGGTTGCTGGTTCGAGTCCCGGCTGGGCCAGTTGGCACCTTATGTTTTCACCTTATGGCGTCAGCGTGTGCGCTGTTTTCTCCTTTCTTATTGGCCAACACGTCTGGGTTCACACCAAACGTGGTAGGCGCAAATAAGGCAAAATTCTGCAATTTGTGGCAAACGCATCGCATATTTTGTGTCGTTTGCCTCAGCAATCCACCTCTATTCTCATGTTTGCAATGCATTTACTCATGCAAATATTCAATTTCCCGTTTGCCGTCAGCCCAGCATAAGTCTCCTTATCGCCACCTGTTGGTTCGGCGTGCTCTTAACATGCATCACAGTGTGTTTTTGCACTTTTATGTGGACAAAGTAATGTATAAAAATACCTGTGTAAGCGTGGACATGGCTTTAAACTTTTGCTGACTGACCTAAATTCATTGCCGTGTGAATCTAACAATCGAACAACAAAAATCGAACCACTCACAGGTGCTCCACAGCCCATCGACTACAGGCAAACACTCATGAATAAACCACATTCACACCCCCAGCAGCAGCAGCAATTTCTGCATCTTTCTTCCCTCCCACCAGTGCTTTTTTTCCCACCGGTTCCTGGCAAAGAATAGAGGTGGTTGAGGACTTTTTCAAAGCAGGCCGTTTCCGTGGCCTAATCTCTGCCAAGCACAGTGCTCTCGACTAATCCAAGCATGTGTTGGAAGCCGGGGACTCTTTCTGCTCTCCGCTTTCATGCGTTTGATGCTAATACTAGCAGCGCTGCAGGCCACTATTGGCTCCTTCTCCAGCTCCATTAGAGACTAAAGGTCAGTCTCTGGGGGCTTCCTGATGTCGGGAGAGGAACTCGCACTTCGCTCTTCTGATAGCATGTCTGCGCGTGTTATCTCGGCCGAGAAGGTAATGTTTTACCTGGAGGAAAGGTCGGAGGAAGCGCTGTTGTTTTGTTGCCTTACTCAACACACACATTGAGACACCATGGTGGAGCTTGCATTTTACCCGGCAGTGGCGCTTATTTATTTCTTCGGTGTCTTGCAGGCTAATAAAGATGGTCGTGTGGAATTACCGGACAGCGCTTCGGTCAACGTCTTCTGCCTGTTTGTGTTGATTCAGCCGCTGTGTTTGATTATAGGCGGATACACGGGGATGGCCACGTACGTGATTTCTGCATACGTGTCCTACAGCGTCCTGCCCTGGAAAGATCCGTCAGCCGGTCAGAAGGAGGATACAGAGAAGAAGAAGAAAAACAAGACAAAGACTAATTAAGACTTTCTTAATTAAGACTTCAAACAACAGCTTTGTGTAGGCGGGGAACAAAGTGCAGCGTGCGAGATCTCATGCGTTTTCCAAGATCCCTGTTCATTGTGATGAAGTTAATTTAGCGTTAAAAAGACCTTACATGTGCATCGTCCTTTTTTCTCTCAGTTTTAAAGCTCAACTTGAACAGATTTGAGTCTTTACTGCGGGAGGAGTGGGATGAAGGTATAAAGATGTAGGACTGCTTTGTGTTTGTGTCTTGTTGATTGACACCAGCGGATCGATGGACTGACTGCCTTTTTAATGCCACTTTCACAATATAGTTACATTGTTGGGGTGTAAAGATGGATTTGCTCTTCAGCGTTTGGACTTTCAGCAGTGGAAATTAAACCACACTGAACTAAACTAAACTGAACTCTGTAAACTGGACTGACGCAGGTTCAATTGACTAGAACTTCTATGTTAAGCTGCTTTGACTGTTTGATTGTAAAAGCGCTATAGAGACAAACATGAATTGAATTGAACTGAATAAAGACTCGCTCTAAACAGCATTCAAAGACGTTGTAATTCGGATCAGGCTATTTTCATACTTGACCGCGCTTATGTATCGCTAACATAAAACATGTTTACTTCCTGTACCACTCACACACTCATCAGTTAAATCCAATTTGTTCTGTTGTTTACGAGTCTATACATCAGCTCTGGATATTGGCTCTGATCTGACATTAATGTAATGTATTAACAAAATAAAAGTTTAATAAAAGTTACTATGCTCATTGTAAACACAGGCAAGTGTGCTTTTTTATGAACGTGATATACATCAACAGTGTATACAGGTCAACATGATTGCAACCTTTGGTAAATATGTGCAAAGGATGCTTTGGAAATAAATGTGTTTTTTTCATTTGAGTCGTTCATTAAAATAAATAAATAAATAAATAAATAGAAATAAAAAATATAAAATCACAAAAACCTAACCTTTCACTGAAAATTGTTTAAATAAAAATGGCGAGGGGAATAATACATTTGTTTTATCATTTGTGTCTTTAGAGGCGGTACTGTAGCTCAGTGGTTAGCACTGTCGCTTCACATCAACAAGGTCGCTGGTTCAAGTCCCTGGTGAGCCAGTTGGCGTTTCTGTGTGGAGTTTGCATGTTCTCCCCGTGTTGGCGTGGGTTTCCTCCGGGTGCTCCGGTTTCCCCCAGTCCAAACACATGCGGTATAGGGGAATCGGGTAAACTAAATTAGCTGTAGTGTATGAGTGTGTGTGTGAATGTGAGAGTTTATGGGTGTTTCTCAATACTGGGTTGCGGCTTGAAAGGCATCTGCTGCGTAAAACATATGCTGGATAAGTTGGCGACCCCTGATGAACAAAGAGACTAAGCCAAAGGAAAATAATGAATGATCCCAATTTTGCATTTCTCCAGCTGTAACCCTTGGAGAGTGTTTTGGCTCTCAAAAAAATCTCTATTTGATCAGAACCTTTTAATTAATGCACTAACGGTGAAATGAGAATTTTCTATGCTTTACCTGTATTTTTATTGACATTTCCATTTGGCGAAGTTGAAAAATTGTTCCTGTTCACTCTGGTGCGCTACAAAAATCAATATATGAACATATATACTGATATCCTGTATTTCACTCATAAGACTTTTAACACTTCAATGTAGGCACCAATTTATACTGTTAATTAGTTGCTCATTGGATTGCCTACTTTTAATATTTGATCTGTTCATAAGTACTTATAAAGTACATATCCTACATGTTCATCTTTTACATTCTTAATCCAACCCAACACCTAAACCCAACTACTACCTTAAAAAGCAGCGAAATAGGAGTTTATTGAAGCAAAAGTCACAGTTGTTGTTGCTACAGTAGAAGGGATACAGCTGCAGCTGGATGTTAATGAGAATTATGTATAATATTTATTAAATTATCCATAAATTGTATTTTATTAACGTCTACCCTTACCCCAACCCTAAACCCAACCATTAAAGTAATGTAAAACAGTAATTATAATGAAAATTATTCATATTTATTCAATTATCCATAAATTGTATTTTATTAACGTCTACCCTTACCCCAACCCTAAACCCAACCATTAAAGTAATGTAAAAACAGTAAATAAACTGAAAATTATTCATATTATTTATTAAATTACCCATAAATTGTATTTTATTAACGTCTACCCCTATTGTAACCATAAACCCAACCATCAAAGTAATGTAAACACAGTAATTATAATAAAAATTATTCATATTATTTATTAAATGACACATAAATTGTATTTTATTAACGTTTACCTCCAACCAAACCACAAATCAAACCATCAAAGCAATGTAAAAACGGTAATTATGATGAGAATTATTCAATATAATATGTTAGATTGCCCATTGAATTGTACTTTATTAGTGCCTACCCCTAAACCCAACCATCACAGTAAAGTAATAATATTTCTTGTTGTACAGTGTCAGTGTAATGCTATATTGATGCGAGTATCCACAGCTGTATCCCTTTCAGACTTTACCCAGTTAATGGTTTATTAATAGCGAGAATTGTACCTTAAAATACAGTGTGACCATTTTTAGGGGTGCCAATAATTTTGGCCACAGGACCAAACTTATCTGGAGGATTTACATTTGACTCACTAGGCCAATGCTCCACTCCACAAGCTCATTTCTTAAGCCTTTTGTCTGTTTTACACTTGACTTTTCCTCTCTCTTCGACTCTGAGCCTCCAGCTTTGTTTTCAGTGGAGAAGTCACTTGTAAACAGTGTAGAAGCGAGTGATCAGCGCGAACCCATCCGCCGGTCCCCCTGTGGAGATCTCGATGAGCCCTGGCCTCCATCTCTCATTATCACCCTCAGCAGAGCCCGAGCCACAGGACAGAGGGTTTACATCCACAGCCAAAGGGGCGACACGGCCAAAAAACTGCAGATGTGCCACCGCAACATACACCGAGATCAATGAGAGGCTTGTGCAAACGTGGCCTGCAGAGAATATTAAGCATTTCCTGGCAAGGCCGACGCTTGTAGACTAAAGCTGTGCATTTAAACAGCACCTATGTCCTGGTCATTTCTTCTTCTTCGACCAAAATATCAGTTTGACCACGTCTCTCATGCAATAAAGCCATGGCCCCATTTTCTCTTGCTTTAAATATCTAATTAAAGGTCACGCTGAGAGTTCAACAGAGTGGAAGAGCTATGACGTATGCAAAAACCCAGAAGCGAGTTAGCATTTTAGCAGTTCCCTCGTCCCAAAGTCAATGGGTTTTTTGAATGGGATTTCGCTTAAATCGCTTATAAGGTTCGTGGCGAACACAAACTCAAATACTTTCACGTTTTATTCTACAACAAAACACAACAGTTACATCCCACTCTTGACTTTTTTTTAATCGATTACGCTGCTTTAAAAAGACGGTTGCTATCAAGTTGCTAAATGGCACTACAGGCGATGTCGGAGACATTTTACGTCATCGAGCTGAACTGGGGTGCGTTTCCAAAAACCATCGATAGCCAAGTAAGGTCGCATGTTCCGTCATTACAAATATAGTTCGTTGATTTGGCGTTTCCCACATCCATCGTTCCAATGAACATTCGCAAACTGCATGGCATACTTGTATGTTTGCAACTACACTTCTAGACCTGTAGTTAGAAGCAGAGTTCCTGGCTGTGTTCTATTCCCAGTTATCCCCCCCTACGCCCTATTCATTTAGAACCTTCCAACATTTAAACTTGGACTGATTAAAAAAAACATTAAAGTCATCCCTCTTAGGTGTAATTTGCTTTCAAAATATTTTTGCAGTTCAGTTTATTACGCTCCCTTCGCAGTGCACATTGAAAACATTTATGCCATTTTGAACACAGCCGTGGCTCATGATGAAAGCTAGAGGTGACCTATTTTTAAAAGCAGAATTTATGTCCCAGCCGGGGTTTTTTTCCTTCACTTCGTCAATTGGTGAAGTTTTTTCCTCGCCACTGTTGCCACTGGCCTGCTCGGATCGGGACTTGTGGAGCTGCGCTTCGGTGGATTTGCTCTTCAGTGTTTGAACTTTCAGCAGTGAAACTTAAACCACACTGAACTGAACTGAACTGAACTAAACTGAACTAAACTCTGAAATCTGGACTTTACTAGAACTTGTTAAGCTGCTTTGACACAATCTACATTGTAAAAAGCGCTATAGAAATAAACTTGAATTGAATTGAATTATGTTAAGTCTCCAAAGCTTGTGAAAACAAAATATATAGCATAAGTTAATGCTTTTAATTTCATTCATTCATTCATTTTCATTTCGGCTCAGTCCCTTTATTAATCTGGGGTCGCCACAGCGGAATGAACCGCCAACTTATCCAGCATATGTTTTACGCAGCGGATTGCTTTTAATTTATAGTAGGTTATTAATTAAGAAATGTGTCTGTGCTGTAGAGTTCAGTCGTACGAAAATGTATGATTTTAAAAAGGAGGCGGGGCACTAAACCCCACCCCTAAACCCAACCATCATTGGGGGATGAGGAAATCATACTAAATGTATGAATACAAATTCGCTACTAAGTCAAGAAGTTGGGAATTGCCATGAAATAGCCTTGTACATTTAAATTAGTACATATATATTTTTAAAGTCTAAATATGAAAGCCTTTGAGCATTTAAGAATCAGGACTGCCAAATATGTGGTTTTCCTGCTCATTTGGGCTACTTTTAAAAGTGACATGAATTAATTTTCACTTTTAGTAAATTGTTTGCATTAAAATAAGACAATGTAACGGCCTCCTCACTGGCCTTCCCAAACAGACAGTCAGACAGTTGCAGCTCATCCAGAACGCTGCGGCCAGGATTCTGACCAGAACCAGAATATCAGAGCACATCACGCCTGTCCTCGGGTCCTTACACTGGCTCACAGTTACATCCACAATTGATTTTAAAGTATTATAACTTGTCTATAAATCACTAAATGGCCTAGGACCTCAATACATTACAGATATGCTCACTGAATACAAACCTAACAGGTCACTCAGATCTTTAGGATCATTCATTCAGGGGTCGCAACAGCGGAATGAACCGCCAACTTATCCAGCATATGTTTTACGCAGCAGATGCCCTTCCAGCCGCAACCCATCACTGGGAAACATCCACACACACTCATTCACACACATACACTACGGACAATTTAGCTTACCCAATTCACCTATAGCGCATGTCTTTGGACTTGTGGGGGAAACCGGAGCACCGGGAGGAAACCCACGCCAACACGGGGAGAACATGCAAACTAAACACAGAAATGCCAACTGACCCAGCCGAGGCTAGCACCAGCGACCTCCTTGCAGATATTGCAGATATCCCAAGTTGGGAAAAGTAATTTCCGGGTGGGACATAGATAATTTGCGGGTGGTTGCGGGAGTGGGGAGCATCGTATTTAAAGAGCTGGGGGGCGTGACGTATCTGAAGAGCGGGGAGGGATGCGGTGAAGAGGGGTGCGCGACGTATTTGAGGACCAGGGAGGAGATGCGTGATTTACAGGAGATTATCATTTGTTTTGGGGGAACTTCCGGGAGACTTAGGATGTCTGACACTGAATTGCCACTGCGTATAAAATGTGCTATATAAATAAACTTGCCTTGCCTAAGATTCCGCTTTGTCTGCCAGCTTGTTTTTTTAGACGGCACACTCCCTGGCAAACATTTGGTCAAGTTAGAGGTTACCTAGCTAGGGACTAATTCCAAGTGCTGCATAATATCTTTGCACATGCTGCAGCCATGGCATGGTAGCAAAGTTTCAGAATGAGAGTATAGCTCCAAGCCATAACGGCCTAGGAAATTAGTAACTCTTAATTTTCCATCAAACTCAGTACAGAATGTAACTAGAGAAGAGTCAAGCTTTAAATAGGAAAATGATCGAAACTTATTTTTGAATGAGATGCTAATGGTCTAATCAGATTCAATTATTATTTTTTTTTTTTACAGATTTTATGTTCAATTTACATTGAATAAAGCACTATAGACATTAAAATGACTTGTTATAGGGTATGGAATGAAATAAGGGTGACAATTATCTAAATTTATTTTTGAACAACATGCTAATGGTCTAATCAGAGTCAATGATGTATGCTAAGCTAAGCTAAAAGTGCTCCCACTAAACCTGGAGATCGGCTGAATGGATTCAACAATGGTCAAACTCAACTGTCTAATATAGGGGAGTCATAAAATGAGCCTTTTTTATGAAATGGAGTGTCCCTTTAACTAATATTGAACAATCTAGAACAAATGAATTCTGTGGAGCTGAATGTGCCTAATGAACTATTCTTGTTTCACCGATTTTACAGAATGTTTGTTTAATTTTCATTAAATAAACTGCTACAGAAACAAAAGCGACTTGTTACAGGGTTTCCCATGAGATAAGGGTGACCATTTCCTTTAAACCGGAGATTTAGAGTGACTGTCTATGATGTAGGGCGTTAGTGAAATGTGAATGGTGTTTCACAGCAATCACAGACTGAAGCCACTCGTCCATCATCTCCATCAGTCCTCCTGAGGAAAAGAAGACAAGCACAGCCTCGGCAGTTAATGATGATGATACACACGTGGAAATGAAGATGTATGACTGTCGTTGGTTTTCCGGGAACGCTTTATCTCCCTCTGCGCTCTGTAACATCATCAAGACTCTGTGTTCAAACAGCGTCGATATCAAGTTGTTACAAATACGGCTTTTTGTTGCCATTTTGTTTTGCAAGTTTAAACTTCGACATTTTCAGTCCCATCCGCAGGGAGAGAGAACGCCGGATCAATCCCTACTAGAAATGTCACATCCGAGTCTTTTGTCAGCATTAGCCAGGAAAATATCACAGCTTCTGTGATGAATAAGCTTTTTCATTCATGCTCTGAACAGCATGTATCATTCATTCATTCATTTTCCTTCGGCTTAGTTCCTTTATTCATCAAGGGTCACCACAGCGGAATGAACCGCCAACTTATCCAGCATATGTTTTACACAGCGGATGCCCTTCCAGCTGCAACCCAGTACTGGGAAACACTCATATACACTCATACACACACACTCTATGGCCAATTTAGTTTATTCAGTTCACCTATAGCGCATGTGTTTGGACTGTGGGGGAAACTGGAGCACCCAAAGGAAACCCACGCCAACACGGGGAGAACATACAAACTCCACATAGAAATGCCATCAGACCCAGCCGGGACTCAAACCAGTGACCTTCTTGCTGTAAGGCGACAGTTCTAACCACTGAGCCACCGTGTCGCCTAGCATGTAACATCACAGTTGTATTTGATATTTCATTATATATGTGACCTTGGACCACAAAACCAGTCATAAGTGTCATTTTATTTTATTTTTAATATTAAATTGAGATTTATACATTACATAAAAGCTGAATAAATACGCTTTCCATTATTTTCATCTTTTGGGCAAAATACACGTACTAAAAATCAGGAATTTGATTAAAATATAAAGAAAAATAACCTTTAACTTGTCCAAATTACCTTGCAATAAAATTAGCAACGCATAAAACTAAACTAAAATTAAGTTTGAATATATTTACAGTAATAAAATGTTAAAATGTCTTAATATTTATTATAATTATCATTATGTACTTAATATTATAATGATTTTTGAATAAAAGAGCCGTATATGTTTTTGGCTATTGGCAAAATATTCCTGTGCAACCTGTTCACATATTTATATTTTTATTATTCATTCATTCATTTTCTTTTCGGCTTAGTCCCTTAATTCATCAGGGGTCGCCACAGTGGAATGAACCGCCAACTTATCCAGCATATGTTTTACGTAGCAGATACCCTTTCAGCTGCAACCCAGTACTGGGAAACACACACACACTCATACTCTATGGCCAATTTAGTTTATTCGATTTACCTACAGTGCATGTCTTTGGACTGTTTGGGAAACCGGAGCACCCGGAGGAAACCCACGCCAACACGGGGAGAACATGCAAACTCCACACAGAAATGCCAACTGACCCAGCCGAGACTCGAACCAGCGACCTTCTTGCTGTGAGGCAATCGTGCTACCCACTGCGCCACCGTGCAGCCCAAATTCAAGTTGGGCCAAGAAAAAAATCATCTAAAACAAGAACATATGTTTGAATTCTTTCTTTATTTCTCTGAAGGAACAACCGCAACGTCTTTAAATAAACCCTGTACAGTATTTACAGTCAAGTACTTTACACCCAGTTTGGTCACATGCACGTGTAACAAAAATCAAAGTCTGTGTACAATCATTTACAATCGTCAGGAGGAGTCAGTGTGATAAAGGCACCTGTAGCCTCAGCTGTATAGAAACGCCTTCACAGATCAATAAACCTGCTTGTTTATAATCGCCTACCTGGGTTGCCAGGTCACTAGAAAGCACCAATTGTTTTATTTAACCACAAAGAAAGTGCATAAGGCTTTTAAAAGCAGCGCTCTGTGATGGCATGATGTTGCAGACGCTGGAAGGTAAGGCGTAAGGCGTATTGCAGCTGGCAAAACTCACCTTTGGCATTACAGGAGCCGCTGGTTAGCGCTATATGCTGACAAACAAACAGGTGTGTCCCCCGTAAAGACGTAGAAGCTTCTACAGCACGTCTACGCCATGCATCACTGGCCTAGAAGACAAAATGAAGAGTTCCCATGCAAAACAAGCTCAAAACTGTTCTTCTAAAACGAGCATTTTTCTCAGGCTCTTGCGGGTAGCTTCAGTCTTTTCCCTTTTATGTCGAGGAATACACTGAAAAAACTGAATGCAAACTTTCATATGGGCTGAATTTAAACAAACAACATGAAATTTAGCAACGTTCAGCTTAATTCATTCATTTTCCTTCGGCTGAATGAACCGCCAACTTCTCCAGCATATGTTTTACACAGCGGATGCCCTTCCGGCTGCAACCCAGTACTGGGAAACATCCATACACACTCATTCACACACATACGGACAATTTAGCTTATTCAATTCACCTATAGCGCATGCAAACTTCACATAGAGCATGCAAACTTCACATAGAAATTCCAACTGACCCAGCAAGGACTCAAACCAGCGACCTTCTTGCTGTGAGGCAACAGTGTTAACCTCTGAGCCACCATGTAGCCACGTTCAGCTTAATTTGTTTGTTTAAATCCAGACCATATAAATAGTTTGCAACCACTTACCTTAAAACAAACTGAGTAAATCCAACAAATCATGTTTTTCATTCTTTCATTCATTTTCTTTTCTGGGGTCGCCACAGCGGAATGAACCGCCAACTTATCCAGCATATGTTTTACGCAGCGGATGCCCTTCCAGCTGCAACCCATCACTGGGAAACACCCAAACACTTCCATTCACACACATACACTACGGACAATTTAGCTTACCCAATTCACCTATACCGCATGTCTTTGGACTTGTGGGGGAAACCGGAGCACCCGGAGGAAACCCACGCAAACACGAGGAGAACATGCAAACTCCACACAGAAATGCCAACTGACCCAGCCGAGGCTCGAACCAGCGACCTTCTTGCTGTGAGGCGAGAGCGCTACCCACTGCGCCACCGTGCTGCCCTCATGTTTTTCAGTGTAGGGTATTTTAATCGCCTGTAAAGTGAAATAACTGAATATAAACATACAGGAAAAATGCTTGTTTTTGCAGGAACTTTCAGATGGCATTTAGAGGTTTGTGCATCTGAACTCTTCAGATATACAGCGCCGTAAAGACTAAACGTACCACTGGTAAAACTACTGTCTGGAATGCGTTGAGAAAGATACATTGAAAGTGGATAGTTCGTCTACAAATGAAAATGTCATGTTAATTCACGCACCGACAATTGTTTTGTCTTCAGTGGAACATTAAAGACGATTTTGAGCTGAATCTGTGCTTCATATAATGGCAGTGAATGGTGACCGTTATTTTAGATTAAAAATAAACACCTACAATTGAGTCCAAACCAATAGTCAAGGCTACTGATGACACGCTGAGGTCTTATGAAGTGAAACGATCGCTCTGTGTAAAAAAAGAGAGCATTATTTATATTATTATTAGCTTTAATCCACAGCCTGGATATCAGAGAGGTTCATTTGTCAGGACTACATTCCCAGAGCTCTGTTTGACCAATAATATTGTAAATAACGTTCAATTTCTTACACAGAACAATCATTTCATATCACAAGACCTCAGTGTGTCATCAGGAGCCACGGCTATTGATTTGGACTCGTTTGTCCGTGTTTATTTTTCATCTAATAACCGGTCACCATTCACTGCCATTATATGAGTGACCGACGACCACGGATTCAGCTCAAAATCTGATCTACTAAAGAAAAAACCATCATCTTGGATGACCTGTGGGTGAGTAAATGAACATGAAACTGTGATTTTTGAGTGAACCATCCCTTTAAGACTGCAAAAAGGCGATCTTTAAGCAGAGCACCAGGATTTGCAGGCCACTGACTGGGCATGGATGTGAAAAGCATGTAATTGTCAGTCTCAGAAACAGCCTTGTAAACCAACGAGACGGGAAAAAAAAGACAGAGAGAAAAGCTGAAATGATCAGTGCAGATGATGTGTTGTTACAGAACCAATTTCACAGTCTTTTAGTCTTAGCAACACATTTTGATTCAGAAGAACATCACACATGTAGCAGAAACGTATTCAAAACGCTTTTCATTTCTATAATGAAATGAGTACGAGACTCGCAGTCTTCCGTAATCTCACTAATGAGGGGCACTTATTAAAAAAGCATTATGAAATTATGAAAACTTTTACAAAACCTCACTCGCTGAAAAGCGACTGTGGAAAGTGAATTAAGTGTGTTGAATTAAATCTTCAAGCTGCTAAATGAGTTTATGAGGGATCATCAGACGTGTGCAAGCGATTGTTTTAAACCAAACTTTGGCAACCCGTTTGACATTGCATATTTTGATCTTATTTTAAAGGGACAGTTCACACCAAAATGAAAAATCCGCCATCGTTTACTTCTGCCTTCACTTGTCACAAAGCCGTTTGAGTTTCTTTCTTCTGTTGAGCACAAAAGAAGATATTTTGAAGAATGTTTGAAACCAGTAACCATCGGCTTACATGATATTTTTTTTCCTGCTATGGAAGTCGGTGGTTACCGGTTTCGAACATTCTTCAAAATATCTTTGTATGTGTGCGTGTACAGGTATATGTGGTTTACAGG
>CAIGQW010055047.1:810573-823775 GCA_903798125.1 Danio choprae | reverse complement strand
AAAATCATATTTAACGAAGTCAGTGGTTACCGGTTTCGAACATTCTTCAAAATATCTTTGTATGTACAAATATATGTGTTTTACAGGGACACAAAGTTGTAAAATGACATGGGTATGACTGTGTTGTACTCTATTAAGGTGGTTTACAGGGACACACCTCATGCCCCTTTAATTCAAAACACTTAAAAATCATATTTAACGAAGTCAGTGGTTACCGGTTTCGAACATTCTTCAAAATATCTTTGTATGTACAGATATATGTGGTTTACAGGGACATGGGTATGACTTTGTTGTACTCTATTAAGGTGGTTTGCAGGGTCACACCTCATGTCCTTCTATTTCAAAACACTTAAAAATTCTATTTAACGAAGTCAGTGGTTACCGGTTTCGAACATTCTTCAAAATATCTTTGTATGTGTGTGTGTGTGAGTACAGGTATGTGTGGTTGTATAAAGACATGGGTATGACTTTGTTGTACTCTATTGAGGTGGTTTACAGGGTCACACCTCGTGTCCCTCTAATTCAAAATGCTTAAAAATCATATTTAACGAAGTCTTTTGATATTCAAATGACATTGCCACAGGTTTCCTGTGAGGGTTGGGTTCAGGAGTAAGGCTCAATATCAAGCGGTTTTTACTGTATAAAATACATTACGCCTATGGAGTGTCCCTGTAAACCATGTATACAAGTATGTGTGTGTGTACAACAGAAAATGAATCTTTAAAACCACTTGAGAGAGAGTAAATATTCATATTTGGTGGTGAACTATCCCTTTAAGAACAAAACACACAGATGCATGTATAAACAAAGACTCAAGATGCTACAAAGCAGCATTTTTCACAGTTTTCGAAAAAACAAAAGCTCTTTGAAGCAGATCCACTGATCATTATTTAATAATTTTTGGCCTTATTCTGAAAGACTTCACAGAAAAGATCCAAACTGTTCTTTTTGTGCACATACTACTTGGTTTTGAAAAGACAGAAACGGACCGTTTGGTTAAAAACACCGTATTTTGGTAGTACTACCACGTTCTAGAATTATAAACCCATAAACAACCTTAATAGGGATGAAACATTGGCTTAATGAAGGTGCAGGAATGATGTATACACGCACGAAAGGTAAAGAAGAATGTATTCTTCCTCATTAATATGTATGTATGCATATGAGATTTACAGTATGCAAATGAGCCCAGTCTAAAGACTCTTCCTTCGATATCCTCATTTTATAGCAGCTTCAAATGGCCAACAGCAGCTTTCTGTTTTATGAAGAAAAATGATCCAATAAAGGGAACTTGGGTTTGTGCATTTACAAACTGTGTGTTGAATTTACGAATAAAATTTGCTAAATGTGAATTGTGTATGAATTTTATTTTGTAAATGTTTTATTTTTGACACTAATCTGACTCCATACATCGCTGTCTTCTGGGGGGAAAAAAGAAGAGGCAGGCGAACTACTAAAAAAAGATGTACGCATAAGAGTGATAGATAGGTTTCATTAAAACATACTGTAAATCTGGGGAAGCACAGCTAGACGGATGGTGTAAAAATAAACAAAGTTGCGTGTCTTCCAGCAAGACGAGCTGGTGGACGCCCACATTCCCCCATCAGAACATCCAGTGCAGAGGAGGCTTGCTTTCTATTGCAGTTAATAAGGAGTGAAACTCTGGTGGGAAAAAAAACCCCCCCAAAAAAAAAAAAACCCAGATCGCCTAATCTGACCTACTTCAACACGGCGGCTTTTAACAAGGCTGCTCGTACTGGAGGAAGCAGCATCAGTCAATGATACTCAATTGAGAGTGATCTGTTTCTTGCTGATTTAAAGGAATAATTCACCCAGAAATGAGAATTGGCATCATTTACTCAGCTTTCACTTTGGTCGAAACCTATTCGAGTTTCTTTCTTCTGTTAAACACAAAAGAAGATATTTTGAAGAATGCTGGATGTCTTCTGTAGTGTTTTATTTCTACTATGGAAGTCAATGAGTGCCAGCAGAATTTCGCCTACAAAACATCTTCTTTGGTGTTCGACAGATACTCATAAACGTTTAAAACCACAGTAAATCGTGATATCATTTTCAGTTTACTCAGCTTTCACTAGGTCGAAACCTATCCGAGTTTCTTTCTTCTGTCAAACACAAAAGAAGATATTTTGAAGAATGCTGGTTGTCTTCAATAGTATTTTTATTTCTACTATGGAAGTCAATGAGTGCCAGCAAAATTCTTTCGACAAAATATCTTCTTTGGGGTTCAACAGATAAAAGAGACTCATAAATGATTAAAACCACAGTAAATCGTGAAGTAATTTTCAATTTACTCAGCTTTCACTTGGTCGAAACCTATTTGAGTTGCTTTCTTCTGTCAAACACAAAAGAAGATATTTTGAAGAATGCTGGATGTGTTTCCATAGTATTTTTATTTCAGCTATGGAAGTAAATGAGTGCCAGAAAAAATAAATAAATCTACAAAACCCCTTCTTTGGTGTTCAACAGATACTCAACGTTTAAAGCCAGGTTAAATGATGAGGTAATTTTCATATTTGGGTGAACTATCCCTTTAAATGGGTAAATAACCTAAAGGGTTCAGTTAGTTTAAGACTTGAATTAATTAAATAATCTTCATGGTGCATTGACTATTTCTTTAATGGAACAAAAAAAGGGAGAAATTTAGCAGATTGTTCCAGCTGCTCTTTTCCATATAACGGCATATGGCAAAGTCAAGTTCCAAATGCTCCACATACACACAAATCATATAAAACGTAATCATAACATCATAAATAATCAGATGAATCTTACGTTGAATACTTCAGTTGCAAATCAAAACATTTATTGTGGTTTCAGAATACCTTTAGAGAAAGCCATGGTTTGTTTTCTCCTAGATATTCATCCCTAAAAAAATAAAAATAAATAATAATAATAATAATAATAATAAGTCTTCGGATCTTCATTGTGTGGGAAAAAAGCAGCTTAAACAATGTTAAAGGGGTAGTTCACGCAAAAATAAAAACTGTGCCAACATTTACTCAATCAACTTGATCTTTCTTCTGTTGAAAACTAAACAAGATACCTTGAAAAATGTCAGAAAGCAGCAGCCATTGACTATATTAGTAGGTACCAAAATACTATGGATGTCAATGGTTACCGGTTTCCAACATTCTTCAGGATATCTTCTTTTATGTTCAAAAGTGAGTGCAAAAAATGGTGAGGACCATAAATCTTTGAGTCTATCCCTTTAAACTTTTACTTGTGAGTTTCACTCAGAAAATTAAAAAGTCTAATTTAGAAATACACAAGTTTTGGTAGAAACATCGCTGACAAATGAATTAAATTAAGGTTTTAAAGTGTTATATGGGGTTATAGAAAGGTAGCGAGCTAACGAGATGACCACATTTATTTTCAAGTGTTAGGCTGAAGGGTATGATGAAGAGAGTTTTACACATTTCCTTGATTATTTGATTTAATTTTGAAAAGAAAAGAAGATATTTTGATGAATGCTGGAAACCTGTAACCATCAACCTCCATAGTGTTTAATTTTTCATTCTATGGAAGTCAATGGTTACAACATTCTTCAAAATATCTTCTTTTGTGTTCAACAAAACAAAACAAAAAACCTCAATGACGAGTAAAGGATGACAACTTTCATTTTTGAGTGAACTGTCCCTTTAAGCCTGAGGTTGCATCTAATTTTTGCCTAAACCTGTCAATGATTCCCTGCGGGATGAGCTTATTATATGAACAGACCCTCAAAATGCCCACTCAGCAGACTCTGAAAACTGCTGCACACCGCTGAGACACGTCTAGAAGTCAATAAAGCCGGACTCCTGTCATGTGCAAGAAAACAAAATCAAAGGAAGAAGATTTTACACACTTTAAACCTGAGGTAGAAAACATAAAACGTACAGCAGGATGGGTTTGAAACAAAGGAAGCCTATCAGAAGGGGGCTGTACAGTGTTTGTGTGTGTGTGTTTTAAAGGGATAGTATAATAAAAATGAACATTTTGTCACTATTTCCTCTCCCTCAAGTGATTCCAAACATTGATGGGTTTCTTTCTTCTGTTAAACACAAAAAAAGATATTTTGAAGAATGTTAGAAATCTGTAACCATTGACTTGCATAGTAGGAAATACAAAGACTATAATAGTCATTGGTTACAGGTTTTCAACGTTCTTCAAAATATCTTCTTTTGTGTTTAACTGAAAATATTTTGAAGAAAGCTGAAAACCTGTAACCATTGACTTTCATAGAAAATATTAAGACTATAGAAGTCAATGGTTACAGGCTTTCAGCTTTCTTCAAAATATCTTCCTTTGTGTTTACCTGAAGACATTTTGAAGAAAGCTTAAAAAAAACTAACCATTGACTTAAATAGTAGGAAAAACAAAGACTATAGAAGTCAATGGTTACAGGCTTTCAGCTTTCTTCAAAATAACTTCTTTTGTGTTTACCTGTAGATATTTTGAAGAAAGCTTAAAAAAAACCCTGTAACCATTGACTTCCATAGAAGAAAATACAAAGAATATAGAAGTCAATGGTTACAGGTTTTCAGCTTTCTTCAAAATATCTTCTTTTGTGTTTACCTGAAGATATTTTGAATGAAGCTAAAAAAAACCTGTAACCATTGACTTCCATAGTAGGAAAAACGTAGTAGGAAGTCGATGGTTACAGATATATTCAAAATATCTTCTTTTGTTTTCAACAGAAGAAACTCAAAGGTTTGAAACAAGTAAAGGGTGAGGAAATGATGACAGAACTGTCTTTTTTGTGTGAACTATCCCTTTAAGGAAGCCATTGGTAACCCCCTGAAGAGAAAGGCATTGAAAAACAAGGTGGTCCATATATTGCACAATGTTTAAGGGGAAACGTAGGACTGGGGTCCACAAATCAGCATCTGCTCATCCTTGGTCAACACAAAAGGTGCCAATACTCCAGGATTCAGTTTCCAGCTCTACATCAAGGCAAAAGTCATATGGCTCTCTGGGAATTTCCAAAAGTGACGCCATCTTGAAATATTTCCTTGAAATGAAGATAAAAGTAAATTCAGCTACAGATCGAGAAGTCGTCTCGAGGACTTGTTTGTGTTTCGATGGGATGAGGAATCACCAAAACAGCACCTTAAAGGAAAACTCCACTTTTTTGGGGGAAATTAGGCTAATTTTACAACTCTCCTAGAGTTTTTCCATTTCAAAATCCATTCAGCTCATCTTCGGGGATGGCAGGAGCATTATTAGCTTAGCTTAGCATAAATCATTGAATTGGATTAGACCATTAGCATCTTGACCAAAAAAAAAATTTTTTTGATAATTTTCCTATTTAAAGCTTGACTCTTCTGTAGTTACATCATGCACTAAGTGAAAAATGAAAAGTTGCTATTTTCCAGTCTAATATGTCTGGGAACTATACTCTCATTTTGGCGTAATAATCAAAAATCTTTGCTTGTGTAGTTCCCATCCCTATAGACCTATAAAATATCAACCTTTCATTTTCCGTCAGTCTTAGTACACAATGTAACAACAGAAGAATCAAGCTTAAAATAGGAACATTATTGAATTTTTTATCTTTTTCTGAGCGAGATGCTAATGGTCTAATCCGAATCAATGAATTATGCTAAGCTAAGCTAAAAGTGGTCCCACTAGATCACCTAAATGGATTTAAAAATGAAAATTCACCAATTTAACTCTAGGTGACTTGTAAAAAGAGTCTTTTTCCAAAAGAAATGTAAGTGTTCTTTTAACATCCAGAAGAAATGCTTGGGATCCTCAAACTGATCATATTCCTCTGAACGCCAGGCTGAAAGGGTTTGCATCTCATCTCATCCCGGCTTTCTGGAGTGAGACGTCTGGTTTTCGGATACCTAAAGTCGTGGCGTCCAATTATTCGACAACCTCCAAAAAAGGCACCATCGATAAGACTCGCCTCCATGATGGAGGATCGTCACCTTTTCTTCCCCATCTTCGGATTCCAGATCTTCACTCTCATGTCACTGTGGAAGAACAAAAACAAAAGACATCAAATGAGAGGTGGAGGAAGATGCGCAAGGCCAATAATCACAAAGACTGAGAATCTTCAGACGGCGTCACCGCAGATCCACACGCTGAACACATCAAAACCACGAGTTCACAAAGCGAGTGCCTGCTCCGCGCACCAATTAGGCGCATACACCGCTTTATCCCAATAAAAATCAAAACCCCGAAGTGTGAACCAGAACCACGAGCTCTCCTCCAAACTCACACACTGATTCTCTGAGGAAAAAGAGGGAGTTCTGGATTACTGCGTGATGCAAACGAATGGATCATTAGTAGGGCCAGACAGAATCTGCAGACATTTTTTGCTATTTCGGCTGAGAATCTGCGGATTCATGCGGAATGATTTTGGGAGTATCATAACTAAAAACTTAATATATGAAATATTGAACTTTTATTTAATTATTACAATGCAAATCCAATTAGATCTGTTTATTTGGTAAACAAAGCAAGTCTCTCATACAATATATATATATATATATATAGTAAAAGACATACAGTTGAAATCAGAATTATTAAACCCCCTTTGAATTTGTTTTTCTTTTTTAAATATTTACCAAATGATGTTTAACAGAGGCCTCACGGTGGCGCAGTGGGTAGCACGTTCGCCTCACCTCACTCGCTGGTTCGAGCCTCGGCTGGGTCAGTTGGCGTTTCTGTGTGGAGTTTGCATGTTCTCCCTGTGTTTGCGTGGGTTTCCTCCGGGTGCTCCGGTTTCCCCCACAGTCCAAAGACATGCGCTATAGGTGAATTGGGTAAGGTAAATTGTCCGTAGTGTATGTGTGTGAATGAGAGTGTTGTGGATGTTTCCCAGTGATGGGTTGCAGCTGGAAGGGCATCCGCTGCGTAAAACATATGCTGGATAAGTTGGCGGTTCATTCCGCTGTGGCGACCCCAGATTAATAAAGGGATTAAGCCGAAATGAAAATGAATGAATGAATGTTTAACAGAGCAAGGAAATTTTCACAGTATTTCCTATAATATTTGTTCTTCTGGAGAAAGTCTTATTTGTTTTATTTCGGCTAGAATAAAAGCAGTTTTTAATTTTTTAAAATCATTTAAGGTCAATATTATTCGCCCCTTTAAGCAATATATTTTTTCGATTGTCTACAGAACAAACCATCTTTATACAATAACTTGCCTAATTACCCTATCCTGCCTAGTTAACTTAATTAACCTAGTTAAGCCTTTAAATGTCCCTTCAAGCTGTATAGAAGTGTCTTAAAAAATACCTAGTCAAATATTATTTACTGTCATCATGGCAAAGATAAACAAAATCAGTTGTTAGAAATGAGTTATTAAAACTATCATGTTTAGAAATGTGTTGAAAAAAAATCTCTCCAATAAACAGAAATTGGGGAAAAATATAAACACGGGGGGCTCATAATTCAGGGGGGTTAATAATTCTGACTTCAACTTATAAATAAATCAAATGAGCATTTTCGTATTAGTCAATAATATTACTGAAATTAATGTAAAAATTGAAGAAATATAAATTTACACAAGTAAATAAATAGACTCAATGATGGGCTAAAAATCTGGAAATCTGCGGATGTCTGCATGCGCAGATTCCTTGTGGGCCTAATCATTAGGCTGACATCAGGCTCAAATAAATTACAATTTATTAGGTAACACTTTACTTGAAGGGGGCGATCATAAGACTGTCATGAAACCTTTATAATCATGACACGACATACAGTAGTTAACAGGAAGTGGATCAAAACTAAATCTTTCCAAAATAGTCCTAGTATGGGTTATTTTTAGGACAACTTGGATTAAAGCTTTTGATCCACTACAAATGTTGACTACTGCATATTATGCATGCTTATGACAACTGTTATTAAGTGTCATTTGCTCAGTTATGTCATTTTAAATGCAAAGATGACACTGTTTATGACAACTTGACAAACAAATACATCACGACCGGTGTTCATCTTTGTCCTGACAACTAGCCATTACATTACCAAGACAACATAACTTGTCATAAATCTGTCATAAACATGATTGTTCGCCATGAGGCATTATAATTGCGTCATGAATATTTTTCTGATCACGTTTTCACTGTATTTATCATTATAATGTCTTATTAACAGTGTTGTTACTCTGTCGAATCATTTTTAACAGCGTCATTAATATTGAATGACATTTTAATGACAAATTCAGCTTGCAGCACTGTAGTTGGGGTCAAAAAAATATGATGGTGTTATAAAATTCATGACATGTTATAATCCTTCATGACAATCATGTTAATGACAAAGTTTGCTGTCTTGGTAATGCCAAGTTGTCATAACAAAGCCAAAATCAGGTTGTGATGTATTTGTTTAAGTCAAGTTTTCATATTAAACAACTTTGCATCATCTTTGCGTTTAAAATGTCATAACTGAGCGAATGACACTTAATGACAGTTGTTATAAGCATGCATAACATCTCACGTGTCATGTCATGATTATAAAAGTTTCAAGACAGTCTTATGAACACCCCTTCAAGTAAAGTGTTACCAATTCAATTTATCATGACATACTGATATGGTGAGCACTTACACTGTGAATAATCATTACTATTTAAACTTTTAGTGGGTCTTTTAAGAATATTCAGATTGTTGCATTTTGCAAGTTGTTCATCACAACACTAAATGCGGTGGCTCAGTGGTTAGCACTGTGGCCTCACAGCAAGAATACCGCTGGTTCGAGTCCCGGCTGGGTCAGTTGGCATTTCTGTGTGGAGTTTGCATGTTCTCCCTGTGTTGGCGTGGGTTTCCTCCGGGTGCTTCGGTTTCCCCCCACAGTCCAAAGACATGCGCTATAGGTGAATTGAATAAACTAAATTGGCTGTAGTGTATGTGTGTGAATGAGTGTGTGTGGGTGTTTCCCAGTACTGGGTTGAGGCTGGAAGGGCGTCCACTGCGTAAAAAACATATGCTGGAATAGTCTGCAGTTCATTCCGCTGTGGCGACCCCTGATAAATAAGGGACTAAGCCGAAGGAAAATGAATGAATGTTGCTTAAATTTGACCCAACCTATACTGCAAATATCCTGAAAGTTCTGCTAGTGTTATGTGGTTTGCACGAGATAAAAATACCAAAGGATTCTGAAAAAAAAAAGAGGTTTTAAACCAGATTTCTATGGTGTACAAAAAGCAGTCAATGGAAAAGCACTCTACGCTTTGTGATGACATATGACTAGCTCAAGATGACAATACTGCAGTGGTTCATTGTAAAACAGCACAGAGTCTCATAAATGCATCTTGGTGGTATCTAGACCAATTAAAAGGATTTATGCCACGCCAGTGTTGAATATAATTAAAAGTGCAATAGGTTTTTATTGCTCCTAAGCACACTTGAGCAAAAGTAACAGGAAAATAAATAATGCTTGGCATCTAATTAGTACAATTCCTCTTTATTGACCCAAAGCAAACGAGTGCTTTTCAGTATTTCGTGATTCATCTTTTATTTATTTATGCTTTTGAACTGCATTATGGAGCCTTGATCTTCTGATGTTGAAAAGTTTGACTTTTATTGACGTTCTTAATAGTTTGAAGTGATAAATCGTCTGTGTTGCTGGTGTAAATTATGGTTAAAAAAACTGCCAGTACTTTCTGTTATTTTTACAGACTTAATTCTATATACAGGCAAATGTATTAGCCCTCTTGTGGCTCCACACAACATTTACTCTTTTTAAATTATTTATATATTTATATTAGATTTTTCATTATTTATATACTTATTCATTCATTTTCCTTTGGCTTAATTACTATTTCAGAGGTCATCACAGCGGAATGAACCGCCAACTATTCCGGCACATGTTTTACGCAGTGGATGCCCTTCCAGCCACAACCCAGTACCGGGTACATCCATACCGTACACCCATACACTCTCACATTCACACACACTCATACACTATGGCCAATTTAGTTCTTTCAATTCACCTATACTGCATGTGTTTGGACTGTGGGGGAAACCGGAGCACCCGGAGGAAACCCACACCAACACGGGGAGAACATGCAGCATCAAACATCCACACAGAAATGCCAACTGACCCAGTCGGCACTCAAACCAGCAATTTTCTTGCTGTGAGGCGACAGTGCTAACCACTGAGCTTCAATGCCACTATTCATATATTTAAATTCTTATTTTCTATTTAAATTATAAGTCATGTTTAACAGAACAAGGACGTTATTACATTATTATTCACATTATCGCCTCATACACAAAACCTAAGATCATGAAGGACAGTTTAAATCCGCCAGTTTATGAATGAGCTCAATAGGCGGAGAACAGGCAGCGTTTAGTGGCTGTTCCAACGGATTCAATCACATTTGCGCTGTTAAATTAATACGATCAAATGTGTTTTCAACCACCTCTGGCTCAAACTGTTTCACAGACCTTCCGCAAATGTACTTAGCGTTGTCCAATTGTGATCGGATCAACAAAAACACATCTTAATACCAGGTGCGAACAGAGCTAAAATAAAGTCTCTGATGTCCCTAGAGTGTGTGTGTGAAGTTTCAGCTCCAAACACCACACAAATAATGTTTTATATCTCTTTGAAAGAGTTAATTGTGCTATTTCGGTGACTGTCGCTTTAAATTCAAATGAGATTGTGCTCTTTTCAAAAGAGGGCGGAGCTACAAATGCCTGTGTGTCAGCATAGTGGCAGATTCAAAAACAAGATGTGGACATGTGGACACATGATTCAAAACAAGACTAATGTTAATGAGGGAGAGATGGTCACTAGTGGGCGGGGCTTTCCCCCTCTGATGACACATACAAAGCGAAAATGTCAATCAAAGTGTTTCTGCAGACTGTTTTTATCAAGTGTGATTATAAACAATACAATTAGTTAATTTTTGCAAGATGTAAAATAAGTCTCTGAAGGCCCTAGAGTGTGTATGTGAAGTTCCAAAATACCACACAGATAATGTTTTATATCTCTTTGAAAGAGTTAATTGTGCTATTTCGGTGACTGTCGCTTTAAATTCAAATGAGATTGTGCTCTTTTCAAAAGAGGGCGGAGCTACAAATGCCTGTGCGTCAGCATGGTGGCAGATTCAAAAACAAGACTAATGTTAATGAGGGAGAGATAGTCACTAGTGGGCGGGGCTTTCCCCCTCTGATGACACGTACAAAGGGAGAATGTCAATCAAAGCGTTTCTGTAGACGTATAATCAAGTATGATTATAAACAATACAATTAGTTAATTTTTACCATTAGAAGTGGGTTATATTCACACACTGCTGCCACACAACTGTGTTTAAACCCCTCATAAAAGTGACTTTTGCATAATAGGTCCTCTTTTTGTTTTTTTACTGTAAATAATTCATTTTTTATCATTATAATAACGATCTGGATTGTAAATTATACAATAATGTTTTCTATCAGCAAAATGCCGTAACACCTAGTGTTTCATTTCTGAAGCAGGATCTTTAGTTTGACCTTTCTCTCTCTCTTTTTACGCCTTCTTAAAACACGAAGACGACAAAAAGTACTGAACAATCTGCTCACTTGATTTAATGAACAAGATCTCATGAATTATTCCACTGGAACACACTCACGAACTGTCCTTCTCTCTCTCTAAATCCTCACTCGTGCATCTCGTGCTCAGTTTTTAATATTCACGTGGGATTTGAAAACCTTTTTCCCCCCTTGTCTTCACATTTACACACATTTTTGTTTCAATTTCAGTAACACTTTAAAAGTAGTGTACACAAATGCAACAGTTTTATATAAAGCAGTTCAGAGAAGCAAAGTAATATATATTGTGTAGAATAATTATATATATTTTAACAAAAAATCAAGACAAATGCATAGGATTAAGAAAAAAGAGAGGTTAGTTGATGACAATATAAGATATAAAGTCAGAAAAGCAGAGCAATCGTATAAATATTTTTCTGTTATTCAGATATTTAGCATATTAACTCCATTTTTCAAGGAAAGAATGTTTTATTTGTTGCACATGCGATGATGTTGCACATTGAGATGTAAATGTATGCCAATATATGGTATGTATGAAATACGGTGTCATTTATTTTGAAATATTTTGATGCATATACTGCTTAAACAAAACCCTAAAAGGTCCTGTTTGACTCAAACAATTCGCAGCGTTTACTAGTGGCTTATTACCTGCCTATTATTAAGACATGAACTGTTTATTAGCACTTATAAACGTATGATCCTATTTTACATCCCTAATCCTACCCAACACCTAAACCCAACTACTAGCTTACTAACTATTAATAAGCAGCCGATTAGTAGTTTATTAAGCTAAAATTCTTAGTTAATGGTTTGTTAATAGTGTGTATTGTACATTAAAATAAAGTGAGACCAAACTAAGTATTTAATTGTGTTATAGTCCATGCACTGAGAATTGTGGATTCTTTGTATTTAGTACAAAAAAAGCAACTAAGTTACTTTTTAAAGTAATAACAGAAGTAATTTAAATACAATTGTAATGACGTAATTAGCAATGAAACAAGTAACTTTTTTTGAAGTACCTAGCCCAACACCGGCATCAAGTATACAGTGCTCAGCATAAATAAGTTTTATCTTTTTAAATGAATATTTTCTATACCTTTGATTAGTACCAATGCCAAAACTCAAACTAATCGAACAAAAAACAAGTTAATTAATACACTCAAATTAATATGATGGGGAATAAAATGGTCAATCACATTTTAAAGAGAAACATAAAAATATATATGAAACTTAGATGAAATTTCGCAATAACTTGTTTGATTAAATTTCTTTTTATTCCTAAAGATGTTCATTTCTAAAGAAGACAGATGTCAGATTGCAGCTGAAGAGAAAAAAGTCCATTCATTCATTCATTTTCTTTCGGCTTAGTCCCTTATTCATCAGGGTTCACCACAGCGGAATGAACCGCCAACTATTCCAGCATACGTTTCACTCAGCGGATGCCCTTACAGCTGCAACCCAGTACTGGGAAACACCCATACACACTCACATTCACACACACTCATACACTACGGCCAATTTAGTTCATCCAATTCACCTATAGCGCATGTGTTTGGGCTGTGGGGGAAACCGGAGCACCCGGAGGAAACCCATGCCAACACGGGGAGAACATGCAAACTCCACACAGAAATGCCAAGTGGCCCAGCTGGGACTCGAACCAGAGACCTTCTTGCTGTGAGACGACAGTGAGCCAACGTGCCGCCCGTGAAAAAAGTTT
>CAIGQW010055047.1:786125-802346 GCA_903798125.1 Danio choprae | reverse complement strand
GAGAGAGCACTGCATAAATTTGCATATTGATGAGTAAAGACTGATGTGAAGATTACATGTGCAAATAAAGACAACACAACTGGAATTGTTTACAGGTAATTACTGTTAAATCATCACGACATTTTTACCGCAAACATCTTTAAGATTTCAGCATCGTAATTCACAGAAAATCATCAACGCGACAATTAAATTTGCCTGTAAAAATGCATAATTCATATATTCCTTTGCAGGTAGGAGCCTCATTTTGTCGAAGCCATTTTTAACATTGTCTTATAATAATCTTCCATTATTTTTGACCTTTTAGCTCGGGATGGTTGGAAACTGTGGTATGTGCGCTTGTCTAATATAATCTGCAGGAGAAACCATTCAAATCAGACTCTTTTTTTTTTACTAAGAGCTGTCAGACTGCAGTGACGTCAACCGTGGCTGATAAATGAAGCCATCCTACATCTATTGACACAGGAACAAAAGGTAAACGCTGGGTTATTACCTCCTGAAACAGCATTCGTCTGCACACATATTATTTTCCAGTACTGGATGTTGTAGTCGCTGTCAGTCATGTCAGCCGTCTTAATACACTTCATAAGGTGACCTATTACTTACAAGGTTTAAAATACGTCTCTGATGTCCCGCTCAAAATGCAAATAATGTTTTATAGCTCTCTGAAAATGACCCTTTAAGCTTTGATCCTACAGTAATTGTGCTGTTTTGGTGACTGTCGCTTTAAATTCAAATGAGATTGTGTTTTTTTCAGAAGAGGGCGGAGCTACAAATGCCTGTGTGTCAGCATAGTGGCAGATTTTAATAATGAATTAGCATGTTAGCATGTTTCTAGTATGAATTAACATGTTGCTAGCATGTTTCTAGCATGCATTAGCATGTTTGTAGCATGGTTTGAGTATGAATTATCATGTTTCTAGTATGACCTAACATGCTGCTAGCATGTTTCTATTATGAATGATCAGGTTGCTAACGTGATTTTAGCATTAATTAGCATGTTGTTAGCATGTTTCTGGTATGACTAAACATGTTGCTAACATAGCAGCATATTTTAATTTCGTGGAACCTTTAACATATTACAAACAATGAGAAAGTTATGGTCTCGTATGATGTTATGCCCCATTACGAATTCACACGTTACACCTAATTGTAGTTTAATTAATTGTTTACCTGAATCAGTTCCTGCTGTCGCAGATCCCATTTCTTAATGCCGTTGTCCCGGGAGCCACTGAAAAGCACGTCACCGTGTATAGCGAGACACTCAATGCCATCGTAATGAGGAGGCTCGAAGTTATGAGCAGGCCCGATGTTTCCCTGAGCTCCCTCCGCAACGTCAAATATCTGCATTGAAGGAGTCAACAAGTACAGACATCACGTTTCCCTTCATTATCTGACACCACTGTGAACAAACGGCTAATCAACTCTAATTTACTTTAAAAATCCACAAAAATCAAACCAAATCCAGACAAAATCCAAACCAAAAACCAAATCCAGACAGCGAAATCGAAGGATTTTGGTTATTATATTTGTTTTAATATTGAAAAATGTGGAGTTAGCTGTGGAAGTAATTTGTCTCTTAATAACTTTTAAAAGATCTTACCATTTAAAGTGACTGATTATTGTTACTGAAGTGCCTGATCATGTCAGTTATGCGTATTAACTATGTCACAATTGGTCACTACTTTTCCATATGGAAGAGTGTTACCAAATCACAGTTGTGGGAGTTTGCTTTTTATTTAAGTCTCAAAAGACAAGTGCCTCTCTCTAAACTTGTTTTCAAGAGTTCACACTTAGATAATGCTCGACTATGATAGCAGGTTTGGCATGCTGTCCCGGGAGAGAACCCTGAGCTCGGAGATAGATGAGCCCAAGGTTTCGGCCTGGTCAATGAGCATTAGGAGGGATACGAGATCCGGTATTTCTCAAGAGCCCCCCGTTCGTTTTTTTTTTTTATATATACTTTGGTTAATGAGGTGGTTCTATAAGAATTGGTTCAGTATGTATGCTTTAAGTGCTTGTGACTTATTACAATACATTTATGTACATGTTTTTAGACTGTGGGAGGAAACCGGAGTACCCGAGGAAAACCCACACGAACACGGGGAGAACATGCAAACTCCGCCGACTGGATCAATTAGAACTTGAACCTTTGGCCCTCCAGCTGCGAGGCAGCAGCGCCGGCCGCTGAGCCACCGTGTCGCCCGATCATAGAATTGAGGAGGAGGGAGAAGGGAAGGATAGAGGAGAGGAGGGGTTCCAAAAACGAAGATAGGGATTGAAATTTAGGCAGGATATTTATAGTAGTTTTGGAATGATCTGATAGGCTAGCTAATGATTAGTGATAAGGATCAGCTGTAGTCGATCAGGTCACGTGCTCCTCTCGAAATTAGTTTGTGAAACTTCACTTTGTGGTCCAAAAAAACCCAGAAAGAGCAGAAAATGTCCATTTCTTTTTAAATTGCATTGTGACTGGCCATATTACAAGTGGACATTACAAAATAATAAGAACTTATCCTAGAAGATGATAATAAAACAAAGAGATCAAAGTGAAATAAACTGATGTTTATTCAACTAAATGGTTAAACTCACCTTGACATAATGATCTTTGGATCCAGTGATCACCTGGTCTTTGCCTCCTGCAGAATAACCCACTGTAAGACACATCACGGAGCCGATGTGTCCTGTCAGCTTCCCGGTGGCCTGCATTCTGCACACAGAGACTCCAGAATCACACCACAACATTCACAACTACATTTTACAGTTTGAAGACCAACTTTATAGTGGCTTGAGAAAGTGCTGGAAGTAGTTTGTTTAGTCTGAAACAGACAGACAAGACAGATTAACTACAGTATGTCAGGGATAGGCAAACTCAGACCTGGAGGGCCGGTTTCCTGTCCTGTGCTGAGTTTGCTCCAACACTAATCAAACAAACCTGAACATGCTAATCAGGCTCTTCAAGATCACTAGAAAGCTATAGGCAGGTGTGTTTGAACAGGGTTGGAGCAAAATGTTCTAGGCCCTCCATCCCTGGATTACATAGACTTGACTTATTAGCATGAATTAACATGTTGCTAGCATGTTTCAAGTATGATCTAACATGTTGTTAGCATGTTTCTAGTATGAATTAACATGTAAACATGTTTCTAGTATGAATTATCATGTTGCTAACATCTTTTTAGTATTAACTTGTTGCTGGTATGATTTTAGCATGGATTAGCATGTTTCTAGTATAAATTAACATGTTGCTATCACGTTTCTAGTGTGTATTGGCATATTTTTCACAACTTCAGCATTAATTAGCATGTTATTAGTATATTCCTAGTATGAAAGCTTGTAGCATGATTTTAGTATGAATTAACATATTGCTAGCATGTTTCTATTATGAATTAGCATGTTTTGCCAACATGATTTTAACATGAATCAGCATGTTGTTAGCATGCTTCTAGTACGAATTAACATGTTGCTAACATGTTTTTTGTATAAATTGGCATGTTTCTAGTATGAATTAGCATTGTTGCTAGCATGATTTTAACATGATTTAGCATGTTGCTAGCAAGCTTTTTAACATGATTGGTATGTCACTAGTATGTTAGAAATTATTAGCATATGCTAGCACAGCTGACCACAGTCTATGGGGCAGTTGCAAGGGTGCTGTAAGTGGTTGCTAGGGTGTGGCTAGAAAGTTAAAAAGTCATCAGTGATTGGTTGCTCACTAGACTGAATTAAGAGAGCCCTGTCTTAAATCTCATGTTAAATCTCTCAAACAACAGTCTGATGCAAACTTATGAGGTCACACATTTTGATTCAATGTTAAGCCAATGACAGTCTTTTATAATGACAGTTGCTAGGGTGCTGTAAATGGTTGCTAGGGTATGGATAGGGAGTTAAAAAGTCATCACTTATTGGATGATTGGTAGTCCAAGTTAAATAAGCCTAGTCTTAAGTCCGTTTGACAGTCTGATGCAGAGTTATGAGGTCACAAAATTTGGTCCAATGTTAAGTCAACAGGACTTTTCCTGAGTCAGTTTTTGGAAAATACTAAAGTTCAGAGTTCTGGAGTTAGTTTGGTGGTTTTAGCTTGAAAGGTCTAGGAGGAGGTACCCTGTAAAAAAAGTCTCAGAAGATGGAAGAAGAATACGTTTAAGACACATAAGTATGTTGGCTGTTTCAAGCTACCATAATAAAACCCTGAATCTGTGTGGAGAACAGAATATGTGCATGCTGATGACCTCTGTAAAGTCTACCGCCTGGTCTGAGTTCATCAATAAATGCTAATGCACTTTCTGCCTGTACTCTGCGTAAGAATGAATTACACACCTATTGAGGTCCCAGGTGCGAACAGTGTTTCCTGCAGCCGCATAGAGCACTGATCCTGAGGGATTGAGGGCGATTTGGTTGATCTGGTACTCGCCCTGGGCTGTAGTGATGGTGCGGGTGGTTGTCCCAGCACAGGCGTCCCCCGAGACCACCTGACCCGATGACCTGAAGATTTACATTTTCATGCTTAAGCTATAGATGTGCCATCTATTTAGATGACACGGCTAAATGCTAATAAAAACAACAGGCTCATTGGAAATACGTGCTTTAGCCTACAAAAACATACATTTGACTGCAGTTTATAGGCGAAATGAACACTAGGGGGCAGTACGATGCTAACAACATTTGTTCCTTTTCGCATAAATGATATTTACAGGGACATTATATTGAGAAATGTATGAATTACAATGTTTCTGGTATGAATGAACATGTTGACAACATGTTATTATTATGAATTAGCATGTGGCTAACATTTGATGAATTAAGAAATCACCATGCTGCTAGCATATTTCCAACATGAACTAGCATGTTGCTAGCATATTTCTAGTATGATTTAGCATGTTGTTAGGAAGTTTCTAGTATGAATTAACATGTTGTTATCATGGTTTTGTAATGAATTGTCATGTTGCTAGCATGGTTTTACCATGAATTAACATGTTGTCAACATGTTTCCTTGTATGATTTAGCATTGTTGTTAGCATGATTTTAACATAAATTAACATGTTTCTAGTAGGAAATAGCATGTTTCTAGAATGATTGCCATGTCACTAGTATGCTAGAAATGATTAGCATGTGTTAGCACAGCTGATTTTTCATACAGTTCCTTGCACAACACTGAACAAATACCACAACTTAATGGGGACATCTATGATATTTAATTAAATATGTTTATGTCACATATCTATCTCTATATGGACAACTTTTCTGCCGTGGTCAGACTGCTCGTAGCTCACTTTGTATGGTGATGTATTTCTGATGCAGAAAATGTTAGCTTTTGCTAACATTTGCTTCAAAAAACATTATTGGTTGGGTTTAGGGTTTGCTAGGTGATCTGACAAGACCCACTTACTTGTGGACTTGTACAAAAGGAAGTATATCTGCAAAAAATATATAAAAAAAGTCGACAACAAAGTAACATTTCAGATTCCCAAAAATGTAGACAGCGCCCTCTAGTGGATTTGTCATCTTAAACGTGAAACGAAACGTACCCGGAGCAATGTATTTTACTTTTGCGAAAATTGTAGACTGAGGCAAGTATTTTCAATGAGCCTTTGGTGCAAGAAAAGATACTCACGTGAACGTTCGAACACACTTGGCAGAATCACGAATGTCCCAAACTTTAATAAATGAGGTGGAAACAGTGAAGACTAGGCTGGAGTTGCAGCAATATTTGACAGATACTACGTTGTTAGGATGCCCTCTCAGGGTCACAATTTCTTGCCCGGTGACCAGGTTCCACATCTTGCAAGTTCGATCTGAATATTGGGTATAAAAGATTGATCATAATAACCACTGCAAATGCGTACAATTTATTTATGGAACCATATTGAGATCCCAATATCTCTGAAAATAGATAAGACAGGGCTTTAAAACTTTAAATACTAAAAGTAAAGTTTGTTTAGAAGCAGATATCAAAAGGATATTGATATATTTTTAATACTTCTATAGTTATATGTATGTGAACTTTGGGGAAAAACACTCAGAAAGTGCCTTTTTCCATTTTTGAAGTCTTCCCGTTCAAATATAACCTTTCATAAATTGCTAAATACAGCAAATGTCCCTAATAGACCTACCAATCCCTGAGTAAACACAAAATAATTATGCTGGCGTTTTTGGAAAGCCATTTTTACCCCATTGTAACTTGGCTACAAATCACAGGTGAAAAATTGCCATATTGACCTGTCAAAAAAATGTGTTATCCGGTAAATATACATCCAAGTTTTAGGCTTTCTCATTTATGTATTTCCATCACCTGAATAAAAATGCTAAACATCTCAAATTTGAGCCCGAAACGTTTGGTTCCGTTGACACGCAATGACCCAATAATTAAAACGCATCAACACAATTTGGTGCGCCAAACATTGCAATCATGATTAGTTTCATGATGTAAATCTGGCAGCTTACATAAACGCATACAGCGCAGTGAGTGAGTAATATCACAAGATATTTGAGTTGAGCCATGTTTACACCAGTGGGCTGCTGAGTTGCTCAGCGAAGAATGCTGAAACTTTAACCTTGAAGCAATGAGAAAATGCAATTCAAATTGGCTCATGTGTTTGTGCTTATGGGGGTTTCTGTTTTCTTGTCACATGTTCAAAGTGGAATAACTGTGTGATGGTGCGCACTGTACCTTTAGAGCCGGTGAAAAGCAGTTCATCAGTGGCGTCCAGGCAGAGCACGGGTTTGGTGTGTCCCTCGGCCATGGCCACGCACTGTAGAGGGGCCGTCCTGCCCCCTTTCAGCCCACCTGTGGGAGTGATCACACCCCTGCACAAAGACACGCTGCATTTCAAAAACACTGTTGTGAAGACTGAGAGGTTAGTCTCAAAAACGAGTAGGTGGAAAGGAGGATGTCGCAACAAAGCTTGTTTGTGTTCAAATACAACGTGTGCCATCTGTTCCCCACAGGCGGACACAAAAAGTTTTTTTTTTGTTGTTGTTGCATCAGTGCTTGTGGATGTGAGAAAGAATGGCAGATTGAAAAGATAAGGAAGAATGTAGGAAAAGATGAAAACAGGAAACAGGTCTTCCGATATGATGAATCTTGAACCATTAATATTATTCCAGGTTATTGGCAGGCTTGTGGAGTAAAACTGTCATAGCTTGTGTACTCATCATTGGATAACCATTGGTAATGCCAAATTGGACAGTTTACCCAAAAATGTCAAATCTGTCAATAATTGCTCAACCTCAAGACCTTTGTTTTTTTGTTTTGTTTTTTCAGAACACAAAGTTAAATATTTGGGATACATGAGAGAGCTCTGTCATCCTCCATAGACAGCAATGATCTAGACTTGTTCACAAAAATCCATAGTCAAAAATGTCCATGCGTCTTCAGTGGTCCAATCAAAGATATGATGAAGCCACAGGAAATCTTTTGTAAGCACATTAAACAAAAATAATAACTTTATTCAATCAATTCTTCTCCTCAGTGTCAGTATATTGCGCACATTCACTGTTTTGAGGGTGTTTAATTGGTATTTTTCTGGATCTAACATTTCATGACCGTTGCTGTCTGTGGAGGATGAAAGAGCTCTCAGATTTGATCTAAAATATCTTAACTTGTGTTCTGAAGATGAACCAAGGTCTCCGGGGTTTGGAATGGCATGAGGATGAGTAATTTATAACACTTTTTATTTTTGGGTGAACTCACCTTTTAAAGCATTGTGCTTAGCATTACACACAACATTATGATAACCTTATGCTTTAATAATTACATGTATATGTAAGTACATGCCATACTTAAGGTGTGCTAAACAAGTGCAATGAACTATTTAACGTTCGTTCAGCCAATTGAATTGCTTTGCTGAAATAAGTGGGTTTGATTCAATGGGCAAACTGAATTGTTCACGGCCAGTGTTTTCTGAGATGTAGGAATCGAACTCTGCACACTTCAAGCCCCCCAAACCAAGCTGCTCACCCTGAAGTTCAATGTCAGCGTGCTGATATTTCTTTTGATTTACAGGACTCCAGCTGTGTTTTACAGCGCTCCTGTGCAGGTCACCACTCAGGGCGCTCCACGGGTCGCCCACAACACGGCCATCAGAGAGGCAGACAAACATCAGTGAAAACAAGTGAACACACTCCACATGTCGAGCAGGTGCTAATTATGTCCTGCCGTAGTACACCACTGCCAAAGCAGCAGGTCGAGCTGATACATGTGATGCTTCTGTCACAGCGACGGCAAAGCCAAGCCGAATGCACACTTGAAAGGGAGCCTGCCTGACTGATGCAAACTGCAGCCAAGTCCTCTGCGAGTTGTGGATCAGAAGCCTTAAATCCGTATTTCAAAGCCGCTCGGTTGGTCACTGCTGACTTTGCAGGGTGGCACAGAAAGTGGGTCTATTTTAAGATCTTCAACGTCCATATGTTTTGCAGAAGCATGATCTGCTTTGGTGTGCTGCGAGTGAAGGTATAACACTTACGTATTTCTAGACTCCAAAGTTTGTAACTGACACCAGTGTTGGGCACAGGCAAAAAGAAAGATATTATTAACTATGACTCATTTTAGTGTGTTGGTAACAAGGCACACTGGTTGACGTGTGTATCAGGGTTCCAAAAGGGACTTGGATAAAGGTCTAAAGGCCAGGACACAACAAGCTGACAGTCGGATGGGCTTTATTATAAGGCCAAGGGGTTTACACATCAAGGATCCTTGCATCCTTTTTCTTTTGTTGTACCCTGTCAAAAGTCTTGTCGCCTATCCAAGTTTTAGGAACATCAAATAAACTTGATGTCTAGTTGATCATTTGGTATCAGAAGTGGCTTATATGAAAGGCAAAGGCCTCTAGATTACGCTTATTTTACCAAAATAAAATATGATCATGCCTTGATTTTAAATTATTTCATTAGGACAGTAAGGTCTGACAAAAGTCTTGCCACTTAACAGAAATAATGTACAGTATAGAATATAAAGTCATGGTGCAGTGGAAAAAGCATGAATATTGTGTACAACTCCCATGAGCTTGGAGGACTGCATCCATACATCTCTGCAATGACTCAAATCACTTATTAATAAAGTCATCTGGAAGGGCAAAGAAAGCGTTCTTGCAGGACTCCCAGAGTTCATCAACATTCTTTGGATTCATCTTCAATGCCTCCTCCTCCATCTTATGACAGACATGCTCAATAATGTTCATGTCTAGTGACTGGGCTGGCCAATCCCGGAGCACCTTGACCTTCTTTGCTTTCAGGAGCTTTGATGTGGAGGCTGAAGTATGAGGAGCGCTATCCTGCTGGAGAATTTACCCTCTCCTGTGGTTTGTAATGTAATGGGCAGCACAAATGTCTTAATATCTCAGGCTGTTGATGTTGCCATCCACTCTGCAGATCTCTCGCATGACCCTATAGTGAATGTAACCCCAAACCATGACTTTTCCTTCAAAATTGACTGATTTCTGTGTGAATCTTGGGTCCATGCGGGTTCCAGTAGGTCTTCTGCAGTATTTGTGATGATTGGGATGCAGTTCAAGAGATGATTCATCAGAAAAATCGACCTTCTGCCACTTTTCCAAATGATTAACTAGAAGTCAAGTTATTATTTGTTGCTCTTACAACTGGGATCGGCGACAAGACTTCTGTCAGGTAGTGTATGTCCTGAAGCTTGCCTGATATTGACCTACTCCATTGTTGAGTTGATATCCACAAGAATAGGAAGTAGATTTTACTTGTGCATGACGCTCGAACATGGTGCTTATTCTCATGTGTTGCTGCAGCACAGAATTAGCAAATGATCTACTAAAACTCCAGCAGGGATAAAAGACAAAACCCACCATGACTGCGAATGTTGAGCAATGCGGGGCTTTTTAAACTTATTTATATCCACATAAATTGTTTAAAAGACTCTTTGCTGGAGACAAGCAGCACTTCTAGCTTTTGACAGCAGCCTGTATATCTGAGTGAGATGGTTCCAATTAGGAACCACAGAGTTTCCCAGCAGCTCCCAAAAGACATTTCAAATCTAAACCTCACCAGTGTGAACACCCGTCAGGTCTTACATGCTGTCAATCATTTAGACCGCAGCCGCACAATGGCGATGCAGGAACGGTTTGCTCTCAGTCGTGTTGGGACTCGTGTTATGATGTCACCATTTTGTGCTCTGTCTAATGGCTCACAGACTTGGCACAACCATCACACGACACCTGTCATGGCTGCTCATATCACATTGGGGAGCAGACGATGTTTCGCCTTGGATGGCATCCACTAGTTGTTGTTTTTTTTTTCTCTTTTCCCCCAACAATAGCACAGGCAAGCTGGTGTGCAATTGAAAACCGCAATCTCCACATCCATCGTAACAGATCCAACTGCAAATGGATGTAATGTTTACTGACAGCTGGCAAGCTGAATTTCTGGTCCGATTTATGATGGACTGCTGCCACGGGCTAAATGAGCGTTTCTATCGCAAGAGAAATGTGCTAAACACACATGATGCTTTTGACGGAGGAGAGGATTCATCTATAAACTGCTGCAGAACTTCAGGAAACTTAAAATAAAACTTGAGGTCTCAAGGACATGAGGGAGCAAGGCAAGTTAAATGACTTCAGGGTTGATCTCTCATCTCCTGTCTTATTTCGGGCTTATTTTCCCATGTTTGTGTAGAGCGGAGGATGCATTGTATCAGTCATAACAGTGGGGGTGTTTTCAGCTCAGTACTGACCCCTAGTGGAAATTGAAGTAATTTTTAAGTAAACAGGTGGAAGCTATCTGTCAGAAGAAAAACAATATCAAACAAAACTAGGCATTACTTTTCAGAAATCACCTTCCTTTTCTTGTCAGTTTTTGATGCCGAGAAAGCTTCCAGTCGTGGCTGCCAATTAGCACACATACATTGGCAACCTGGCAAGCCTAAACAAGTCTTCCCTCCCCTAAAAAAATAATGAGGCTCTTCCCCTTTTAGGCTGACAGCGTTCCCGAACCAGCCCGGTCTCGGAAAGCTCTCTCCTGCCGGCCGAGCGAGACGGAAATGAAGCTGGAGTTTGGGATGAAGGGAAATTGGTCTCCTGTGGGCTGAGATCAGCCTCTGTCCGGCTCAGTGCCTGTGAAGTCCTAATGATGGTGGAGCCGTCAAAGCCTCAGTGCAGGCGCAGTCGCACAGAGGTGACAAGAGGATGGCTGATTAAAGAGGAAACTGGGACATCCCGGCTCTCCGAGGACAGATGAAACGCAGGAGGCTGCTGTCGGCACATTCCTGCTCTCTAAAGTGGGAGGAACTCTAGGGAGGTCCGGCAAACATGAATTGACGGTGATCAGGTTCCAGGCTAACATTGCGTGAGGCGTTCAAAATATAACTAGCTAATATCTGTGTGGACTCCAATTCAAAAAACATTTGCTGCGTCCGAATTAGCATACTGCTAAAAATAGTATGTGAGCTGAGTAGTATGTCCGTGTTCATAGTATTCGAAAACAGTATGCGAGGAGTATGCGGATGACCTACTACTTGCGGCGAGATTCTGAAGTGCGCATTCGATGGATGCTAAGCTATCCCATGATGCAACACGGGAGAATTCTTGAATGGGAGTGAAGCGACGCAAACTGACGGGAGTAGGTCATGTGGCAATGATAAATAGCGGATGTAGGACGTCTGAGTTCCTTTCATACTACTCCCATTTATACTATATAGAACATACATTTCTATATAGAGAAGGAGTAGAGCCTCAGAAACGGTCGCAAAGTAAATTCAAATTCAAATGTAGTATCTACTGAGTAGTAGGCAATTCTGGACGCAGCCATTGACTTACAAAAGTCATTTACAGTAACTAAACCTTTTCAACTACATATGCAACTGGATTTTATTTCTGAATCTCAATAAAATGTGAGTGGTGTTTGCCCATGTAAAACTCTGTTCAATGAGGTTAGAATGGTTTAGGCGAGTACGGAGGTTTGATGTTTGGTTACTCAGCTGCCCCTTGGTATGTGCAAGTCAAAATAAGACCAAAATCTCCAGATCTCAGGTTCCTCCTTCCTTCAATGATTTTCATGCATTCCTTGTTTTCCACCAGGCAAAGCAACTCAAGGTTTGGGAGTTGGCAATGATGCGGTTTGCTCTAATAATCACCACATCATTTCTCCACACCATGCTTCTTTTTTTCCTCTCATCTGAGTCGATAAGTGAGAAATTAGAAAAGAATGATTGAAGGAAATAAATAAATAAAGCTAGCATCTTATTCCTCACTGAGCGTCAATCAAACCCACTCAATACAGGTGTAATGCCATGCTGTGCTTTGAACTGCGGTCATAAATCAAAAATCCCTCCACACACACACACACACACACACACACACACACACACACACAGACACACAGACAGAGAGAGAGAGAGAGAGAGAGAGAGAGAGAGAGAGAGAGAGAGAGAGAGAGAGAGAGAGAGAGTGCCAGAAACTCAACATGCAATCTCTGGAACTGTAAAAACGCATGAAAACGTAAACACTCAATTTCACACAAGTGCGAAAAACTAAAACATTACAACAAACGGCAACAGCCAAAAATAAAATACAAATACAAATAAACCGTCATGCAGCACATAACCAATGCGGAGTGAGCTCGTGTTTTTTGGACCCTTCCATTGGGTGGATAATAAAGAATCAAGATGCTCTGAGAAAAACAGGGTGTAAAATGGGAAGGGGAGGTTGGAGGTATCCTGTTGCCTCTTCTCCGAGTCTCAGAGAAGACAATCATGAGGAGGTCAGGATACTGAGGGGCTGTGTTTCTCATGGATAAACAAAGAGGGGAGTTATGAATGAACCTTATCTGAACATTCCCATAGTGGGATTTAGAGCAGACTGCTGTGGCTCAGAGAATAAAAGCTTCCCAACTGACTCATTCAGCTTTCCCCGATCAAAGAGGTTGTTTATTTATATAAAAACACTAAAAATATGTCTAAACGCTCCAATTACACTTGCCCTAGATAAAAAAAAAAATCTTGCTTTAAAGGAACAGTTCCCTTTTTTGGAAATAGTCCTTTTACAATTCTTCTAGAGATTAGTTTTACCATTTTTGAATCCATTCAGACCATCTCCGGACCTCTCAGGAGTACATTTAGCATAGCTTAGCATAAATCATTGAATCAGGTTAGACCATTAGCATCTCGCTCAAAATATCTTTGATAATTTTCCTATTTAAAGCTTGACTCTTCTGTAGTTACACCCTGTACCAAGTCTGAGGAAAAATCAATAGTTGCTATTTTCTAGGTCGATAAGGATAGAAACTATACTTTCAATTTGACAAAATGATCAAGAAGATTTGTTGCCATACCATGGCTGCAGCAGCGCCTGAAAATAGTCCCTAGCTAGGTAACTAGGTAAAAGAGCTAACGACATAGCAACTTTTCATTTTCCGTTGATCTTAGTACACGATGTAACTACAGAAGAGTCAAGCTTTAAATCAGAAAATGATCAAAACTCTTTTTTGACATTTTTGGGCAAGATGCTAATGGTCTAATCTGATTCAATGATTTATGCTAAGCTAAGCTAAAAGTGCTACCACCAGACCTCAGTCTCTTGTAAGAGACTCGACTCAGTGACTTGAAAAACCAAACAAAACGTGGAATGGACTGTTCCTTTAACACTCATCATATTGCAAAGTTTCTCATCATCATCTTGTTTGTTTCAATCAGAAACAGTTTATCAGCACTGACTCACTCAGTGAACAAGCTAAGCCAGCCGTCTGTGATTCTCCCCTTAAACAGATTTGTCTCTCAAAGGAAATTTGGGAGCGAGTTGTTCCAAGCACTCCATGTTTCATCATAGAGCCATTAGCTTCTAATGGGATAACGAGAACAACTCGAAAGAAACAAGAAAAATGCAATTGTGCTGTCAGGGTAATGGGGTACAGAGAAATCACAGCGTCGCTGTATTGGATTTAAAAAAAAATTGAGCAACATACAAAATTAAACCTGTGGAGTTTGCCTGAACCTTTTCTTAAGAGACCAGAAGAAATTGGGCCAAAAATGAATTATAATCACTTGGGGTTCAAAAGATGTCAAACTTTTCGGTTGACATCTTGCTAGCCAATTTTCCAGGCAATTTTAATTTGCAAGCTTCATTTACAGAGTTGTTAACGAAACAAGAGACGGGGTGTCTCTCGGCGGGTGGCTGTTAACCTAGAATTAATGTCCCGCTGACTGAAACTTTTCGGAAGTGCCTGAAATACAGTTCAGTTGGCGAGGCAGACTCTCATGGCCTTGGCATTAACCAATAAGGTTCTTTCAGAGTCATATCTAGTTATTTATAACGAAAAAAAAATCAAGGAACTTGACAGAAGGCTTTGAAATTTTGGCAAAAACGCCATTAGGTTTGTCCAAAACCACTTTTAGTTGGCTAGTAGTTGGATGCCACTCTTTGATCCCAAAAGTCAAATAGGGTTTTTAACAGAGCCTTTCCAAAAGCTCCGCAGGAAACAATCAATCCAAAGGGTTTTGTGTCAAAGGCTGACATTTCAGCAAGCACATTTGGATCAAAAAAGTATTCCTCCTCCGAACACTCAAGATCATTAAAGCCATTCAAACTAGTCCATCCATAAGGTTCATTCAATGGGCTATATGCACACAGACTTTTAATTTTCAGTCAGCCAGCCCAGTCGCTTCCGGTGAACTGTCGCACCATTACAAAATCTCCATGTTTAAGATCTGATTTTTTTTTTTAAATCAGTGATCTTCACTGCCTGATGGACATACGATACAAAGTGGGTGTCAGACCAGGCAAGAAGCACTGCATTAAACTCCATTTTTCTGCGTCATGTCTTTAAAATATGGAAGTTTATTATACCACAGTATTTTCAATGGAGTTTCTGCGTTAGCCTGTTGCTAATAACAGCGCTTCGGTTTAAAAGCATCTCGCTTTATGCCCAAACAACTAAATGATTGCTTAAGTCTGTTTAACTGATTGTATTTTAATTACATCACAACATCGATGCTGTAAAAGAAACCTTATAAAGCTGAAAATAGTCACATGAACCTTTCACCGGAAGCTTATCGTTGGCTGAAAAACACTAGCTGTGCATATAGCCCATTCTCACAGATTTCACAGCACAGGACGCAAATGGAAAGGGTGCATGCATGCTCACGCCGTGACTACACCCGCTGGGGGGAGCGGGGTGTGGCCGGGCGGGACAACCAGGCAACAGAATGACAGACAGAGAGATCTCTACCTGAGCACCTCCGAGAGAGAGGAGTCGCTGTCATCCGACCTATGGGGCAGAACGGCAGTAGGGTTAGGGGGAAAGTGGGAGGAGTCAGTAGAAGACAGAGAGGGAGAGAGGGGGAGGGGCTTCCCAAGGAGCAGGCGGGGCATGGGGAGGGGCTGGATTAAAAAGGGGAGGAGTTAGCAGGAGGGTTATGCAGAGTTCATTGAGGTGGGGTTACTGGTATACATTGACAGGAAGAGCCCACTCCAAACCGTAGATCAGATCCACCTGTACAAGCCTAACAACGATGTTTTCCCGCTCATAATGGATGCCTAAAGGTCCCATGAAATTAAAATACAGTTAGTTTTAAGCATATCCATAAGCTAGTGTGCTCCAAAATTTGCGTTTAGTTTTAAATCGATTTTCTTTTCACGTCACCTCATATTTCAGTTTCTCGTCAAATCTTCTGACCAATCAAATGCTCTCTAGTGTCTGACATGCCCCGCCCACTTCTTATCATTTGCTGTTCATCTGATGCTCTTGATCTCAACCACTCTCACTGGCAGAGCTGTGATAAAAACAAAACTCTATTGGTTGTTTTTATAAAAGGGGAGGAGCTAATCTATGCCCCACCCTCTTTTCATGTTTCAGTTGAGATTATGTCAATTCTTAATGCTTAATTCACACTCGGCTGTTTGATCTGAGCAGATTTTATTAGAACTATGGAAGAATTAAAACACGACTAATAACAGAGAGGCCAGTGTTTAAGTGAAAGACATTATCAATACATGTTTCATTCAGGCAGCATCTCCTATTGAAACTGCAACAACACTATAGCGCTCTAGGCTAAATGGCTCCTGCTATTCAGAGACAATATGCAGGAGCATCAAAAGCAGCATGCAGTAAACATTATGATAAGGGCTATTATGTGAATTCGCAGAGAATAAAATATGAATGATATTCAAACATAAATGGTCTTCTTTTATCAGTAGTAACAGTTCAAAACATACTCAGTGGTTTACACACACACACACACACACACACACACACACACACACACACACA
>CAIGQW010055047.1:765942-777170 GCA_903798125.1 Danio choprae | reverse complement strand
AAAAAAAAAGATAGAATTTAGATATATAAAGTGGAGGTTTATTTCTTTTATTTGATATAATATGCTCATATTCATAGCAAAAAATATTCAGAGGCCTGTTAAACTTAGGTGGAAAATCAAAAAATGCAGCCAGTGTCTGGAAACTTTATTAGAAAAACAATAATAATTAAAAATGCTGAGAGGGAAAGGATTAAAAAGCAGAAATGAAAGTGTGTAATACATTCAGATTTTGGGGTTTGTTTGCTTGTTTTGTATTTGCTCTGAATGTTCCCCAGTTACAAATCCCAGCATTAGCCTTGCATTCAAAAAAATTCAAGTTTATTTATATTGATAACATTTTTTTCGCAGCTTCCTTCAGATGCAGTCACCTGTATGGCTGTCCTCGGTCATACGACTGTCTCCTTGTTAAAGGGGAAGCGTCAGAGCCTCTGGACTGCCTCGGGCTAAAATATGAACACACACTCATGAAGAAACACAAATTACAGCTTGAATGATTACAGCAGAATGATTCGCCCTCATGTAAATTTAGATTCTTTTTCAAATATTTCCCAAATGATGTTGAACAGATTCAGGGATTTCTCACAGTATTTCCTATAATATTTTTTCTTCTGGAGAAAGTCTTATTTGTTTTATTTCGGCTATTATAAAAGCAGTTTTTAATTTTTTAAAACCATTTTAAAGGTCAATATTATTAGTCCTCTTAAGCAATATTTGTTTTCGATTGTCTACAGAACAAACCACTGTTATACAATGACTTGCCTAATTACCCGAACTTTACCCTAATTAACCCAGTTAAGCCTTTAAATGTCACTTTAAGCTGAATACTAGTGTCTTGAAAAATACTTAGTCAAATATTATGTGCTGTCATCATGGCAAAGAGAAAAGAAATTAGCTATTAGAAATTAGTAATTATGTTTAGAAATGTGTTGGAAAAATTCAACAGAAATTGGAGAAAAAATATACAGGGGGGCTAATAATTCTGACTTCAACTGTGCAACACAACACATATAATGCATTCCCAGTAATAAAGCAGGCCTGATCCACTCACAAAGTGTGTCCTCTGATGGGCAGGCTGATAGTTCGAGACACCAGCTCTCTAGAGTACGCTTCTTTGAGGAGCAAACCGTTCTCCTGGATCTCCGACAGAGACGCCAGAGACTTGGTGATGTTTTTAGAGTTCAGGTCCAGAATTGGGCCCAAATACTCAGCTGAAACTGCCTTCATTTGTGCGGACAGTCGAGGCTCAACCTGTGAAAGAAGAGAAGATTTGAGGCCAAATACTGTACTACACTGCCACCTGCTGCTGACAACACACAGGACAAGAAAAGAGGAGCTGCTTGGGCATTTAACATCATGAAACAAATGCTGTGATCATAATTTCTTCTCTTTAAAGGGGTCCTATTATGTCAATTTTTACGAGATGTAAAATAAGTGTGTGTGTGTGTGTGTGTGTGTGTGTGTGTGTGTGTGTGTTCAGCTCATTTTGGTGACTGTCGCTTTCAATTCAAATTTTGCTCTTTACAAAAAAGGGCGGAGCTACAAATGCCTGTGTGTCAGCATAGTGGCAGATTCAAAAGACCAACAAGACCAACGTCCTATGCTAATGACAGATAGATGGTGACTAGTGGGTACAAGGTACAAAGCTAGAACGTCAATCAAAGGGTTTTTCTTCAGAATTATTCATTTTGACCATTAGAAGCTGGTTATATTCAGAGAATGTTGCCACACAACTGTGCTTAAACCCCTTATAAAAGTGATTTATTTATTTTTTTAAATCTACACAGACACATTTCTCAGTAAACGCATACAAAACAAGCGCAAACAAAAGGTTCACAAACAAACAATGAGGATAAAAATAATGTTTATAAGGATGCACACGGGGTTCAAACTAACTAAATGTGTATTGATAAACCATTTATAGTAAACACTTTCAACTGCTGATGAGCAGAAAGTCAAAATACTACTCAGTCAAGAACATGTTTGAGTTTCACCTTCATCTTAAAGTCATCTTGACTCGCTGACAACTTCATTTGGGAAAATCTGTGGCAGAAAGACAAGCAGGGATATTCAAACTGAAACACTGAGGGATTACACTTCACTGACATCATCTATAAACTATATAACTGCAGGTTTAGCTATATGTACATATATATAATAACTTTAACTGTCAAAAGCTATTAGTTACTAGTTAATCAGTTAAAGTTATTAGTAACTAATAAAATTATGGTAACTAATAACCTTAACTGTTCCAAATTTGATTGTAATGCAACAATGTGCGCCTTTTGTACAATAATTATTGTGAAAAGCGCTATACAAACAAACTTGAGTTGAATTATTTGATGATAAATGATGTGTTGATATTCATACCCGCCCTCCGAGGCCTGACTGAACTCAGACACCTCCTCATCTGTGCTGGCATAGCCGTTCTCTGAACAACAGAAGAAAACAAAGACCAATTTACAACAGAATTGCGACAACAACAAAGTATTAAGGACAAAAGTTACTTCATTTTAGCAGTATACAAGAACATTTAGTTATTAACAATTTAACAATTAGTAGCTGACTATGTATTAATTTGTCAGTTGGTAACTGAAAAAAGTTTTGTGATGAACAGATCGCTACCATGGCTGCTATATTTATATTATTTATCCTATTTTAGATACTGCAGACCCAACTATAGTAGGGTGGAGTCAGTCAACTTAATCTTTTTAATATATAATAATAATAATAATAATAATAATAATAATAATAATAATAATAATACGGTGGCACGGTGGCATAGTGGGTAGTGCTGTCGCCTAACAGCAAGAAGGTCGCTGGTTCGAGTCCCGGCTGGGTCAGTTAGCATTTCTGTGTGGAGTTTGCATGTTCTCCCCGTGTTGGCGTGGGTTTCCTCTGGGTGCTCCGGTTTCCCCCACAGTCCAAACACATGCGCTATAGGTGAATTGAATAAACTAAATTGGCCGTAGTGTATGAGTGTGTGTGAATGAGAGTTTCTGAGAGTATAGTTATTTCCCAGTACTGGGTTGCAGCTGGAAGGGCATCCGCTGCATAAAACAAATGCTGGAATAGTTAGCGGTTCATTCTGCTGTGGCGACCTCTGATAAATAAGGGACTAAGCCGGAGGAATAAGAATGAATGAATCATAATAATAATAATAATAATAATTCCAATGTCTTGCAGCCCTATTTGAAACCCGATTAACAAAAACGAAAGTGAATCTTCACCTTGTTGGACATTATGGATTAGAGCCTGCAGTTCAGGAATGCACTCCGCCTTTTCCCTCAGAGCGTCCAGGATCATGTGATTTGGGACGAGCCGATCACATCAGTCTGCCGCAGCTGACCTTCCAGCAAGCGAATCTGAGCCTCCTTCTGGGCGACCTGTAAACCCTATACAGACAAACAAACAAAAAATAAATGATTCGCCCATACACGCTCTTTCACACACATACACTACGGCCAATTTAGCTTATTCAATTCACCTACAGCACATGTGTTTGGACTGTTGGGGAAACTGGAGCACCCAGAGGAAACCCACATCAACACGGGTAGAACATGTAAACTCAACACAGAAATGCCAAATGACCAAGCCGGGACTCGAACCAGGGACCTTCTTGCTGTGAGGCGACAGTGCTAACCACTGAGCCACTGTGTCGCCCTTTTGTGCATCACAGTTCATCTATTTATCTTAATATGTGCATTTGAGCAATTGCTTTACTCTGGGTGACCTTAAATTAGTGCAACAAAACAATTCTTTTGGCTTTCTGCACCTCATTTTTTTAATTTAAGTCTCACTAATCGATTAGCATTTTACACACAAGTATCAAAAAAAGAAAGATACACATACAACAATGCAATGAATGCCTATTTTTTAAATGTACACTGCAAATTAAATACCTAATTACCTAAGTAATTACCTTAAATCACCTGTAATTACATTAAATAGCGATACTAATTTTAATAATGGGCGACACAGTGGTGCAGAGGGTAGAGCTGTCACCTCATAGCAAGAAAATCGCTGGTTCGAGCCCCAGCTGCGTCATTTGGCATTTCTGTGTGGAGTTTGCATGTTCTCCCCGTGTTGGCGTGGGTTTCCTCCGGGTGCTCCGGTTTCCCCCACAGTCCAAACACATGCGCTATAGGTGAATTGGGTAAGCTAAATTGTCCGTAGTGTATGCGAGTATGTCCTGGGTCTCCAGGTTGGGGGTTGAGAGTTGGGATAAAAACTCACCTCATGAAAACTAAATGTTCCGAAACACCAACATGGTGCAGCTAAATATAATAATAATATTATTATATATTATGAATTTAATAATAATATTAAAATTCACATTAAAATTGTGAAATACTGAAACAATGACTCTCTATATAATAAAATATTAACTCTTCGAATTCAGAACTTATATATAACCCTGAATTATGGTCTATTAATCCATTTTTATTAAAATAATACAATAAATTAATTAATTATTGCAATCAGTGCATTTATATTCAGCATTTTCCAAAAAATAAGTAAAAAATTAGTTTGCATGTTCTCCCCGTGTTGGCGTGGGTTTCCTCCGGGTGCTCCGGTTTCCCCCACAAGTCCAAAGACATGCGCTATAGGTGAATTGGGTAAGCTAAATTGTCAGTAGTGTATGTGTATGAATGAGTGTGTGTGGATGTTTCCCAGTGATGGGTTGTGGCTGGAAGGGCATCCGCTGCGTAAAACATATGCTGGATAAGTTGGCGGTTCATTCCGCTGTGGCGATCCCAGATTAATAAAGGGACTAAGCCGAAAAGAAAATGAATGAATGAATGAAACACTATAGTGGCATTAATTATAAAATTAACTCATCTGTAGTGAATCTGAACCTACAAGAGCACCATGTGTGAGATGCTTTCAAATACGATACAAAAGTGTGGCATTTTGAGAGCTTGATGTAATAAATCACTTAGGAATATACTGTAAGTCACCGTAGATTATTCCAAATCAAATAAAAGTGACTTATAATTTGGAATATACTGTGCTTGAATAACTCTGGATGTACAAAATCAAAGTATTGTGTTGTGTGTGTCTGGTCTGACCTTGTCAATAGATGCTTTAAGGAAGTAATCGAGTAGAGATCGAGCTTCAGCCAGAGAGCAGGAGCTGATGACCACTGATGTGTCCACGGAGTCCAGCTCATCCTAAACAACAACAAAAAACACATATAAGACTTCGGACTGACCATTCACAAAACACACACAGGTAAACATCAGAGATTTACCAATGATGAGGCTTCAATTACACACACACACACACACGTTTGTTATTGTGAAAAGTGGGTACATTATATAGGTTTCCATTCATTTTAACTGTCCAAACCGTATATTGTATTTGCCTAACCCCACCCTACCCCTAAACCCACCATTACAGGAGACTGTGAACAGCTTTACTCTCTGAATAAACTCATTCTGTGTGATTTATAAGCTTCTGGAGAAATGAGGACGTCAGCAATGTCCTCATATTTCACCTCCTTTTTGTAATACCTGTGTCATACCTATGTCATTATGCAGATTTGTGTCCTGACATGTCACACACACACACACACACACACACACACACACACACACACACACACACACACACATTACAACATTACTTTATAGAGTCAAGTAAAACTGTAAGACTTCAGACTGACCATTCACAAAACACACACAGGTAAACATCAGAGATTTATCGTGCTTATTATAATGTTTCAATTACACACACATCAACATTACTTTATAGAGTCAAGTAAAACTCTGAATATATGAATGAATACTATGAATAATTAAATTTTACTATGAATAATTATAAAGTAAAATTATTTCCCTTGATAAAATAACTTTAAATATTATAATGTGTGCATGTGATCGGGTCTCGAACCGAACACATGACCAGCTCCAAAGGAAAACACTTGAATTTGTTTCTGATGTAAGTTAAAGGAAGACGTTTTCAATGGCTCTGCCAAACAGGAGACACTCTGTGCCATGAATGACCCAATTAGAAGAACATTACATAATTGTTCTCAATGAATAAACACCAACAGGCCATTGGATAAGTGATTAGACACAAAACTTTGACTTGAGCTGGAATAATTTACAAACTCTTCAGTTAAACGTAAAGATTCAGGAAGAAAATGACTGAATGGGGCATACACTAACCAAGTAGTGTTTAAGCTCACGCTCAACAGTGCTCAAATGTTAGCGGGAAATGGGCGTTTTTTTTTTATTTCAGTACCGATTGGTACTGAACTCGATACTTTTGACAACCCTAAGTCAGTGCATGCTCCGTTCAGCCATTTGAACCTCCTGTCGTGTTTTTTAAAAGCCTTCTGTCATGTTTTAACATTAAGAGTGGTTTAAATGAGCAATTAAAGGAACAGTACACCCAAAAATACAACTTTACACACCTTCAAGTGTTTTCCTTTATGAGTTTCACAAAAGAAGATACTTTGTAAAATGTTGGAACCTTGTAACCAAAAAACTAATACTATTGAAGTCAATGGTTACAGGTTTCCAACATTTTTCAAAATATCTTCATTTGTGTTTAAATGTTTTTAAAGCTCATTTATATACAAATAAATTAATTAATCTATCAAGATAAACTGATCTGAACAATCTAACACTTAAAAGCCTTCACTGGATTGCAGACGACACACAAGTGAACCGCCAACTTATCCAGCATATGTTTTACCCAGCGGATGCCCTTCCAGCTGCAACCCATCACTGGGAACATCCACACACACTCATTCACACACATACACTACGGACAATTTAGCTTACCCAATTCATCTATAGCGCATGTGTTTGGACTGTGGGGGAAACCGGAGCACCCAGCTGACAACTGACCCAGCCGAGGCTCGAACCAGCGACCTTCTTGCTGTGAGGCGATCGTGCTACCCACTGCGCCACTGTGCAGCCCTGCTGCATTTCAGTAAGCAAAATATTTTTGGTTTGTAAATGTACATTTATATATATATAAAATGTTGCTAATAAAATAAGATGATTAAGAAAATACATGTTATTTTCATGGCCTCATGGTGGCGCAGTGAGTAGCACGATCGCCTCACAGCAAGAAGGTCGCCGGTTCGAGCCTCAGCTGGGCCAGTTGGCATTTCTGTGTAGAGTTTGCATGTTCTCTCCGTGTTGGCGTGGGTTTCCTCCGGGTGCTCCGGTTTCCCCCACAGTCCAAAGACATGCGGTATAGGTGAATTGGGTAGGCTAAATTGTCCGTAGTGTATGTGTGTGTGAATGAATGAATGAATGAGTGTGTGTATGAATGAGTATGAACGTTTCCCAGTGATGGGTTGCAGCTGGAAGGGCATCCGCTGCGTAAAAACATATGCTGGATAAGTTGGCGGTTCATTCCGCTGTGGCGACCCCAGATTATTAAAGGGACTAAGCTGAAAAGAAAATGAATGAATGAATGAATGTTCTTTCCATGTAAGGGTTCTGGTTTGCAATTAACAAAACACTTCCCCACAGTAAGGAAAGGTTTTTATCAACGTTCTCAATTACAAAAAGGGAAAAGTCTTTCTAATTCCAATACCTGCATTGCCAACATCTATGATTAGGAACTCTGGGTGTTGTTTACAAAGGAGCAGTTTGCGTCGATGTCTTTTTGTGTGTTTTACTAAGGAATAAGAGGGCTGTTCTTTACCTTGGTCTCCTCGATCTGGACGATGGTGGCCTGGCAGTCAGACAGGCTGTCGCTGATGTAGTCTATATTAGCGTTAAGCACCTCGATCTCCTCGTTCATCTCCTGCAGGAGTCGCTCCTCGTCCTCTTCTCTGAAGCTCTCGCTCAGCAGCTTCTCTCTCTTACGCAGCAGCGCCTCCTGCTGCACCGAGAGCTCCTCGCGTTTCTGGACACAACACATCATCATTAGGACTAGGCATGGGATGATAACCGCTTTCAAGGTTTACCACGGTTTGGAAAAGTCAAGGTTTTGAACCCGCTCAAAGATATTTTTGTCCCCAATTGCTGTTTTGTTTTGTTTTCAACACGTTTCTAAATATGATAGTTTTAATAACTGATTTCTTTTCTCTTTGCCATGATGACAGCACATAATATTTGACTAGATGTTTTTCCAGATACTAGTATTCAGCTTAAAGTGACATTTAAAGGTTTAACTAGGGTAATTAGGCAAGTCAATGTATAATGTTTTGTTCTGTTCTGTAGACAATCCAAAACAAATATGGCTTAAGAGGGCTAATAATATTGACCTTAAAATGCTTCTTAAAAAATTAAAAACTGCTTTTATTTTAGCCAAATAAGACTTTCTTCAGCAGAAAAAATATTATAGGAAATACTGTGAAAAACTCCTTACTCTGTTAAACATCATTTGGTAATAATTTTGACTTCAACTGTAAATGTAAGGTTTTTTTTTTTAATGTGTTTGATATTTCTTTTAAAGTCACCTTAATGAGGCGATCCATATCCGCCTCCACATTAGTGATAGTCATTCTCTGCATGACGATGTCCACGATCCTCCTCTCCAGAGACTGCCACTTCTGACGTGCCGTCTTGGAGAAACCGCTGCTCGTTCCCTTCCGCTGGAACTTTTTTCTGCTACTGTAAACAAACACAGATACACACCGAGCCGCTTACAGATCACGAGGGAATACAAACACATATTTCCTAATGAATGGCACCTAACTTATATTAAATTAAAGATTTGATACTGAATTTCCAGAAAACAAAATGTTATTGTTATTATAAAAATGAGCAAAAACCAAGTATTTATTTAAATGGTACACAATAAAATATAAATATTTCCTATAGCCTAAATATTTCAGTTAAAGGGCCCTATAATACACCCGGCGCTATAAGGCACAAGACATGCGTGATTTCTTACTATTTTCAGACCAGCGCAACCCTAATTTTCTCGTTTTGCGCCACGTTGTTTAAATAGCAAATCCATTTGCGCTACTTTGTGGACTCATGGGTGGACTCTATAAAGGAGGTGTGTTAAGGTGCATTGTTGGCACGTTGCGTTAAGGAACTGAAATAAACTGCGCCATTGACCAAGTAAAAGCTAGTCTAAAGTCCAGTGCAGAGCGCATTATTTATGCGCCTATGCGGGCTCAAACGCATACACATTAATACACACAGGATGTACGGCAATACACAAATATCTTTACATATGAAAAAAAAGGATTAAAATGTTACAAAGTAATTATTTACTACATAAATATAAAAAAAAACACTGCCTCCATGCCTTCTTCACCTCTGGGGGGCTTTTTCAGTTTATTCATGACAATTTGTATTTGTATAATGTTGTTATTATTAGCAGTATTATTTATTATATGCATATTTATATTTGTTTGAATAAAAACTAGTTTAGATTTGGGGCCTCACAGTGGCGCAGTGGGTAGCACGTTCGCCTCACAGCAAGAAGGTCGCTGGTTCAAGCCTCGGCTGGGTCAGTTGGCGTTTCTGTGTGGAGTTTGCATGTTCTCCCCGTGTTGGCGTGGGTTTCCTCCGGGTGCTCCGGTTTCCCCCACAAGTCCAAAGACATGCGGTATAGGTGAACTGGGTAAGCTAAATTGTCCGTAGTGTATGTGTGTGAATGAGTATGTGTGGATGTTTCCCAGTGATGGGTTACAGCTGGAAGGGCATCCGCTGTGTAAAACATATGCTGGATAAGTTGGCGGTTCATTGCGCTGTGGCGACCCCAGATTAATAAAGGGACTAAGCCGAAATGAGAATGAATGAATGAATAGTTTAGATTTGTCCACCTGTGGGGTTTTGCAGACGTCTGCATCACCATATGGGGCATAAGAACAGCACGTGTGTTTGGATATGACTTGCTGGAAATTAAAACTGAATTTAGAAATAGTTTTGAAACAAATCTTTGCGCTTAACAAACAAAATATGTAGGCTAATGGATGTCTTCTGTGGAGTGTACAACACCGTTTCCTTATCCACAAAAGTAAAGGAGTAAAGTAAAGAGTAAAGTAAAGAGAAAGTAAAGAGGCTGAATGGAGGAGGCTGGTTCTTTATCCTCGTGCTGCAGATGCTCTGTTTAACTGTTTTCTCGCTAGTGAAGCGTTCAGTTTTTCCACTTACAAACTCCGCCATGTAAATAGCAAATGCACCATGACTCGACACAACTGACTCTTAAAGGGAATGGGAGATGAGAATCTGATTGGTTTAATGCATGTAGTGCTCAAAACACACCCAGAACTCATTAAGAGAATAAGCACAGCCCTGTTAGACCATGCACCGAGTAGAAGAGAATGGTGTGCGTCTCACTGACCTGGCCATGTTTGCCGCAGGCGCGTGGCTGTCGGTTTCCCCCACGTACCCGTTGAGTTTGGTGTTCCAGTGGCGGATGATGCTGGAGACGGAGCGGCTGGACTCGGGCTCAGAGGAGGTGGTGGTGGTGGTGCTGGTGGACAGTTCTGCTCCAGAGTCTGCACTGGTGAGTCTGCGGGACACTCGTCCAGCTGCCCGCTCTGACAGGGGTTTAGCCAAACGCCGGAGAGCGGTCACCTCCTGAGTCTTCCTGCGCAACACCAGCTCCTGCTGCCGCTTCTGAGACTCCAGAGCACGGATCTGATACTAACGGACAGCACAACAGACACAACACAGTTACTCTCTGAGAGCACAGATTTCATCAGTCGTCATCACAGCTTGTTTATGAAAAAACATCATAACAATTATTTTGGTCAAAATAGTGATTATTTAAAACGAGGGCCATATGACCAATCATGAGCCATATGACCAAAATGTTGTATTCACGTGTGTGTGTGTGTGTGTGTGTGTGTGTGTGTGTTCACAGTTCACTCCTCTGTGTGTGTGTGTGTGTGCATATATATATATATATATATATATATATATATATATATATATGGTTGCCTCAGTGGTTAGCATTGTCGCCTCACAGCAAGAAAGTCACTGGTTCGAGTCCCGGCTGGGTCAGTTGGCATTTCTGTGTGGAGTTTGCATGTTCTCCCCGTTTTGGCGTGGGTTTCCTCCGGGTGCTCCGGTTTTCCCCACAAGTCCAAACAAATGCGCTATAGGTGAATTGGGTAAACAAAAATTGGCCATAGGGTATGAGTGTGTATGGGTGTTTCCTAGTACTGGGTTGCAGCTTGGAAGGGTATCCGCTGCGTAAAACATATGCTGGAATAGTTGTTGGTTATGCTGGCACATGCTGGTTCATTCCGCTGTGGTGACCCCTGATAAATAAGGGACTAAGACGAAGGAAAATGA